>JACYXH010000429.1:4283877-4438877 GCA_026745465.1 Lota lota
CCATCTCCACTCCCACTGTCCTGTCAGCATACGGGTGGCGCGCGATCGATGCTCCTCGTCGCGTAATGGCCTTTCAAAAAACACTGACCTGTGAGAATTAGGCAGCACCTCTACAAGAAGAAGCACTCAACCATATTAGGGTAGAGTACCCCTACAAGAGGAAGCACTCAACCATATTAGGGTAGAGTACCCCTACAAGAGGAAGCACTCAACCATATTAGGGTAGAGTACCCCGACAAGAGGAAGAGCTCAACCATACAAGGGTAGAGAACCCCTACAGGAGGAAGAGATCAACCATACAAGGGTAGAGTACTGCTACAAGAGTGCCAGTCTCCCCAAAACACTACGTGAACGTTCCACTCGGAATCGAACGCAGGTAACGGTCTTTTCATGTTGCCGAGGTGCCTGTTAGTATACTCATCGAAGTTAAGATGAAGGGGCACCTTGTGTGTGGATGTGTGGAGCTCTGCCTAGGCAGTGGTTGACTGTGGCGTCCGAGAGAGGGTTAAGCGTCTCGTACATTTCTAGTATAACGCCACGGTGTGTGTGGATGTGCAGATGTGTGGAGCTCGTTCTGGACAGCCATTGATTTTGATGATCGCGTCCGAGAGCAAGTTAGGCTTCCCGGACACGTATATATAATGCTACGGTGTGAGTGGATGAGTGTCTGAGTAGCTTCTCAGTACAACGTCACGGTGTGTGGCGCATTTCACATACAATGTCGCTGATTATAACGTTCATACACAACAGCGGTACTAAAAAAGTATCACAAAGTTGCCGTGGATCGTAACACGCCCCTCTCCTTTCTAGAACTCTCAGCCCAAATAAATTTTTTTATCTCAAAGTGTTCGAATTCCAGCTGAAACAGTGGGTTCACTGGCTCTTTAAGAGAAAACACACTTTACGAGAGTTAATGTGCGTTTTCATAGGAAGAACCCCCACACGCACCGCTCACACATAAGCCTAGACAAGCACAAGCCCCCCCACCCCCACCCAGTCTGTTTATGTTATTTCCCCTCCAAATATGCCACTTCCTCCGGCCAGCCTAGGAGTTGAGTACACAGCTTAAATTATTCAAGTTAGGCCTGTCTTTTATAGAGACAATGCTGCGGTGTGCAGTCATAGGCGTACGCAGGTGTCATGTTGTTCAACAACAAAAAATCTATAATAAAATGTGGACCTCACAAATAACATTAATACATGAAGACATGCTTCCTCTCAGGCTCGAATTGCCCTGTGCCTCTTTTGCGGTAACGGCTGGTGTGAGCTGAACATTTGCCCTGTCTGACATTTTATCAAGACTACACCCTGCTTGGCCATGACCACAAGTCAATGCAGTGGTAAAGTCAATGAACAGACAAGGGGGGGGGGGGTCATTATAGGGAATGTTTCCGGGAACAGTCAGAGAGCGAGACAAGAGGGCACAAAGAGAGAGCGATAGAGCGAGGGTGTCTGAGATAGATAGAGAGAATAAGAGAGAGATAGAGAGAAACAGAGAAGAGACAAGAGGACACAAAGGGAGAAAGAGAGAGATAGAAAGAGAGAAAGAGGGGGACAGAGTCTGAGAGAGAAAGAGATTCAGAGAGATCTAGAGAGTAAGAGAGAAAGAGAAATAAATTGATGAGAAGAGACAAAAGGGCACAAAGAGAGGGGAAAGAGTCAGAAACAGATAGAGAGAGAGTCAGGGGAGAAGAGAGACGAGGAGAGAAAGTGATAGACAGTATACTGTGCTGCAAAATGCCCAGGGCCTGAGCGTCACTCTCTTCCTCCTCCACCATCTCAACACTCGCCCTGCCTCTCCCCCAGCAAGGGGGCCCATACCTCACTCATTAAACACTTGAAATAATAAATATGCTCCACAAATGATCATTTTCTGTCCTGTTGGAGGGAGCATAACACTGTAAAAAAGGTTTGCTAGATCCCTAGATGGGATAAACTGAAATGGCTGCTTCAGTAATGAGTGTGGCTGTAGCTAGGTGCTGCTTAGCTAGAGGAACAGAGAAATGTACTAACAGAGAGAATGCATTGGGCGATGTCTTGCTAAACTAAAACCCTTGTTTGGTTGTTTGACGTTCTGAATTCAAATGTATTTGTTTCCATTTTTTTTCATTCCGTTGATAGTGTCTCCTGCTCCCTGAAGGCTGGAGAGGGCAAATCTGAGAAGATGTCAATGTGCTTTTGAGAAAACAGACACAGCCTACAACCACGAATTAATTAGATTCTTCATCTCCATTATCCCCCTCTGTAGCCTCTTTCACAAAAGATCTAAGCTCCAAAATAAGGCAGACTATGCAATGGTTAAATAATGATCAACAAAGATTTGTGACAATTAGCTCTGGAAACCAGACCTGCATTTAATTGTGGTGCTGAAAAAAAACATGAGCACCAACAAAACAACAAAACAAAAGACCTTGACAAGTGGAACCTGCAAAAAAGACGACAACCTCCAAACTTCATGTCAGATGTGTCTCAATGAATAACATGATCTAGCTAGACACTTACAGTATCCCCCCCCCCCCCCTCCCCCCGTGTACTTCGTTCTGCTCAAGTTTCTCTCCCTCATCTCTCCTCTCCTCTTAATGGCCTGAAATCACTGTCTGCTGTGCACCACATGGAGCGACCCCCGCCCCCCCCCCCCCCCCCCCAAAAAAAAGAAGTCTAGGCCTACGCGCAACACTAATTAAAGTTAGCTCCGTGTCTGCAGGTCTGCGTACGTGAGACCGCCATTGGCCGGGGCTCGCTTCACATGAGTCCTGTGTGACAGACACAGCTGCCCCCCACCCACCGATCCATGCTTGCATTCATCCATCTGAAACATCACGATTCCTACGCTTCCATATTAGTCGTCTGCTCAGAAATGGAGCATGTGGGGGCTGGTGCTATCGGTGGCGGTGATCGCTGGTACTGTGGCTGTGTCCACGACAAATGACAAACGAAGGAAGGAGGCGGTCGGTTCATCTTAGTGGGTGGGTGTGGGAGAAGGATTGGGAGGTGGTGGAGGTTAGCGGGGTGGGGGATGGGGGGGATGTCTCCGGAGGTGTTTCAGTGAGTGCAGCACCGGCCGCGGTGCCGCTACTGATTAGAGACAACAGCCCCATCATAGGAGGGTGGGGAAGAGGGGGACGGGAGTCTTTTGACAGCAACCCTCTCCCGTCAGGCAAACAGCTGGGGCTGTATCTGCCACCGGTGGCCTGTCAGAAGGTGACAAAAAACCAGGTGACGGAAAAAAGGTGTAGGGGGCGGGGTGGAGAGAGAGCCTTCTGTTACCGAACAAAAGACGGGACGGCGATGGTGGAGACGTGCGAGACGGCCCAACGTCACGCCGTCGGAGCTCTCGTCCAAAGAACAGAAGCAGAATGAAAAGAAAGGGGCCCCGTTTCGTTTCCATCCCATTCCCCATGCTGGGCTCACAGGGTACCATGCAATCTCCGTCCAAGCACACCAAGGGCTGAAATTACAAACCCACCCCTGGGGGGCGGGGGGCAGTGAGGCGGGCTAGGTAGTAGGAGTGGGGACGGGGGTGGGGCTCTATACTGACATTCATCTCTATAAGCTGCTGGTGGAGGTCGGAGCCCACAGTGGACCCTCCCTTCAGCGAGCCGGGCCGGGCGTCCCTGGGCACCCCTTAATAATTTCATTGCCCATTGCTCTGGGGTTGATAAATCCAAATCCCTCGGAATTGACTCCTGGCGGGCGACGTTGCCGGTCACACACACACACACACACACACACACACACACACACACACACACACACACACACACACACACTCACACACACACTTCTTCTATTGTCTTCCTGCAGCAGTGCTCTGGAGGGGGCAGGGGTGGGGGGGTGGGGGGGGTTGGGGGTTGTTACTTATACTGGCGAGCGGCGGTGAGTGATGTCTTTACATGGGAGATGTGTAAGCGAACACCCCAGGCTGGGCTGTGCAGGAGATAACCTCTGCTTTAGACAGGCAGAAGCTGCCCTCGTGCCAAAGGTGTTGGGTTACCCTCCTCCTGCTATTTACTGAGCGTGAGAGATTTCTCCTGCGGTCAGCATGACTGCATTACGCATGCAATACCCACAAAAAACATCCGCCGGTGACATTGGCACAAATAGTGGTTGTGTAAACAGTCCTCAGCCCTCTCTGTAACGTTTTTGGGATACTTTTAACTTTGGTTATTTTTCTCCGTCTTGGTCTTTCCGCTATGCTGCCTCTTAGGTTGTGCTATTTCATCTGTCTTTATTCTGTATTTTTCCCTTTGTTTTCTCTCTCTCTCTCTCTTCCTCTCTCTCTCTCTCTACCCCTTCTCGTTTCTCTGTCAACTCTCTCTCCCTCTGTGAAGGGGCCGAGCTGGGCCCCTGCAAATGAAGCGAGCCTAACTTCCATTTCAGACTGCCAGGGATCGATATGAAGTGCTCAGCATCAGCCATGACGCTCTCTGCCTCCCCAACACACCCCCACAGGGGAGGACCAGGCAGGCAAATCAAACGCGCCTTAACTCCTAACACGTAAACATAGCTCACAGACTGCTGCTGCAATTCAGTTTTTTTATTGCCCGAATTTACTACATGGGTTGAGCGCCAAACAATCACAGATGTATTATGGTGCTTGGACACAGTGCAGTGGTTCGGACCACGTCTGGCCTGAGGAGACTGTAAGAGAACAGGGAGGGCTTGCGTACAGTGCAGCAGACAAAGGCGTATATGAGCAACAAAAAAAAAGAACCAAAATTAACCAAAATGGCGTACTAGAATCGTAGGGAAACAACAGATGCACCACCAAACAAACAAAAACACCTCTATGCAACAGATGCAAAAACGCAGCAGCCAAACTACAAAATAATTAATCAAATATGGACGGCATGTCCACCGGGAGATGCAGACAAGAGCCAAAAGAAGAAGCCACTGGAAGTCAAAAGCGCTACGGCTAACGGTACGGATGGTGGTCGGGTGGAGCCTGGTCGGGCTGTTACCTGGACAGGTGGCCACGCAGGCACTTTTCTGGACGTTCTGCCCCTCGCAGGACGTGCCTCCGTTCAGCGGCGTGGGATTGGTACAGCTGCGACTCCTCTTCTGCCAGCCCCGCCCACACACGGCACTGCAGGACGACCACGTTGTCCACGTGGACCAGCCGCCGTTGACTGTCCGGCCCACATGGGGGTAGGGGGAGTAGGGGATAGAAGGGATACGGAAAGGAGAAGGATGGAGGGAGGAAGGGAGGGAGGGAGGGATGAAGTGAGGGGAAAGAGCAGCCAGGATTACCCGACATGCACCAAAGGAGAAGAGTCGTGCAAAGGTGGACTAGAGTGTGACCGATGCTGTACGCTCTCTTTGTTGCACTGGCCTGCCTAGGTGGGTTTAAGAGGCAGACCCATGCAAGAGAGGCTTCCTGGGCTTCTTGACCCAACCACTGACTTCATAACAAGGCTCTGGACATTATATGACAACCTGACAGGTTGGAAGTCAGCATGTTAATGGCAAATGTCTGAACCTCTGTCAAGACATTGCAGTAACAGTAAAGGACTTGGCCAGGAAAGGAATATGTATAAAGCCACTTTGACATTTGTAATTGGCTCAAGCGTGTGCCTTTCTGAATAACAAAGCTATCAAGATACACTGCAATTAGAGCTATACAAGTCGTGTCCCCTACACAACTGAACTACCACGGATTTAAAGTATTTTGTATTTCATTCTTGGCTTTCTCTCTTGAGTACTCCTTAAATGATAGAGAAGGGAGTAGGCAGTAAATTCTCGTATTGGGTTGACAGTAAAAGGCAATGCAGCTCATACTGACTTCCTGTTATAACAGCCTCATGCTGAACTGAATAACCCCTCGCAGGGCAAAGCACTTTTGCCTTGAACCCTCGCCAGCCATCAGGGACATAATTGGTGTTGTACAACTGGATCATGGCAGGTGATTGCATCAAATCTAGCTAGTTCTAATCAACTTCTTCCTGCATTCACCACGCCGCCTGCCCCAGCCTCCAACCGACCAAGGGCTACTCCAAGGGTTGACTGGAACCGGTGGTGTGCCTCACTCCGCAGTAGCTATCCCTTCCTAATTCCCCCCCCCCCCCCCCCCCCCCCTGACCAACTCTATATCTCTCTCTCTCTCTCCCTCTCTTGCTCTCTCTCTTGCTCTCATTGCCGTGGCTGAATCATTTCCTTGCCCTCTCTATGCGATTGATTGCCCACCACGGCGAGGCAAATTGCCAGGCAACGCTGCCCCTGATTACCTCTTAGCACAGAGTGCAGTCACCAGCCAGGCCTTGTTAAAATGCATTTCTGCCCGCCTATTCCCCGAGCCCACTATAAGTAAGTGAGGTTATAATGATTTTCCATACCTAGAACTTCTGATGGCTAAAGATTGGCATTGTTCTTTTTCCCCCTCAACAATAGAGTGATGGTATATGCATTGTTGTATGTGAATGAGCATTCCACTATGTTATTTAAATGAACACTGCAATGGTTTTACTTGTTTATTTTGCCATGAATAGTGAGATTTTTAAAAGAGGTCTTTTTAAACTTGCCTGCAATTTGTTTACCATTTCTTTGGCTCCAAGATCGAACTTGATTAACAGGACAAAGAAGATGACCAGGAGTGTTCAATGGCTACACATCTATTTCAACTCAAGACTTCAAAAGAACGAAAAATCCACTTAGTATGCTCAGGGGATTGTTGTTGAATCTCGGAAATTACATTATGTTTCCTCTGAGCTACGATACTGTATCCCAAAAACGTAACTAAATGCATGATGCTGCACCTTTGCCATTCTCACACCGTATCACAGTTAAAACGGTGATATAGCTTAAGTAGTAAACGGCCATTGCCTACAGCATATATTTAGCCACAGATGATTTCATTACAATACAATATTGTCCTCCATTTACGGCACTCAACTCGCAGGCACCTAAACGCCTTAATCTAATCACAGCCAACACAGGGTCACGGCTCACACACTGTGCTTCGCTATATAGCTCACACACTCAACGGTGCTTTCATCACTCCTTCCAAGGTGAGGGTCTCTCCGTTTCTCTTAAGCATGTACCTAGGAATTAAGGTAGGCAGTAATGTATGCACACCTAAGTAGTACTCGCGCCCAGGGAACCCTTGGTGAGAGAAAATGTGCTGTTCCTTCGCATTTTAATAAAGGTCACTGTGCTTATCAAGCTTAGTCATTATTTACAGTTTGCTGTTAATTCAATTCCTTGCCTCCCGTTGGCATCGTTACAGAGGAGGGGGAAAGAGATTGCTGATTGCTGATTGGAGGCTGCGGATGCAGTGTGTCAGTTTGGATCTGTGTATGTGTCTTTGTATGTGTGTGTGTGTGTGTGTGTGTGTGTGTGTGTGTGAGAGGGTCACCCGTGGTGTTTTTTATTTAAGATGATCATTATTTTTGCGATTGCTAATGCCCTCTTGTTTATTTAGTTAATCATTACTGCATCACCGGAAGAGGTCTGAAGTAAGCGGCACCACGTCGCAATGACAATTAGAGTTATCGAAAGAGCGGTACTACATTTCACTTAGCAAGGGAGAGGTACACCAAGGATTTTCTGCAATGTAATCCCTGCCCCCATCACCACCACCACTACTAGGGGTAACAAGGTAACACCAGGGGTGCAGTCCAAAATATTTTCCTACATCCTCATTCCTAATGCTCTTTCGCTATACCCTCGTGGCGGTGTGATGTGTCAATTCAGTTAGTGGGCTAGCACGAGGAAAGGAACCGTGTGGAAATGAGCCAGCAGAGCTGCAACATCAACAGTTTATGATCTCGGCCAATCACAATCTTCAGGCAGGCTCTATGGGCATATGTCCCATCGTCAAATCTCCGAAGCACTTCTTGTGAAGGATACACTGACGTATCCTCGATCCGAAGCAGCTTCAGCCAACGGTTTTTAAGATGCTTCTCTCGCTTACTACGTATAAGGATAGTGGCTACAATGGCGATAAAGGAGCATGTGTGGAGATTTAGCAAGTGAGGGGCGAGCGGAATCACTATTGCACCCAAGGTCACATGCGAGATACACAACAACCAACAACAGCTATTGCTTTGTTATTACATATTACATGCATCACTGCAGATCCTGCTGCTGAGAAACGAGCATAGACTAGGTGGGGGCGAGATGGCCACCTACCATAGACCAGCACTGCGGCTGAGGGGCTCTTGCGGCGTGCAACGATGTTCTTGGCCGCGCACGTGTAGTTGCCCGTGTCGGCCAGGCGTGCCTGCTTGATGATGAGGTTGTGGTCGGCGGTGACGAAGAAGTTGGGGTCGCTGGCCGGGTCTAACACGTCCTCGTTCCGCTGCCACTCCACCTGGTAGGAAGTACATATTGGTGTTTTTCTACAGGGCACCACCTGCACTGCACACGGACGATGGTCCTCTCTCTGTCCCCGCTCTCTGTAGCATTACCCAGCTTGCACAATAATGCCACGGACATTAAATCACTTTTCCCCTAACAGGGAAAAATAACACACTGTTCAATGTAACAACGACAGAAATAAACACGTGGAGAAATGTGTTTTGTAGTGCTTTGTCAGTGCAGGAGCTGTTGCTCCTGTGTCGACTGAACAACCACTACACCAGCTGCAGGATAGCAGCCATTTGATGATCAGAGCTTGTGAGGGACCACACTGCCCTATGGAAACAATACAGTCTGGACCTTGTCCAGCCTTTTGTCAGCCTACACACGCAACGCTTCCCTTATCCTCTTCTCGCTTGACCCGACGCCGTCTCACCAGGAACTTGAATTACTGCTGGTGAACGCAACGGCCTCATGCCATTGGGCTTTACTTTGTTTACAATCCTCACTCCCCCACCCCCACCCCCAACCCCACCCCCACCCCCACCCCCCACTGCCTCCTATGGCGACCTTCACATGCTTCTGTTGTGTATTCTGTTCTGCTCTCTCCAGCTAGTCCCTTGTCCCCCAAACCACACTGTCCCTGCATGCGTTTTGCTATACTGTGGCTGTTGTGTATTCTGCAGGAGGTGGGGTGTGGGAGGGGTGAGGGGGGGGGGGGGGGGGGGGGGTGCTAATGCTTGGCACGCTTTGTATCACAACTACTGGAGTGCTGAGTATGGAAGCTTGTAGCATGGGAGCGGGAGGGCGCACGCGGACGCAGTGGGAGCAGCTGGCCTTCACCTTGCTCTACATACAAACACCGCCATCCTCTCCTCCACAATGTACACACCTTTCTCTTCCAAGCTACACACCGTGTGCAGGGCGGAGGAGGCGGATGGCATGGAAAAATAGAAGGTGGGGGGGGGGGGGGGTGATTAGAGAGAGGAGGAGAAAGAATAGGGTCTACAGAGAGAGAGAGAAGGAAGAGAAAGAGGAGAAATAACAGGGATAAAGGGGGCTACGGAAAAAAGAGCGAGAGAAAGAGAGATCGAAAGACTAGGGGCTCGTAGTGTAGAAGAGAGAGAATGGGAGAGGAAGACTGGAAAGAGAGTGAATGCTGTCCGGAGAGACCAAAGAGTGAATGAATGGAATGTGAGTAACAACGAAACAACAAGAGAAAGAAGGTGGTCAAGGAAAGAAAGTGCACAGGGGGAAGTAAAAGAGAGAAAAGAGAGTGAGAGGGAGAGAGGGAGAGAGGGTGAGGCAAATGGAGCCATTAATTATATATAGGCCTTTTGAGGTGCCAGCCGAGGCAAGAAGCCTCCGAGCTCCTTCTGAATGATGTGATGAGACAATGTGATATATGGCTTTTCAGCGATGTAAAAAGGATAATAAATCAATAAGCGGGAATAATTAAAAGCGCCATTTTTCTGTCTGTGTCATGTAAGTGCGTGCATGCATGGGTGAGTGTATATGTGTGTGTGTGTCTGTGTGTGTGTATTCCCCCCTGTTGAAGGCTTTTAGTCGACATAAGACTAAACCATTTTATTTATTTATCTTTCCTTTTGTTTTGATGTCTGATTTGAGAACGAAGGGCAAAGTTACGTGAGACATGAACCTTTAAATAACTGGCTACCTTTCGGTTGAGTGTGTGTTCATTCTGTTTGTGTCTGAGCCTCTCTCTCTTTCTCTCTCTCTCTCTCTCTTTCTCTCCCACACACTCTCTCTCTCTCTCTCCCACACACTCTCGCTCTCTCACCTCAGGTGGAGGCACCCCCTCGGGAGGATGGCATCGCAACAACACCTCCTGGTCCAGAGTCACCTCCTTCCCCTGTGGCTCCTCTTCAAAGTTCTTCCGCAGGTCTGGAGCACAGGAGATGGTCATGGAAAAAACAAACAAGAAAAACAACATACAACATAAGGAAAGAAGGAAAATATATCAACACATATATATCTATATAAAAAACCGAAAAGACAATCCTACTCCAGCAGGATATCTGGTGAGCATTACGTGACACCCATGCATAAAACCAAACAGCTTCTTTCATTTCTGCCACAGCGGAAAGGCCTTGACTTAGGAAGCCTGTTACACTCCGACTGCTTAATTAGTCACAGAGGGGTCAGTGGCCTGGACCATGCTGCTTATTACAGCCCTCTTCACACACTCTTGCCTGGGCCCACACAGCAGCACGGGCATCAGGCTAAAGCCATTGCATTACTACTGCCCCCACCCCCTACTGTGCCACACACACATTAAGATACACTAATGCACATGCATAATGCCTGAACACACCATATACACACACACGATGCGAATGGAAAGACACACAAATACACACACACAATGCATATGCTCAAACACACACGATGCGAGCGCACACACGCATACATGATGCGTGCGCACACACACACACAATGTGTATGCACACACACACACACAGCTCTGTCCCCTTTCTCATCCCCACAATCCGCCAGCCCGTAAGGTCTCTCACCGCTGCGCTGAGGCCTACATGGTTGCCAGTGCAGACCCTTCCCTCCCTAGCTGCATGCACACTAAAACCAGTGAAATCACCAAATTTATATTTTTTTGGGTTCATGGAGAAAATAAGATATCATGGAATATATAAAAAATTAACACATAATATACATGACAGGCATGTACATGTCCAGAATTTACACATACATGATGTGTTAATAAATAAATGCTATAAATGAACCAAAATGGCTCTTTGTATGCAATGTGTCCTGTGAGACCAACAGTGCTTGATAGGCATGCAGGTTAAGAGTTAACCTGGAGGAGATGAGAGTCAGGTCTAAAGTATGTACATGTTATGTATGTACTACTACTACTATTATTGGGCATCTAGTGGCTGAGGAAATGTCTGTGGGCCGCTGGTTTATTCCTTAAACACATGTTGGTGTCATGGCGGCCAATAGCATTATCGCGATGTGCGGAACACTTTGTGATATTCACTGAAGGCGATCTAATGGGACTGGAGGACACTTAATAAGGCCTAGAAGCCTAGAGGGCTGTAATGGATTTGTGCATGTGTGTACATCAAGATTCACAGATGTTCTCTGTTAGAGTGCGTGTGTGTGTGTGTGTGTGTGTGTGTGTGTGTGTGTGTGTGTGTGTGTGTGTGTGTGTGTGTGTGTGATTTCAAACATATGCATGTCCTTATCTTACATCTTATTGACTTTGTTGAGCTCAAACAAGGTTGGATAATGAGTGTGTGTTTTGAAAACGCCTGGCACTTCTCAAAGACAGCACTGCATAAAGGCCTGTCTGGAATAATGCATATTTATGTGTGAATTAATAGAGGGAGTGGTGGAAAAAAAAGCTCAAAGATTTAAAATGGCTTCTTCTAATAAAGATTTCGAGGCAGCAGCAAAGGGTGTCTCTGTGTTCCCAAGACAGATTTACGATCACTGCGCGGCTATAAATTTCAAACCCGTCTTCATTTCAGTTATTTTCATCATAGGGATCATTGCTGGCTGTACTGTATCTGGTGAAAAATATGCTCATGAATACCCAAATTGACTGCTGCACTTTCTTTTTTTGACTTTGCGTCCAAACAGATGTATTACTCTTTCCCTTTTCTTTTTTTTCTAACAAGTGACATCTCAGGAGATTTCATAACGCTGTGATCTTTATAATAAACCGTGTGTCGTGAATGATAATGGCATCTCTTTCTTTTTTTGCTAGCATCCAGGACTTCAACCTTAAAAGGAATAATATCCATCTGCTTCCATAAATAAACAGATTCATGCTGTAGACAATCCAATGTTGCTGCACTTACAGGCAATCCTGATATATGCTTTCTGGCTCTTCTGAGTTCCCGTGGTACTCCATGCCACACACTGGCACCAGTACTCATCCAGGCCGAACACCTTCTCCACCTGCTGCCTGGTGATGTCGATCTTCACCTGCATTATCGGAAGGGCTGGAAAAAATTGATACGAAAAAGACCATTAACGTCAAACACAGACAGTAGTTCCCCATTGTGATACCGTTTGAAGTCTGCTTGAAATTAAAAGTGTACTTTTTTTTGTTGCGTGCAATGGATACTTTAAAGTATGCTTTGGCCCGTGATAAAAAATAAAGACAGCAGGAAATAAGAACTGGTGTTCTGCACAGTGCAGAATATCAAGCAGGCAGACCCTAATCGAATCTAAACAGGGTGCTTGTTAACTTGGTAGAGTGACACACAGGGCCCCAAAAGCAGTTCGCTGTAATTTGGGGGGCGGCGAAACAGCAACAGTTTAAACCATGGTCTCAGGCACAGTCATTTGGCGAATAAAGAGAAAACACTAAACACACTTACAAACAAACAGGGGGACTCATCCAGATCCACTTTCCCCCCCACACTGTATATTAATTCCAAACCAAATGATACTCGTGCGATACAGCGCCGCGCGCGACTAAATAGCTTTTCCAAGATGAAAGTAAGGGTCTTTTAAAGAGGCCGTCCACAAAGAAAGATAAACCAGTTATCCCAGAACAAAGAAAGAGTAAAAACCCTTGTGCCTAAACCCAACACCCAGTTGGGTGTTGGGTTTATGGTGTTTAGGGTGTTCTTCTATTGTTGTTTAAAAGTGCCCACACACAGCATAGCATCTAGGCGGCCTCTAAGGGCGTATATCATCTAGGTTGGCCCAGAGATTTTAGCTTTATTACTGTGTATCACAACGCTGCGTATAGATGTTTCCATGCCAACGGCACACACATGGCTGTAAACTCACACTGTAAACGCAGCTGGCGAGCTGCAACCTTTCCACATCACGCACGGGGAGGACAAATCTTCATTGTAACTTTTAAGCATGACTCATGAGCTCCACTTCTTTATAATAGATTGTACAAGTAGGCTACTCTTTTTATTGAAACATAATCTGATAGCCCGTTTCTCAATAACAGAGATTGTACCAATTTCATACTTTCAATTTCCAATTCCAATTCCATACACATATATATAACAAATTATGTACACACGTTTATATATATATATATGTATATATATAAATGTGTGTACACAATTTTTTTAAATGTTAAAGGAAAATATAATAATATAATAAAAACTATATAAAGAAAATATATATTGATACTTCTTATGCACAGTATCCAAATCCCCTCAGTTATTGTCAGTTTGTTATCAGTTATTGTTATTGTTAAGTAAACTTAATAGTGAAAATTTTAACTTTGCAGCAACACCAAAAAGTTCCTCCTTTCCAAGTGGGCGTTTATTTCTTCTGTTACTCCCTTAAAACGTACTAAATCAGACAGGGAATGAGTATGTCAGATGATGTCAGAGGATCTAACACAAAGCAAAGATAAACATCCACACGTCTTCTTATGAACTTCACCTAAAGTGCTGTTCAATGTGGAAAATCTACTGACAATATATCTATTACGTGCCGAGATCCTTTTTTTTAAACCTCCCCGCCAACGCTTCGAGCCCTTCGATGAATATGCATCTTTTATCGACCGCATTTTCCTGAACTTGCCAGCACTTAAGTAAACAGACATACAAAGAAGGGCATATGCAACACAAAATCATTGAGGGATTATAGATATCTTTTTTGTTATTATTTTCTCTTGAGGCTCAATGATGTGCCTCCTAAATAATGGCCTTCATTGAAAGGATGAGGCCATCCATTATTTATTTTCTTAATGTGTTTGGAGGGCTTTCCTTTCACTCAACTCTACAACACAATCATTTTATGTTCATCTTTTGGATCAAGTATGGCAAATATTGCTGAGGAAATAAACGTAGACACCCTAAAAAGCCTCTCTTTGCTTATCCCCACACAGACAGATACGTGTTCCTATGATACTGATACAGAACTAAAACAACCCCTTCAACGTCTAGCGGGACGTTTGGCCCGACATGTCGAGCCGATGCCCGGTTTAAACACAACAACTTTCCGGCTTAAGTACGAGGGATACATACGTGAGAGGCATCTGCTATGTTTGAGAATCAAACCTGATCCCTTGCCTTAATATAATCCTCTGTGACTTCATACCCTGGCTTAGAGAACGGTGCTCTGAGCTAGCTCTCGTTAGCTGTGCTGCAGGGCCTACAGGAGACTGACGTTGACCTCTGTGCATGTGACACAGAGGACACACACACACTCACACCAGTAAGAGGTACTACACACACACACACACACACACACACACACACACACACACACACACACAGTGTCTTAAGGTCTCAGTGGGGAGTGGCTCTTCAACCGACATTCACTTAAAAGCATTTGTTGACACTCGCTGTACTCCATCTACACATCCGCCCATGCCTCTTCAAGCGGCTCCTGAACCCCCAAAACGGCAGTTAGGAAAAGGCTGAAGGTATATGTTGTGTTCTATAAATATGATGGATTCATTTAAGCCAAATATAAGTATTTTTGTGAGTCGTTTATTTGAGGCAAGGTGTATTTTATATCTATATGGGGCCCGATTCTAGCTGGCAGTGGTGATATGGGTTGTCCCGCGGGAAAAGAGAGTTTGTCAAAGCTGCCAAAGACAGGTGCCAGGTTTTGACAGTTTTTTTTTTCTTCTCCCATGACAGTTTTCCGAGCACAATGAGTTAGTCGGAATCAGTGACGGTGGTGACATCAGAACTGCGACCCAGCAAAATGTAACCAATCGTCTTCAACCTGAAAACGGAACCCACTAATCCCCATCCAGTGGCTCATTAGCATATTATTCAAACATCTCTCTGTCACTTTTATAGATCATGGTGGGGGAGGATTCATCCCTCCCAATACACTTTCATAACAAAACATTTTTTGGAGGTTGAAGAATTTTCACCGATGGCTTTCGTAGACAACAGCTAATCCAATAACACAAACATGAACCAATAAAAGTACATTTAATGGTTCTCAGTGACTAGCTCTGGAGCAGAAGCAGCCACGAGCCTCACTCTGAGCAGTGTGCTGTGTGCCACCCTTTTCTCTCCAACGGTACGTTATACATAGGTGAAGTAAAAACACAAATCGAAAAAGAAAAAAGAAAACAGAAAAGGACAGCCAAAATTGGATTTAAAAAGAAAAAATGAAACATATTTATTAATGTATTTATTTATAGTTTGCAAATGTTAACTGTAGGGGGAGAAGCCGTGGCCGATTAGCATTCATATAAATGTAAATAATGCAGTGAGTTTGTTTTGGGAATGCTAAACCAGACATTTTGTTACAGCAGGAAAAGGATTTCCAGGAATAGCGGGAGGTTTTGGGGGGAATGACGATCCACAGAGAGATGCAAAGCATGAACAACAGGAACCAGAGGTGAGAAATACCAAGACATCCAATTTGAAGCCTGGGTAATTGCATTCAGCTTGCTTATCTCTTCCTGTCTCCATAATTACCTGTTTTCTTTGTCTGCAACACAAAACTATAAAACTGCTTTGAGTGACTCACTCCACTGTCCAATTTCACTCCAATTAATAAGTGAGACAAAACAATCTCATCACGGTCTCCTTCATGGAGAAAATAGAAAGAGCCAGCGGCTAGCCCAGGGTACAAACGTGCTATATTTTCTGTTTTTATCCTAAGGGTTAGGAGTTTTGGGGTCGTTTTAGGGCATATAACATTCTAGCTTTGTTTGGGCACTATGACCTCTGTTCTTACAACCGGTACATATTGACTCAAATAAAAACCAACCTCTTACTTCCTCTGACCCATATGACCGTCAAACCAAAATGGCTGCTCTAAAGGAAAATAAAAAAACAGGCTGATATTGTATGACGGATTGCATTCAGACGCAAATGTACTCACCCATTAAAGCTAAACAGTGAGCCTGCAGTTACTACAGGGTGTTATATAATAATTAAACCATGACATGAATCTCCCTGCAGTTAGTTTGATATACAGTCCGTTTAAGAATCATTGCCCGTCCCCAGGCGCTATGAATCCCAGTGAAAATTTTAAACATGTGATTAAATTACTGACACCACTATAAATTCTGAGCTTAGTTGTGAGCCCTGTGATTTTAAATGGAGTGTAATAGCAGAAGGGCGGAGCGTCCAAGTCCCCGGAGGACTATGATGCAGCAGAAGTAAATAGTAATCAAAGCCTAAATGCGTACGAATATGAATCAAAGTCAGGAAATGTGTATGTTCACACACCAACATGCATCCTCATATGCTTACATATGCAAGCCCTCTTCCTCCACATGCAGACACGTGCATGTCTGCATGCAACGACAGACGCATCGATATACACACACACACATGCACGCACGCACACACACACACACACACACACACACACAGAAAAGCATATAAATAGCTCTCCCAGCGGTAAGAAGGGTGAAGACATCGTGAGTGAGTTGAGATCCTCAGCATGGAGGCGTCTCGCGTCAATCACTAGTGTGTGGGCGAGTGAGCGGGACGGCAGACAGCCCACAGGAAACAACAGGTGCCCACGCGGACGATGCCTCGGAGAGGAGGTCCACAGGGTCGCAGGCGTAGTAAACACACAAATGTGTTGCAGTGCATTCACTAGCAGTGTCTCTCTCTCTCTCTCTCTCTCTCTCTCTCTCTCTCTCTCTCTCTCTCTCTCTCTCTCTCTCTCTCTCTCTCTCTCTCTCTCTCTCTCTCTCTCTCTCTCTCTCCCCAAGTCAGGAAAGAAAAGTGGGAAACAGGAAAGATGAGGAGGGATGGAGAAAGAGGAAAGATGGATAGAGGAAAGTGGAGGGAGATGATTGAATAGTGGAAAGAAGGCGCAGTGCCCTTGTGGCGAAAAGGTCCCTTTGTTGTCAAAGTGTACAGGAAGTTGAATAAAGTTGTGTGTTTACCGCTGTTCTTTCTTTACTTGAAAAGGAGGTCGTCAATCACAGATGGGATTTCAATCTCTTATTTGTGTACCATTCACTGGGTTTTGGTTGTGTTTGACTGTGGGTACAACTCAGGGTGCATGTGTATGTGTATATCTGTATGCGTGTGTGTGTGTGTGTCTTAATTCATGCGTGTTTGTGTGTGCTCTTGTGTGTTTGTGTGTGTAGGTGTGTGTGTGTGTGTGCATGTGTGTGCATGTGTGTGTGTGTCTTTCTTTGATTGTATGTTTGTGTGTGTGTGTCTTTGTTCATGCGTGTGTTTGTGTGTCTTTCTTCTTGTGTGTGTGTGTGTGTGTGTGTGTGTGTGTGTGTGTGGGTGTGACAGATGAATCTCCTCAAGTGCCAATGGGCTGAACGGCGCTGAGGGCAAACATCATCGGACTCAATCCCGCGTGATTGGGCCGGTCGGAGCGCGGGACTCCATTCCTCTCCCTGGCACTCTTGTTTTCGCAGGCGGTGACCTCAATTCCGCCGGGGTCATTTGCTTATCAAAAGGCGGGGACTGTAACGTGCAGCCCCTTTTTGGAGTGTGTGTTCATTGTGGCCGAGGGGAAAATTCAATTAGGGCTGCATCCCTGGCGCGCACGTGGCCGGGGATTCATCAGCGAATACACTGGGATTAGGGTGGGGGCGTCACAGGCCAATAGAAGAGGAGGTTTTCACACACGTCTGTAGCAAAGACATCACAGACACACAGAAGATGGGATCTGAGAAGCCACTGTCCTGGCAGGCTGTGTGCCCCCAACCCCCCCCCCCCCCCCCCATCCCCTATTGTACCTGATGACATTAGTGTTATCATCGGCAGCCACTGCAAACTGGTCATTTCTTTTCACTGGAGGTGGGAAGGGACAACAAAGGATTTTCCTGCTAAGCCTCTTTCCTCACATCCCAGTTCTGAAAAACAACTGATCGAGCCTCAGAGCGAACGTTATTAAAGAGAAGAAATAAAGAAAAGAAGCTAAAGATACAAAAAATAACAAAATACTAATAAAGTCCGAACCAACGGCCGTCTGTTCGGACGATAGGGGGTGAGAACTTCGGGGGGGGGGGGAGAGGGGGAGAGTTTGGGGGGGTTAGGGGCAAAGAGCAAATCCCTGCAGCTCATCAAGGCCCGTGACCGCATCAAAGCTTGCCCTCTCGCAAACTTTTAATTACCATGTAGGTTGGGTGCTGCTCGTTGATGGGTGGGCCCCGCCACACATCACAAGCAGACGTGCACATTGATACTGTGTGAAGGGGGGGGGGGGGGGGGGGGGGGGGCATGTGTATGATGTCCCTGACCAGGGACAATGTGGCCTTCTGAGTGAAGCATGGGTCCATTAACAGAAAGAGAGAGAGATAGATAGAGAGGGAGAGAAAGAGAGGGAGGGAGGGAGGGAAGGAAGGAAGGAAGGAGGGAGGGAGGGAGGGAGGGAGGGAGGGAGGGAGGGAGGGAGGGAGGGAGGGAGGGAGGGAGGGAGAAGGGGCAGAAAGGGAAGGGGCGGAGGGACAGACAGAAAGAGTAAAAGAGAGCAAGAGAGGATGAGCGAGAGCCACAGAGAAACAAGAGAGAGACTCATTGTCAGAGAGAGAGCAAGAGAAAGATTGAGAGAGAGGGAGGGAAAGAGACAGAAAGAGCGACAGAGACATAGCGAGACCATGAGAGTGAAGAGGACAGAAAGAACATCTGAGAAGATAATTTAAAGAGGGAAATGGATGATGAAGAGCTGCTAGATAGAGGGGCCATGGATAGCAAACAAAAAAGCGGAGCCCAGAAAGAGATCGAGGCGCGGCCCCGCTACCAGGCTGCGACTGAGTCACTAGGACAGTGTTCTGGGTCAAGGCCCTGCCGGCGGTTATGACCGGCTTCTGAAGTGTCTCCCTTTGATTGAGCTGTCCATTCTGCACAATGAATGCGAGAGGGCCAGGGCTCCTGCCGAACGGTGTGAACGCCATTACAGATTATTCATGGCTGACAAACAGGAGCTCAGGGAGCGCACCAATCAATCTGCCCCCTTTCAGTCCAATGCCACTCCAAGGAGCCGTCCAAGGGCGCCATTGGTTCTTCACTTTATTTTAAACAAGAAACGCGAACGGTGAGGAAAAGAGAGATTCCAATTTTTCCTCATGGACCAATGAAAGTGCATTATGTGTTTTACAGTTTCCCCTTAATTTCATATTGCTGTGGGTGTTTGTTTGTTCCCATAGCAGCGTTTCCAACAGTCCTTGAGCAGGGCTCGGTTGGGGCTGTGGTGAGTTCAAACTCATCCACCACCCGGTCATCACTTATTAAAAAGCGGATTGCGTCATCTTTTATAGCGCCCAATGTCACGGGGGGCGGGAAGGTTCGGGGGGCGGGAGGGGTCGGGGTCAAGGGATTAATCGAACAAAGCAGTGAGCCACACGCTACGCCAATACGCTACGACAGTACGCTGCCAAATATGACGAGGGGGGCTCCGGGCAGATAGAATATCGTTGTCTTTTACGATTCTTGTTGTCGTAAATAATTACACTTTACACGTTTTGGCATCCCGTCTCCAGGTTGAGATCTTTATACGGGGAACGAAGCTGGTATGTTTAGTCACTGTCTCACTGCATGCCAACTCGCGCACCGGATCTCTCACAAGGATGCAACGCATACAAAAATAATACTCACATTGTATATTCCGTCGTGCAGGTGTTCGCACATGGCGAGACGTGATAATGAATTTATTTACAGAAATCTCCGCTATACAGCGCAGCGCAGACACCAGAGGAAAGCGGCAAGCAACGAAATGAGTTTTGCATTTATTTAGAATACAGAGAGCTGGTCACTCACCACTCACTAATTATCGGACGGGTATTGATCGCGTTAAATGAAGATTAATGCAAAGCACCGGCTTTTCCATTCGCGTTGCCGCATAATTAGTTTGCCTAACCTTTCAACGTGTACACACAGCGCGTTTTTTCCTGTTCTTTCTTCAACGTTGTGATTCATCACATTGCCCTCATTGTAATTACTCTCCAGACATCCTAACCCCCCCCCCACCCCCACCCCTTCTCCCCCAAACACGAAGGCATGTGCGGAATGTTCCAGGATTACCGCGGCGTTCCCCCGTCTTGCCCGGGCGCCTATACTTTCTTTATCTCCCGCGCACACCTTGTCCGACACTCAAACGAGGTGAGGTGATGGCCTGGGGCGTGCGGCGCTCGCCTCCATTACGCTCCTGCCGCGCGGATCTGATACAGCGTTAGCGCCAAAAAGACGCGATTGTTTCGCTAGCAAGCAAGGGTGTCCCTCAACCCCCCACTGTGTGACATGGCCTTGGGCGTCAAAGTAAATAAGGCAAGACCGAATCAGGTGAGACAGCTTTGCTGCCATATTGTCAGCGCCTGTTCCCTGCCATACAAATTGCATTGGGGCCTTTTTTTTCTTCTTAGTCCCCAATCCCTTTTTTTGCAAGCTCCCGTTGCCATTTTGGGCCAGTGGCCAGCTGCGTTGACTGGATTTGGAGAAGAGTATTCATTTATTTATGGTAATCCAATGAAGGTGTGTGTGGGCGAATGTGAATATCCAGTGCAACAACAACAGTGTTAGGTAAACTGCTGGAGGGATCACGGAGGCTGTGAAATCTTTCTAAAGCCTTCAACAGTTTTGTTGCTGCTCTTTTGGGGCTTTGCAATCGACATTTCTGATCTGACGTGTATTTTTATGATCTGTATGAAATGAATAATGGAGTAAAGTCCAATTTTACATAGTGTTAACAAAAACTTTGAAAAGTCTTAAGAGTAAGTAGCAATAATAAGTATTATTCTCTCATACATTTGCTTAACACAAATTAATCTAATAAATAATTACTGTATCAAGGATTCCATCCTTTAATGTTTTTGATGGAGAGAATAAATCCTTTGAAGAAACGCAGGCCTTGTTTCGGCGTCAAAGATCAATACAGAACAAATCAAAACACAATCAAACAACAATCCAATGTACAAGTGAAAAAAAGCATTCCTCAATACCACAAGTAAAAAAATATTCTCCTTCAGTAGTTACATGTTTACTTTCTTAAGATCTCTACCTGCCTTTCACAAGGCTGAAGAAAATTGAGCAAGGAAATATACAGACAAATAACCCCCCAACAATTTTCACTCATGTCTCAATGAGAATAGCATAGCATTACTTTGGCCTTGTGGTTTAGAATGGGCTGTGGTGGAAATAGTTTCCTATCTCTGTGGAAACTGTAATATTCCACTCCCTCACCTCTCCTAGTCTCAAAGTAGCCTACCAAGAAGATGATAACAAGCACACTGTCCTTTGATCAAAATCTCTTGGCATGTCTTAAGTGTTTTTGTCTGAGTGTGTGTGTGTGTGTGTGTGTGTGTGTGTGTGTGTGTGTGTGTGTGTGTGTGTGTGCATGTGATGTGTGTGTGTGTGTGTGTGTTTGCTTGTGTACTTGATTAATGCAGTGTTATGGATTGACAATTAAATTATGCTGAACTATAAAATATGCTTACAAGAGGCTATACTAATATTTCTGCATTGTATTATACAATCCACAACCCACTTTTGTTTTGCACCACAATAACTCTGCCACCCACTTATTTTGAAAATACTTGTTTTCTATGCAGCATTTTACAAGACTTAATAGACATTATTTATCTGCTGGTTGGAAAACAAAAAAAACCACTACTGTTACATTAGACCTGACCATGAACAATATCTAGTTAATGATTTACGAGCACGCAGAAGGATTTTTTTAGTATATAAAATGCCTAAAATGAATATATCTTCGGGGCCCGGAGACACAAAGCATTACTGTCAGCAACTCCTGTCAGTAGTTCCTCTGCCAATCAAAGACATCTCCCAGGACTACTTAGCTGTCAGACCGCTCACCAGACCTCCAGCTTCCACTATTTTTAAACGAATTTGAGCGGAGCAGGTGTTGATTGACAACAAAACACACTCTCTCCCCCCCCTCTCTCTTGCCTCCTCTCGCATGACATTCGCTGCCATCATTTTGGAGGCATAGAGAGAGGTGAGTTATAAGGTGAACTCGTAGATTATGTTTTATTTCTTTGCCATCAGAAGCAGGAGGGTAGGAAAGGGTAACAGTTTGTGGGCTCTTATTTTCTTTCTCCATTTTGGATCTTGTCAGTGTTCAAAGGGAGGATAAAATCAGGCTGGGAAATGTAGTTCTTCACCCTCTCTGCTGGTTTTGCGAAAATGCTATTGTGAAGACATAGATGAGAAGGCGGGGGGTGGGGTTTACGTGATTGCAGGCTACATAACAAAGGGCTAGTCTTTTGTTTGGCATATACTATGTTATTACTTTTGTTATAATAAATTACATATTTTCTTTATGTCAACATTATTAGCATTATTAAATTGTCATGAATACTTAAACGTTTCTTCTGCTTCGGGGAGCAACAGTAGGATTTTAATTCAAAAAGTTATCTTGGTAATAGGCCAACAGACAAGGGAGTGTTTCACACACTTATTCATCCACTCACTCACTCACTTGCTCGTTATCGAATACAGTGGCTATCCCTCCTGAAATTAATCCTGAGAAGCCCAATATGTAGACAAGCCTGCAACACCATGGCACACAGAGATTCTGATATACTAAAAGTACATCCCCAAAAATTATATAGAGTTGAAATACAAATATACTTTAATTTAATTATGCTGGGGCTAAAAATACGATGCCAACGTTGAGTCTTACTTTATGATGAGTGGGCAGCATCACTTTTCTGTTAGTCATAGAAAATGCATGTCTGTGGAATTGATGAGTTGTAAGGGACATTACAATTAAATAGTTAGCTCAAAATAAATTAAAAAAAAGAATCCTAGAATATAGATTCTAGTATCAATCTTTCAATTGCGATGTTTATCATTTTGAATTAACCATTACTGTTATGCTGTCGGCCATGGGCCATGTCCCGATATTACCATATTTCCATACAGCTCTGCATATGCATGCATTCATTATAACTGTCCATTAAATGCTTTATTTCTTACAGCTGTAAATCAAAATATTGTACAACTCTCTTTCTTCTCTGCTCTACTCTTCAACCTTTACCTTCATTTTTGGCAATCAATCTTGTGTTTCCTTGAGGGCTTTCGGAGAAAGGGTCAAAAAAATAAATCTATCTGCACAGGCAGCTGAAGTGTCATCTACGGTCCACAGCAGTCAATAAGGTCAAACTGTTCAGATACATTCCCAGTGAGTCCTTCAAAAGTCATCGTTGTCTTTTAAATAAATATGAATTAAATTGGCACTTGAGGATCTACATGATGAATATAGCCCGACAATATCGTTCAGCAACTGGAACACAATCCTCAAAGAGTCTTCAACTGACCTGTGACGACTAGGGAGCAAACTCCATTTTCTACATCCACAACAAAACATAATATCTATCAATCTAATTTATTTGAAGATATTTCTGAAAAAGAACAGACCTTGTTTCCGCCAATTGGGAGAAACCAACCAAAACGTTCACACTTTTGTGTGCATTTCAACCCTCTGCTGGGAGCAGGCTTGTAGAAAATGACCAATTTGTAATGACTTCAGAGAACCCAGTGAGAAGGCTGACGGCGAATATGTTTTGGTAGGAGGACAAAAGGCAGCACGCGTGGGAGACTGGAACTCCAACGTTGTTGTTTGACAAACGGCAATTACCACTTTATTCTCTTTTTGTTCCCCTAATTGCAGTTCATTTTAATAATTGTATTACTCCTGCGAGTCAGGACCGGTGTTCGAAAAGGAATCTACCGGAGGGAATCTAGTTTGGCTCCTCTCATTTCCAAGAGGAGCTTGTTTCTGTGTGCCTTTGTGTGAATAAGAACACGAATACGAATACCGCTTGTGATGTTTGGATTTCTGACAGATTCTCTTTCTCGACTCCCATTGACGCACACCCGGCATTCACAAGGACAGACTTCAATTAAATCCTCTTTTACTCTGTTCTCACTTTTAATGTCGCTCACCCCATTGTGGTCTGTTTCAAAATAAGCTGTGCACGCACACGCACACATGCACACAGGCAATTGATTTCTCTGACCAAACCAGGAACTCTAATGGAACACTTTGGCAGATGTGCCACCGAAACAATTCACCTTGCCATCTGTTTTCGGGTTGCCTCGTCGCCAAATCCTTCCCCTCACGTCCAGCAGTCATGGACAGGATGAAATACAAGTCCCATCATAGAAAAGCGGCTAATAATGCATTATCAATTAGTCCCTCACCCTCCTACTAGTGATACATATAAATTAATAGATTTAGCTTCCTAAAGTCCTAAATATCAAATTTTCATGTAAATTCCAAGTGCAGAATGGGAACGGGACTTTTTGGCGATAAACCCCGCAGGAGTCACAATAAGAGGTTTTGTTCCCTTATAGAGGTCATTGGCAATCTATCCCTTTACACATACAGATATTAAATATAATACTAAAGGGTCTCTAAATACCGTTTTTAATATCAAACCAATTTGGCGCTCAAATCCTTATGTAAGCCATCCGCCCAGACTACATGGCAGATGCTTACCTCCCCCATCTTTTATACAGATCTCTCCAGCTCTATATTGTTGTGGCATTGTTGACAACATTTTTAATCAATAAAAACAATATAATCTCTCCCCATCTTTATAAAGCACTTGCAAGGGGTTTTATTGAAACGGGGATCTGGAAATGCATATATTTTCCACCTGAGTGGCTTTTGGTGCAGCGGGGACAATGCGGCGTGGAGATCAAGATTGTTCCCATCAAGGCTGGCGGATGAAATGCAAATACAATCAAATCAGGTCTGCCTATACAACCGTTCTCTCCTCCCCAAATGTCAATCTCCCTTTCGCCTCATCATGTGTCTGATGAGAAATCATAGTGAGGAGCATGGCCTAATCTATGCAAACACACTGTCCGCATTGATTTGTTGAGATGGGATATGTCTTTATTAGAAGCCTGCCATGCGTCTTCATTTCCAGCTTCTATAAAAGGGACAAAAGGGGGGTGGGGTGAAGAGAGAGCTGCAGTGTCGTGCAGAAGAAAAGGGGTGAGGGAACTGGAGGGCGGGTGGGGGCGGTGAACAAGTACTAGTACATCTGAAGATGCTGCAGTCACACGATTGAGATAAGTTACTGAGGACAGCTAGCGAGGGCCGATAGACTCTCAGGAGCAGGTCGATATTGGACATTGATATGAGGAGAGGAAGGACATACTGCGACACATAGGCTCTCTGTGCGCCTTCAAATGCTAGCTCTCCAGGCTAGGAGTGAGAGCGAGAGAGTGGAGTGGGGTGGGTGGATAGGGGGTGGGGGTGCAAAAGCTAGCAGACAAAAACAGACAGGTGTCGATAACCTGGGAGGGGGGTTGGGAGAGGTTGAGACAGAGGGAGAGAGAACACTAGAACACTCTCAGCAAGGCTGCTGGATGTCCTTTTGTCTTGTGTGCACTAAAACAGCTTCAATAAATAGACTTGGTGAATGCCGAGGTCATGTCTGGTCCCTATGGTGATGAACCGCGCAAGGTGTTCCACCAGCCCAGTCTTCCAGCAGTGCTTCGCTACCTTGGGAACCGACCTGCATTTTAGACGCGGCTCAATTAATAATTTAGGGCCCCTTCAGTTACTTTGACGTGCGCATGTGTTTTGCACGAGAGGATGAAAATGCAGAGCTGGCTTTGCAGTGACAGAGTGGATCAGTCAATCTCGGGGAAGCGAATGACTCAAATGTCAAATTTTACTTGAGCACGGTGAGGCTTGCGAAGGGCTTTAGAGGTTATTGTTATTGAGTTTTCACGTCGATACCGCGCAATAAGCTAGCATGTGTCGTATAGGAGACACAACTGTAAGAGGACTGTGGTAATATCTAGCAATAACTGCTCATTTATTTATGTACTAGGCAGGTTCCTGTGGGTCACAAACAACCAAATTAATAAACAAGGTGTGTATCGCTGACATGCCACTTAGTCATCAAGCAGTGAGCAAAATAAAAGCAACTGGCTTTCCACAATTTCAATTTGTGTTTGAGTGTGCCATTGCTAATGTTATATTGCTGTGATTGGAAAAGAAAAGAAAAGACAGATATAATCTGCCGCACTTGAATCTTCATTTACACAACAAAGGAGCAAGCATCCTTGATGTGAATCACAGGGAGCATCGACAGCCAATGGAATGGCTAGAGAACTCCCATGTGCCTCTTGACTCGCGTAAGCTGGTCACATGGGTCCATGGTATTTACATCAATCTTGTGCTTTGAATAAATGCACTTCGGCCGGCTCTGACTACAGAGTAAGGGTGGAAACAGCAAGGCCTTTGCTGATAAGAAATGTGCCTACAGGAAAATGAGGGCCATTTCCAAGAGGTTATTTGGAGGAGTGCTTTTCAAGGTCTCAAAGTGTAGAAATTGTCAATACATTTTTGTCAACTTGTGATGACTTCTACCTTCTTAGAGGCAGGAGGCTGATATCCGCCCGGCTTTCGCTGCAGTGAAAGTCCCGGTTGCTTGGCAACAGTTAAGAGTTTAGAGTCCACTGTGACTGTGACAGGCAGGGTGCTAGGCTAGCTTGACGAGCGCTTATGTGCATGTTGTGCACGAATGTAACAACACAAGCGTGCAAAGGGCGCTCGTGCAACGCACGCACACCGCACGCACACCGCAGATGTGACGACACGCGCCTCAGATACTTTCGTCAAATAGATGAGTCGTTATAGACCCGGGGAAATGTGGCATCTCCTACATCGCCATGGTGATGCGAGGTCGGGGATGGGAGAGATTACAGGAGTCTGTGAGCCATTGTCCCGGGTAGCGCTGGCATCAAACAGCAGCAGGAGCTTCAGAGATCGACGTGGGACCCCCTGCAACCCACTGTCTGCACTTCCAGACATCAACCTGCCCTTCATCATCCCTATACTAAGGTTTGCATCCATTCATCATCATCATCATCATCATCATCATCATCGTCATCGCCATCCAGACCAACCACATTGTAGGAATTGACTTTGCCTATATGCCAGGGATATTGAAGATGGAGCTCCGGGTGATGTGGGGGCGAGCAGGCCACGCCCAGCAGGGCTGCTTCTCCCTGAATCAGTCCTCCACACATGCAGGCTACATCAGGATGAATCCATTGTTGCAGACAGTCTATCGTCATTAAATGTGGAGAGGTAGGCGAGAGGGGAACGCTGTGTGTGTAATGTGATGTTCCAATGAACCATGGCCTTTATGGTGCACTCCAGGTGCAAGCTATTATTATTGATTCTTTATTGACAAAAAACACAAAACACACAACAGCCAATAGCCATGGCAGACTCTGCCGCAACACCATGTTGTTGCTGACTATCAGACAAATAACCTCTGCCTTTTGTATTTCACGAGGCAGATAGATATGAATATTGGCACATCACAAAAATAAACAGATCACAATAATTAATTCTTTCTATTTTTCAGATTTATTTTATCACACTTGCAAATGCTATGTTGTCTGAGAAAATGTGTGTGTGTGTGTGTGTGTGTGTGTGTGTGTGTGTGTGTGTGTGTGTGTGTGCGTGCATGCGCGCGTGGGAGTCACCCGTGCTCATGTGCTTATGTCAACGCTTGTGCATCCACGTCGCGGCCCCCGCGTTCGCACATATCAGAGAAAACTTGTCACTGTAACACCACTTGTTCCCAATCATTTGTCAGACCGTGTGAATTGCGGGTTTTGAAATCTCCCCACGTCATGGCACATCAGTGTCATGCATGTTTATCTTTGAGGCGCGGGATTGTCACGCCAGAGACAAGAAAACAAACAGCTTCCGATGGGATTGAGGAGATTCTCCGAGATTGAAACCAATGTGCCTATTATGACACTGACAGCTCAAATTGAGAAGAGGAGAGGGACAGTGCAACAGCCTGAAGGAGCCACACAATATTGCTAACCTGAGCTCCAACAGGCAAAACAGGTGCCTGCTATCTCCGATTAATATCCCAGACAATCAAAAAGAGCTAAACAATGTCATCCTCGGATCGTGCACAGAATACATTTTCTTTCAGTTTCTTTTTTCCAGGCCACAGTGCGGTTAATAATAAAAAATTAAATCGACTTTATGGATTAATAGTCATTTATATTTTGTCATTAAGCAGACACTTTTTGATCCAAAACAACAGGGAACAGGAATTTGAGATGAATGTTGAATCCAGAAGATTTTGGTTTGGGAGACAAACACCATAACCACCAACATGTATTGACTACACTAGTACTTTTTAATTAAAAGTGTTGTAAGTAATATTTAAGAGCTATTATTCGAGTGTCATTCGTTAGAAAAGGCAAAGCCATCTGTCGACTATTAGTTACTGAAATGTTTGGTGACTGAAATCTGTTTTGAGGTGAGGACGCCTGTCTCTGCATGAGCAAATCTTTTCAAGATTTTAGACAAATAATCATTTCTGACCAATCAGGGGATATTTTCCGTGATTTGTTTGGGGAATTTATCTTGCCTGTCAGTCACAGGTGTGTGAAATGCTACAAAAAAGGGAGGGAGGGAGTAGAAAATGACGCAACATTTATTTGGTTGTTTAGTTTCATAATCTGTCTTTCTCCTAGTTTCTGCTCTCTCTCGTTACAACTCTCAAATCTTACCTACAGCAGCTTTATGTTAATTGTTCTATCTCACAAAAAGGGAGCCGGCGTCAAAGATGGTTACACAGGTGGAGGGGGAGGATTTTGTGTGTGTGTATTTGTGTGTGCGTGTGCGTGATGCGTGTGTGTACCTGTGGCTGGGTCGATGGTGCGTTCAATAAGGTGGTCGTCCTGGTGCACCCATTCTCCGTTGCACTTGAAGTAGATCTGCGTGGCAGGCGTGGAGCGGCAGGTCAGCGTCACAGGCTTGTTCTTCACAATGTACTCATCCTCCGGCTCCACCAGGAAGTGAGGTAACAGGTCGGTGAAGGCGGCAGGAAGTGTCGACGTGGCAGTGTGCTCAGAACCTGGGGTTACAGAGAGAGTGAGAGGATGAAGGCTGCACTCTCTTTCAAATTTGAACGTCTAAAAAAACGTTTATTTTTATTTTACTGTTCAAGAAATTGTTCTGTTCAAGCAATATAGAAATAAGAGCACCACATGACTGATGAGGAATTCTGGTGTTATAGCCAGTCAGCACCCATAAAAAAAAAGTAGGTATGAAGGATCATAAATACAGGACAAAGTTATTAAATAAATAAGAGAATGAGAAGAACTAGATAGAAACAATGAAAAAGAGAGAGAGCAAGAGAGGGTGAAAGAGAGGGAGAGAGCGTGAGCGAGATACAGAGAAAAAGTGGTAAGAGACCATTAGAGATGGGAAGAAACTGCCAGTTGTAAAAAAAAACAAAAAAGGGAGTGATTGGGTAGAGCGAAGGTATAGGGGAGGGTGGATTCCGTATCAAGAGACAAGTGGGAAGCCGTAGTGGAAGCGACACAGCTCGCTATTGTGCCGACTGAGATGGTACTAATGGGACAGTGAAGCCCCATCACCCTTCCTCCCCACCCCTTAACCCCCACATCCCCACATCCCTCCCCCACTCCCTCTTCTCTCCCCATCATCACCCTTACTTCCTTCCGTCCTTTCTTCCTTCCCCACATTCTGTGCTCTTAATCACCCGCTCCCTTAGCATCAGTGGCCTGATGGACCAACCGGCAGCCATAAATCCTCGCGTCCCGGCGACCAGGCCACTCCGGGTTGTGTTATATGGCTCTGGAAGCAAGGACCCTAACTCTGAATGCATTAAAACGTGACGGGCCGTGAGGTGGAGGGAGGGGATGGGGTAGGGTGGGTTGGGGGGGGGGCGACGACGACAAAGGGCTGGTGATGACTGACAGCTAAGACAGCCCATCGCCCTCAAATTACCTCCTGCGGTACCTATTTCATTTCCCCCGAAGCATACATGACACACAAGAGACACGAGAAGGAGGCCAGCAGAAGGCGGAGGAGCAGGTGGAGGAGGAGGACGAGGAGGTGGAGAAGAGAAGAAGAGGAGAGAGTGAAGGTGCAATGCATTCCTACGGGAAGCAGAAATAGAAGCTGTCCTTCAGAAAAGGATAATGAGCGGTGATTTAGAGCAAAGTTTTGGGAGACTTGGGCTGCCGATAAAACAAAACCTGGATAGTGCACGTGCACTTTCCCCGCCACGGCTGCGCGTTCTCCTCCTAAACAGATTGGTGCGAGAAAAAAAAAAGACACTAGACTGTTCAAATTGGAAAATAACCTCTTTGAGCTGCTGCCCCTCTGGGGAGACTGGTGAATCCTGAAATAAAACCCATTTAAAAAAGGAAAAAAAGAACAGGAGTGTAATATTAATTTACTGCCCTGAATCAAATATGGCTGACACGCTGGGCAGTTACGGCCCATCTCAATCACTCCCTTTGCGGGCCCGATAGGGCTGGAGTCCACATCTCTCTTAATGAAACTGCAACGCTCGAACTGACCTTTTCCTCCTCTCTTCCCTCCCACCCTTCTCCCTCTCCCTCATCCTTCCCTCTCTTTTATCCCTGCAGCTTACAGATGCCAGGGTCAGGCATAATATTGGGCTGTGTCATAAACACCAATCTCGGGATAAAGACATTATCCGGCTAGTTCCGCCCCCGCTACACATTATGTTAATGTCTCCCTTTCTTTTTCTATGTGATTCCTCTATTCCTGTGTGCTGAGTCGCTGATTTATAAAGGGGAGGAGAGGGGGAGGTGGGTGTTCAGGGTACAGTGAATCACCCTGCTGTCGCTGTACCCCATTAATGTATCGTGTACATGTTTAACTCTTAATGAAAACTAAATGTTCTGTGTCCAATGAAGGACATACATCACTTGCTGACACTTTCGCCTTCTCCCCTTAATTTTCAAAAATTTTCACATTGGTATTCACCGAGAGATAAACCCCCTTTACCTGTTATCTAACCCCCCCCCCCCCCCCCACACACACACACACACACACACAAGTCGATTTTCCTGCTGAAGTGTGCATGTGTAGATTTGTGTGTCCTGTAAGTTTGGAAGTGTGTGTGCCTGTGTGTGTGTGCGTGTGTGTGTGTATTCGAGTGTACGTGTGCATGCATATTCAAAGCAAAGCCAGAGTGCATTATGAACGATGTGCTTAGTTGCATCGGCAGAGGACCAAACCTTTGCTTAATAAAAAGAGCGGCGGGTGGTGGGGTGGTGGTGTGTTGGAAAGCATGTCTCCTAATAGGCCGGCCTCCAGCTTTGTGACCGTGGCCATTAGCGGGCTTGGCTGACACTCTGTACTCTCCCTCTGTACTCGCTCGCTCTCCGAGGCAGCCAAGAGCGTGCGGCCAGCTACGAAACACAGGCCGGAGCTCACCTCGCACCCGTTGGGTTAATCAGCTACCCAGACACGGGGGCTCAGGTGGAGGAGAAACAGGAGGGCTTACAGAGTGGACCGTCACCGGTTGCGTGAGAGGTAGGGTGGGGGTGAGAGGAAGCTAGGAGTGGGGGTGTCACGCCACGAGGAGCGCTTGATGAGGCGCTGGCGTTGTAAAACCCGCCGCTGCCCGCTCATTTGGGAGGGGTCACATTCAACGCCCAGTGCCCAACTTCTGATGATGCTGTTATTTGTGTGTGTGTATGTGTGTGCGTGCATGCGTGTGTGTGTGCATGGGTGGCTGGGTGCACGTGTGCTTGCATGTCAGTGCATACACGTGTGCCGCATGAGTGTGGAGGTGGGGGCGTGTTTGGTGGGGGTTGGTCGTTAGTTTTACTACATTCCCTTTCAGGTTAATAAGGTTAAACGTCACCTTTTGGGGTAAAGTCAATCGCTTGCGAGGAGGCTATTCCAGTCACGCATTGGTTTATATCAGAGCTGTAATAGAGGACTGATTGGCTTACATTATTGTCACTACACACACACACACACACACACACACACACACACATACAAAGACATACACACAAACACACACATGCAAACACAAAGGACTGAATATCAGCCACTTAACAGACTCCTTGCGGGTCAGTGCACAAATCAAATAGACATAGAGTAGCACTATGGGAATTGCATTAGAATCCGCTGAATGCAATGAAAGTCTTTGATTAATTGTCATGGGCATCTCTAAGCGTATTGCCTGATCATTTTGTACACACAGGTTTGTCTGCTGTGTCAAGTGAAGGCACAATAACGACCGCTTGATAAACATGTAAATGCGTAACATCTTATGTTACCTTGGATCGCACCATGGGCATACTTGTGCATGGCACAGAGAGAAAATATCTGAAAGAATCAAATATATACGCTTTGACATTAATTGACTCATGTATTAAGTGTGTAGAGTTAACACATTTTTGTTTTCTTTTTCTGGAGAACCTGTGTGTGGATCAGAGTATATGATTAGCTGTGTAAGAATGAAGATGTCTGGTTGTACAAGAGACAGGCAGATGTCAGCCAGTCAGTACTGCTCACATTTAAAAGGCCTGCAGTTGGCTTCACAACCTGCCAGTGTGTTCACCCGGGGAGAAGAGGGTACACAGACATGCTTGGTCTGGTTCATCCTTTGATGTTGCTGTGTCGTGTTGTTGTCATTTCTGGTTAAACTCAGAGAATCACAAATCAAACCTATTAAATAATAAAGAAAACAGCCCACTGCAATTCTCCACTTTCTCTCTGATTTATTTATGTATTTATTTATTCATTTATTTCTAATTGCCCATTCATGTATGAAAATAATGACTCGCTGGATTCAATGCAGCATGCTAATGCTAACGAGCAGGAATAAAGCAAGCTTTACAGGAAATTTACTTTTTCGTTTCTACCAAACCGCTCAAACACAAAACATGCCCTTCATAAACATTAATTCCAGATTTTTTTAAATTTTGTTATGTATTTCTTGATTTTATTGGTGTCATGTCCTCCAAGAATAGCATCATTCTTGAGTTAATCACGAGTTATGGTTTCTTTTGCGGCGCTGAACAGACGCTGTGACGCTTTTCATGACACCATCAGCGGCACCTTACAATGTCTTCTGAAGTTAATTCAATTAAAATTACTACCTGAAATATTAGACACATTCTCCGGTTTAGCTGCCTGGGTGACTAAAACCGTGATCAAGTTAATTATTGGTTCATTGGTTTGTGTTTGTGTGTGTAAGTGTGTGCGTGTGGGCCTATGCCAAGTATGTGTTTATTTTGTAAAGAAAATGTCTTTGCACTTGCATATTAGGTAATTTGTATAATAGTCACTGTATCTGTCTCTCTCTGTGTGTGTGTGTGTGTGTGTGTGTGTCTCTCTCTCTCTCTCTCTCTCTCTCTCTCTCTCTCTCTCTCTCTCTCTCTCTCTCTCTCTCTCTCTCTCTCTCTCTCTCTCTCTCTCTCTCTCTCTCTCTCTCTCTCTCTCTCTCTCTCTCTCTCTCTCTCTCTCTCTCTTATTGCTGTTCAAACAGAAATGTATTGGGAAGAGCAACGTTCTGTACGATGGTAAATGCCCTGAAGCTGACTGATCTATGTTTGTCCCCAGATGACAAATATTTACTCTTCCATGTGTCTGGGATTCCAAATAAATCTTTCAATGAGGGAACCATACTTCCACAAGCATTCCCTCCACCATTGATCTTTCTCACACGCATGCACATGTACTGCGCACACACACACACACACACACACACACACACAGAAAAATGAAAGGATACCTCTTTGAGGATGTGGAGATGCAGGAAACTATGACTCATTAGGTTATTAAGACACAGATGTAAACGTGGAACAATCGTGTTTACCTGTGATTCAAACGACCCAGCTTCACAGAAAAATAACATTAACAGGAACATTCATCAACAGGAAGTTTCATTATATCCCCAGTGCAGCAATAGTCATGGATTCCAAATGCTCAAAAAGGTTTTCAGGCCTATTCATTTAGCCCACGCTTGTAACCAAAGCAACTGACACTCAAATCAGACACATGTCATGAAGACGCATTAAGGGGTTATGGGAACCTTGCTTGAGCTGTGGACATTGGGGTGGAACCCTGAACCTTTCAACTGGAAGTAAGATGGCCACTATGCTGACCACTCGCTCATTGGAATCATTGGGAAAAGTAATCTGAAACTGTGGCTGCTTTCACACTTGAGCTGTTGGGTCCGTCTGATTCAAACCACCGAGCATTTCCTTGTGATAGTACCTTTCGTTTGGGGTGTGAACGCGCATTCCAACTCTGGTGCGGACCAAACAAACAAACAAACTGGTCCGCTGGAAAACATGCTGGTCCGCTTCCAAGTGAACTACGTTCGGTACGCTTAAGGTGAGCACATGATCCGAACCAACTACAGGAAACAAAGCAAAAGACAGTGTCTCAACGCAGCATGGCTGTCTAACTTCATACAACATGAATCAACACAGTTTGACATGCGATTGCAATGTTTTAAATTGCGTTCAAACTGAATGTGCTGCTCACAGTGTGCACATTGGTATAACATTGACATAACATCCAGAGAAGTTGTAGTTTTGCATCCACACAGCGAAATCGATTCTATATAGTTTTTTTTATGGATGACAGTGACGCAACCCCTGACAAACTTTTCTGACCAAATAACCACGTAGTTTGCTTATGTGTGGTGTTTTCACATTTTGGTTCTCTTTTAAATATCGCAGTGTGAACACAAAAAAATGAGTCAGGGTGAAACTGCAACATTGAAACATGCTGGATCGAACAACATCAACCAAACTATTATTGTGAAAGCACCCTGAAGGGCATGTGGGAACAGGGTGGCGGGGGAGGGGGGGTTGTGATAGCGAGCACTGGAGCCAAACTTCATCAAACTCCTACCTCACCTCCCTGCTGTGCAAGACATCCAGGTGACAACCAGGGACAGATGGAGGCGAAGGAGAGCAGGGAGGACATGGCGGAACTGTGAGAATCTGCTCGGTGACACACACGCAGAGTGTGACTTTAGCGCAGACTTCCTACGCGCACATTTAATGGGGGAAAATAAATTGCCTGCTAAGCATGTTCGTCTATGCAGTAGTGGTGCATCTGCGTCGTTTCATTAGTTGGCTGTATACTGTCAACACGCGTTGCTCACCGTGTTACTTAGAAAATAAATAAAAATAAAATATATATTATGGTCATATTATTGTATTTTTCATTGCCCTCCATAATTGGTCTATTTTCAAATGAAAAGGTTCAAAAATTAAGTTTCATATTCATGTTTCTTCATAGTACCTGCTGATTCAAGACAGAGTTTGCAATCTTTCCTACCTTGCTTTGTAGCTGACACGTCTGAAGGTGAGTCCTACACATTTTATACAGCGGCTTTGCACGCCTGTTGATCTATTTTTGCTGGCTTTTACTTGTTATTTGTTGTTTTCTGATCTCTGCGAGGCTTCATCTCAGTAGGGGGTCAGGGAAAGGGAACATTCCTGTCTCTCCTTCCCTTAAAAGGGAATTAGTGCGTGTGTGTGTGTGTGTGTGTGTGTGTGTGTGTGTGTGTGTGTGTGTGTGTGTTTCATGTTTGACTCAAATTTATGCCGGCATGTGCATGTGAGTAAGAATACATAAAGAAAAGACGGATAACAAAGCACTGATCTTAATCAAAACCACGACACAACTGACACCTTCACTGTCAATTGCCCTGAGTCCAAATAAGAATAACTTTTATGTATTGAGTGAACCAAGTTGTACATTGTGAAAACCCTCCATTGATGTGATGTGGTCAAGGAAAGTTCAGACCCACAGCCCTTGATCTGATCTTTTCCCCATTCTTGTGTGGTTTGTGTAAGGAGAATGGCCATGCTGACACACAGACGCTTACTGAGTAGCAGTCAACACAGCTCGCCTCGATGACTTCCAATGAGCATTAATAGGCGCGATAACTTAAACATGTACCACTAGTCCCTAGAAATCCCTATGCACATTAAATAAAACTTTGATTATGGTCTTATATATTGTTGAATCTCTCTCGGCGATGACAAGCTTGGTTTCGGCTGAACAGGACCCCATTAATTCTAAAAGCAGATCCTAGCGGAGATTAACTCAAAATAGCTATGAGGGCAGGAAAACTTATGTCAAAGGAATGTCAGGTCACATAATTCTGTTTCCATGGAGCCTCTGAGGTTAGCATTTCCTTCTCTTGCTTCATGCAAAGGTCTTGGTCAAAAAGTAAAAAATCCACCCCTGAGAATACTTAAAGGTGTGAATAATACATGTCCAGAACATCAAGAGGCGCTAACCTGTAGGTGATGAGCCAGCAGCAACCACCCATGAATGACCAATACAGAGACCAGACCTTTAGGCCTGTTTGTGTGATGAAAGGCTCAATAGATTTTAGTTTCAGATGGAAAGCAAACGAGCAAATGCAAGTAACCAATCGAGTTCCCCTCTAGCCTAGTAAGTTTTGTATAAGTAGACATGCCATTGATGTCGTCAATGACGCCAAAGTCGTCGGGAATTTAAATGAGAAACCGATTCAAGTTTTAAACACTTTCATACCTCGTTTTCTTTGTTCAGACACAAAGAAAGGGAAAGCAAAACAGCTCCCTCTTTTAAACAGCCTTGATCCAACTAAACCTGGGATCTCTACTCTCGCGGATCTTCAAAGCCTCACCTGCAGTTCAGCGCAAGAAATTATCTAAAAAGGCTGTGGGATCAAAAAACAAATTTTGACTTAATAACTACATACACGCAGTCCTCAAAGGGAGGCAAGGTTATGGCGAGCTATCAGGAGAGGGGGCCAGGCAGTAACAGCCGTTTGCCATCCAGAGCACGCAACGCGCGACACACACACACCCCACGCACTCATGAATTTGTCATTCCCATACGCTTAGCCCGGAAACGAGTTAAACAGAAAGTAAGTTGATTACAGAGCTCAACGTGGGGTTGTAGAGAGAGAGAGAGAGAGAGAGAGAGAGAGAGAGAGAGAGAGAGAGAGAGAGAGAGAGAGAGAGAGAGAGAGAGAGAGAGAGAGAGAGAGAGAGAGAGAGAGAGACATTTTGGAACGGATGTTAGGAAATGTGTGGAGGAAGAAATAGGGGAAACAAGAGACAATTTAGATTACCATGTTAATCCTTTATCTAATTATTGGATATGCCCACGGCAGAAATGAGAGATTTCACACCAAGTGCTTAACACCATGGAGCATGTTGAACTTAGCTCAGCGAGTACGAACCGCTAACCCGAAAAGGAAAGGACTTTTTAATTTTTATTCCAGCATTGTTTGTTGTTAAAATACCCGGGAAACCGCAATCCACGGCTATAATGAAATTATAAAAATTCTCTTCATGTAAAAAAAGGTAAAAACAACTACTGCAAATAAAAAAGATTCACATTGCAGCACACATGCTTAGCAGAGCGTCCTCGAACCTCTCCAATCACACTACATGGGGAGATGTCCACCACCACCACGGCCACCACCTCCATGAATGTGGGACACCAGTCACCCAACTTAACCTCCCATTCTGCTCACTTTCACCCTCCACCTTTCTCAGTGGGCCATTTCCCTTTACCCCTTAGCTATGGCTAACATGGTGCATGTTGGTGGTCGTGGTGGTTGTTAGGGGAGGAGAGGGAGGGGCAGGAGGGGAGAGTGTTAGCGGGTGACTTGGATTGGTTAATTAGTGCGACAAAGCACCGCGGCTCCTCGACATCATACCGTTGTATAAAACACAAGGCTCACCGAGCTGATCCATATACCGTGACTGAGATAAAGCAGCACCTGTTCTAATTACCACAACAAAAATGCTATGGTGTTGATCTAGCAACGTAGCATTCACCGCGGCACACACTGGCACTCTTTTCTCTGGACCTGAAGGTTGCACGCAGGCAGCTGTGGAGATTTGATGTAGCAGTCCAAATATGCTTTTTATTATATTTAGCTTTAGCTATTAAACCTATCTTAACACTATTATACTTTATATGTAAAAGAATGAACAACAATTATATGACATTACAAAGAAGAACAAATAGTGAACATTCAAAATGATAGATCAATATTAAAGCTCAAAGTGATGAGTGAAAATTGAACTTTCCCTGATCTACAAACGTGTGACCTTCGTAGCCTTAAAAGAAGACATAACTCCTCAAACGCAAATTTCACATGTTCGCCAGTTGCCAAAATGAAAGCTCCAGACCAAAAGGAGAAATGTAACCAGGCAGGGATAATGTAGATAAGGGTAGACCTGTCTAGGAAAGAGACGACAGTACCTAGTTATCTGATAGGGCTTGCTTTGCCGAACAAACCAATGCATATCTGAAGTCTCTATGTGTTTAGGGTATCAGCCAGACAGCAGATGCAACGAGCAGTGAAGAAAGGTAATTTCAAGTCAACAGTTTCTGATTATTCACTACACACAATCTTTTTAGTTTTACATGCTGGCTTTGTTTGTCTGGCATTCGGTTGAGAAAATAGCGGCATTCTGGCTTCTGCGATTAGAGCCTGTGTGATTTACATTTATTATATATTGAATATATATTTGTTAACTTTTATATTTTGAAGAAAATAAATGCCTTTAGTCCATCACTAAAACTGTAATAATGGTTGGCCTGATTGTTTTTGACAGAATAAATATATTGTGTTGAATTGTAAAAAAATTAAACCAAAGCAAAACCAGTTATGGTTTTCACATAGCAACCAGTTAAATGTAGGGTAGGCAATTTATTGAAATTCTCTTTAAATTACGACAGCAATCAATAAATCAAATGGTATGCCAAAAAAGAAAATAATCAAGTATCTGTGGCTGTCACAGGCCTGTATTAAGCACGTCCAATCACATAATTCGTCCTGCATGACGATTGGATGGCTTACCTGTCTGTCTACCTACCAACTCGGCTACCTGCGCATACTCTGCTTAGCACTCATTGAACATGGCCAGAGCCTTCCGAAAGGCTAAGCAGCCATTTTGCAAAAGCTAGCGAGCTAGTCAATTAGCTTTGGAGGGAGGCCCGGGACGTTTTCGGTTTGATACTTTCAAAATCTAGTTTACTCTGGCTGGTTTCTCCAAATTGCCTACCCTAGCTTTAATCCTGCTGCCGTGAATGTTATTTCATATGGCCGCTGGTTATAATCGTTTGATTAGGAGTTGTGTTATACACAATCAAATGTTGAAATGTTTTTGAGAAATACAATAATCAAAAGGCAATACCGAGAAAGTGAACCAATAAAATAGCAGAGGCTTGATGCCTCTGATGAAATCAAATGTCCAGATATTTCAACCAAAATGGGAAAAGACTAACTAAACAAAGCATAACTACTCCCCAAACACTTCTAGATTTGTGGAGTTGAAGACGATGGTAAATGGACTGTTACCTCTAGTTGAAATCTTAATTGTATTATATGAAACTCATATATCTTCAAAATTCAACCGTGCTCATCTCTCTTGCACGATGCTAAATGCAAATACTAAATATGCCTCAAAAGTCAATAGTCGTATACACTTTAGCACATTATGTAGCTTATCTCACTGCAAAAGCAACCCCCACCCGCCTCAAAAAAGAAAAAGAATAATCAACATAATAGTTATTTTTAATGGCCGCCACTACGGAAATGACATTCTCAGTCTACTGAGCAGTCAGGATGATACCCACACTGATCCACAAATGTAATAAGCAATTAAACAACAACACTCAACTGGCATCCCTTTCTGTATTATTTAAACCCACTCCAAATATCCAGTACACTGGTGGTGAGATCGAGTCGATTAGGAAACACAAAGAGTAAAAAAGTATACGCTTTTAAAGCATTCAGTAAAAGAAAAACAGCTCAAAAACAAAAACGAGAGTGCGATGGATGAAAGTGATAAGAGTCAGATGACGGGACTAGAGAAGAAGGAGGAGGATAAATTGATTCCTTGCAGTCACACTTAGACGCAGAATATATAGTATATAATAATAAATGTGTTAGCTAGGAGAGTGCATGGTGGGGGGGGGGGGGGGGGGGGGGGGGGGCTGCTAGGTGATAGTGCCGCGCAGTCCTCCTGTCTGTGTTGCTCTTAGTTAGCAGTGGGAAGCGGTGAGCAGGGATCATCCACCCCTGCTTTACGGAGGAGTTTGGCATTCGTCTGACAGGCGAGACGGCAATGAGACGGGGATGAGAGGGGAGCGCAGGCCACAGCCGCGCCGCTAATAACGCCGCCGCCTTGTTTCACTTAAAGTGGGAGCAGAGATGGGCCGTTTGTCTGATAACGAGGAGCTGCTGTCTGTAACACATGCAAGTCACTGGTGGTGGGTGGGAGGGGATGTTTGTTTCATTATCAGCACTCTTCTATTTCCTCTTTTGTGTTTTGTGGCGTTTGTTTGGTGTACTTTTTTCTTCTTTGGTCCCTCAATCATTGTCACCTCTTTGTCGTCGTTGATTTCCTCTTACGTCCTCTCCTGCGCCCCAGTCCAAACTGTCCCTCTCCCATCTTTTGGATTCTCCGGCATGTTGATATAAAGCAATTATATTGCCTGCCTCAAAAATATCACATCAGTGAAAGGGAGAATTATTGCAAATTCCTGTGTAAGCTTTTTGTTTTTGTTTTGTTTTGTGAAGAACAGAACCTATTAAGGTACAGAGTAGAAAGCAGCCAAAGTAGTTTGAAAGAGAAATAATTGACTTGGATGTTTATGGTGGTTTTGCTGCTCGTACGTAACCAGCTTCACTGCCTGGTTTGTCCACTATTCTATAATTTTCTTTACAAAAAAGAAATTTTGATTAGAATAATAAAAACATTTTAATGTGGCTTATTAAAAATAGGCACAAGCCACAATCAAAATTCCTCGATTAATGAACACCAATGACACAAATTAATGATTACACAAAAGCCAAACTATTAAAATCTTAACATTTGTTTTCATTAATATAATTTAATTTCAGTCAACAAGAAATTTTGTGTTTCTTCTTAGTTTCCTAATTTATTTTATTTATTTTTATAAAATTGAGTTAAAAGCAGTTTTATATATTTTATTTATAATAATAATAATAATAATAATAATAATATTATTATTATTATTATTATTATTATTATTATTATTATTATTATTATTATTATTATTATAAGTACCCTGACTGCCCTTGACATTGTTGATTTTTGGGGTTGTTTTTCACCATAAATACAAAAGATAATTCCATGTGTAAATGTGTGAATTAGTATGCTCTAATTACGCTACAGTGTGTGTAATTATGTGAGTATAAAGTAGACGCGTTCGACCAAGAATCTGTCTTATTTTCTGACATTGCTCCTATTGCACCTGTGTTGTTGTTCCACCAGGACATTGTGATAGTGGGCATAACAACGACCAAACATGAAGCACACTAGCCAACAGCAACAGGCAAATTACATTTGCCGTCACAATAGTGGACTTCAAAATGTCCACGCTCGCCCAGGCGGTTATGACCTAATATTGCTCCCCTGTGATATTCCCATGGCAACACTTTTAAGGTTGTGTGTGTGTGTGTGTGTGTGTGTGTGTGTGTGTGTGTGTGTGTATGAAATGAGAGAAATGTGATGTATGGATGTGTTGTTGCTACAGCTATACATATTTTAACAGAACACTCCTTCACGGGACCTACAAAGATCATAATGGTGTGGATGGGCTAGCGTAAACATGAGTTCTATAGCCTATTTGCCAAGGCATTCTGTGACCACCACAATGGGCCTTGATGGCCATACTCAGCAACTGTAATCAGCGAAACCGCAAAAACATAATATCAATATTTTAACAAAAAGGAAAGGTTCACTCTGACTATCACACATAGCTGTCAAACGTATATACACACCCATTGAAACGTTACAATAGGAACAGCTGCCACAGTGAGGGGAACAACTTCGGTCCAAGGTTGGCTGCAAGGTTGACTCCCCATCCATCTAATCATTTGTGTTTTGAGCTGATTTAAAAAAGTTTCCAGCCAGTGCAGGTGCTGTTGGACAACTAGTGTAGAGGCTGCTGCAGTCTTTTGAGTGACACTTGGCTAATGTAGCTCCGTTAAAAGGACCATCAACAATTTATATCAAGCAGGGGCTGCCGCTGTATTGACAAAAATGGGCATGATTTTTGCCAGGCTAGATGTCGAAGAGACCAAATTACGTAATGTTTCTTTAGTAGGTGTTCATGATCTTAGAGAGGATTGTGGCAAGCAGTTCAACACGTCACATTTTTTCCAATGACTACCACAACCATTTCCCATCATTCGTCCTTCCGTTATCTTGTCCCATCCATCAATTCATCCATTCAAAATCCGGCAATATGTGAACAGCTTCAGTTTGGTTGATTTGGTCCAGTTTAGATGTGCAATAAAGTTGCCACTTTATTGGATTTTTCATTTGGTCTGGTTCGTCTTCACACAGACCTTTTGTTAAGGAAATCAAACGAAAATAAACAAATGCTGCTGTGAACCAGGATAAAGATGTTCAGAGAGAATCTAACTAATCCCTTCCCCCGACCGCAGACAATAAGACTAAACCCACACTGCATTGCGTTCCTGGATTTCATTATTATTAGTCTTTTGGTGCTCCCACCAAATAAGAAACTTAGATGTCACACGAGTGCCTGTTGAGGCAGTATATTGGCCATGACACGGTACCAAAGATCGCACCCAGTAATGATACCAATATGAAATCAAAAGTGAGATGGAACTGATTTGATCAGCTGCCTTTATATGCTGTTGTAGGCATCACCTCATGTGAGCTAGTGCACTGCATGTTGTTCACCTCCTATAGTGAGGTTGGATCCGTCCTTAACTGTTTGTTTTTTTGCTCCCATTTCTTGTGTTCATATGGTGAAATCACCCAAGGCCTAACACTACTGACTATTCAGTATTCTGCTATTCCAAGAGCTTCTATTTCTTCCTTCATTGAGGTGACCTTGTGTTGTGATGCTTCGACTACTACAGTGTATAGTATATAACAGCCTCTCAGCATATATTGTTAAACAGTATGAAGGAAAAGGAATTACAATAAATGCAGCATTGGCCTGGCATGCAAAGCATAAATAAATCATAATCACAAACATAAATCATCAAAACAAATTAAATAATAATTTCTGTATATTTCTGTACCATTATCTATAAAGATAATGGTATTCCATCTTCTGAAATGAGGAGTGTTTAATATTCTACCCTTCTTCAATATTCTCTCTAACTTAAATTATACCACTTTAGGGCATTTTCACATCCAGTTCATTTGGAGTGTTTATTCTGAAACCCTGTAGCACTTAACCCAACACAAGCCCGGTCCATTTGGGCCACATGCCTTGAAACCCATTCAAAAGTGCCACACTCAACCTCACACACAGGGCTGGTTTTGGATCCGACATGCCTGCTAGAGGTTGTGAATGCCTTCCATTATCTAAAACATCGGCTGTTGTCCATTCTTAAAAAAAAAAAAAAAACGGGATTTGCAGCATCCAGAGGCAGCCCCTTAGTGACCGCCTATATCCCTGTCCCTCTCTCTGTCTGGGAGACAGATTCAACCTGGGCCTCAGCTAAACCCATGACACCTGCTCGACAAGTGCAGTTTAGTGCTTGCTGTGTCCTCTAACGTATGGGTCCATTGATATGCTGTGACTAGTGCTGTGCTGATTCAACCTAACGCACTCACACACAGACGGACACACATCTGTGTGTGTGTGTGTGTGTGTGTGTGTGTGTGTGTGTGTGTGTGTGTGTGTGTGTGTCCCCTAATAGCCATCGATGTACACTAAACACAGGCTTCTCTGAAAAGGCCAATCTACCTTCACCCTTTGTACGGCCGACCAAAAAATGCCATCAGTTACCCTTTGTGTTGCTAAGTGACTGTAGAAAATGGCCACTTTAATTGAGCTCAGGAGGCAGACTGTGGAGGGAAAAAAGTTGAAAGTAATTTCCCGCCTTGATTACACTCGTATTTCCAGGGAAGCAAATTCAGTGGATTTAAGATTGAGTGACTCTTAATGAAACGGACGTTTTCAAACCACCGGGCGGTTTATTTAACATACACTAAACAATTATTCCAAATCTATAAATCTGTTGTTATCCTTGAGGATTAAGGTTAAATATTACATCATGATTATAGGGAGTGCATTAAAACAAAGGGACTGATGAATACATTAAATTAGAATAGTTTCTTTTGCGTAATTTGGTATACAGGGGAATTGTGTGTGTGTGTATGTGTGTGTGTGTGTATGTGTGGGTGTGCAGGCGTGTGTTGAGCCTGCTTTTCGCTTTATATTTTGTGCAAGATATTTCTGACAAATACTACGAAAACCATGAAAATCCAACAACCTTTGAGACGAGCACATCACTAATCTCCAGGTCATCCCTTATACTACCTTCTCCACTCATCACACAGAGAGGGGGCGGTTAGTACCAAGAAAATATACCACAGTGAGCCTGCCAGCCAGCCCTACAGGGCGAGAGAGCGAGCGAGAGAAAGCGAGCGAGAGCACAAGGAGACACCCTTTCAAAGTTTGAGACCCTGAACCCCTGAAAGGTCTGTTCGTGGCCCCAGTGCCATGAATAATCACCCCCAGCTCTCCTGTAATGTGGTGCGGATGATATATCGAGCCACATTTATTACTGCTCCGCTGGCATCTTGCTAGCAGAAGCAAGACTTTCATTAATAACGCCGAGACCCGAAGCTAGACTTCCTGACACACACCAGTCAGGCTGAAATCCACCACCAAGTCTGCGTGTCCTAATTGGCAGAAATTTCAATCATGACTAGAATGTCACGTTGGATATACGTAAAATGCAATCATTTATTATTTTAACTTAGGATGCAAATACGCAAGGACCTTTACATATTGAAAATGATAAAGGGCATTCCTGGGTGTATGGTAAGCTTCTTGCTACATTAACAAAGGTTGGAAATAGGAGGTGCTTCCAGGCTTTGGTAAAAACTGTCTCAAGTTGTTTTATTTCAACTGAAGATATAAAGCTCTCATTAAATAAAAATATGGGTTTAAAATTGGCTAAATTATGCAATAAGGCCAGGTTATATTACACCAGACACTGTAAGGGTCATAAGGATGATATGTTACTAGTTTGAATGTAATGAACAATGCCATACTTACTATTCCAGTTTTATACCTACTCTCTAGTCTCTAAACTTGTACTTTTACATGAAGACTTCTACGTAAGACTTCAACCGAAGCATTGTCAATGTTGCTCTATAAAGGGCAAAATAGTTAAAGTCTAAATTGTAGGAATATAGGGACATGACCTAACTCTAAGGTAATATAATGTTCATTTTCGTCATTTCTGAGCACTGTAATCATAAAGGCAATATGTGCACAATAATCGCACATGCACTGTATGTACTCACGTGTGTGTGTGTGTGTGTGTGTGTGTGTAGCTGTATGCTTCTGTGCACATCTCCTGCATGCCTGCAGCATGTGTCTACGGGTTGGAAAAGGTTGCAACACAAATCTCTTCAAAAATCAATCGTCCACACAAGAAATGACTTATTTGTCCAATTTATAACAGCGTTCCATTCCACTTTGAAAGAGCCGGGAATTCACACGTCGTGATTGAAATCATTGCCACTGGGGGAACCGGGGCCAGCTCCTCAGAGGGGCTGCTATTCTGAAAGTGAGAGAATCATTGATTTTCAGCAGGAAATCATCAAGGCGAATCCATGGTAAATGACAGATGGGAGATGGCAAATGGTCTATTTCAGCAGGATATTCAGTTAGCACTCTATTCTTTTATGAGCAAGACCAATGGTGTCTGTTTTTAAGTACAGGCCGGCCTCGCCCCCAGGAGGAGGGCTCGCTCCTGTTATTCTACAGAGTGCAGGTGAAAAAGGGGCGCCGCCAGTGGACAGAAAGAGTCCCTGTTTATTTTTTGGGGAGAAAATTGAAATCGTTCTAAAAAAGGCATAAAAATATCCTCTCGCACAAAAGTAATAACATCCTGAACCAATGTGGCAATCCTACAGTGAGTTCCTTCGCCAAAGGGTTGCCCTATAAAAAATGAGCTGCTTTGATGTTTGATTAAAAATATCTTCCTTCCCTTCCAAGCCCCTGTAAGAACTGTTTTGGAAATTAGTATGACTCGAATTAGATTTAATGGAGAACCCACCGGCATGGTGACTGTGCAACTTCCTATTTTCTTTCTTGCTTCATTTTCCCCCATGACTTTACTACAACCAACTGTATTGTTAAGAAATCAACAATATAGAAACTCAAACATCAGAGAAACAGTGGTGATACACATTTTTACATCACACAACATCATAGAAGAGAGCCTAGCCGTGGAGAAGCCCCTTCTTTCCTTCTTTCCTTCCTGTTACCCTGCCACATCAATCAGTAGGCAGCTCACTACTGCGCTGCTGGTGGAGGACAAACTCTGGGTCAGACACAGCCTTTGATAATCACATTTAAAATTCATCCAGCATCGGAAAAAACAAACGTAAAAAAAGAAAATCTGATCAGTGATTGCAAACTCCGGTGCCATCGTTGAGGGGTCCCGTGCCAAGAACAAATACAAAAAAAGATGTATTTCTCCCCACATTTCCGTTTTAGACCTGGAGTTGGATTTATATATTTATTTTCTCGGTCTGCTTTGAATGAGGCCTGGTGGTCGCCCTGTTCTTTCGGAAGCAGTCACACCTCATTGACTTGGCCGGCTCAAGGCTACTTGTTAGAGAGCAGTAGCGATGGAACTGAGCCACAAACTGATACGGGTGTTCTAGAAAACATCTGGTTCTTACAACCACATATAATGTCCATATGAGGCATCATAGAGCTATGTAGTAAATGTCATTTGTGTTATATTTTCTTTGGTGGTGGGGGGGGGGGGGGGGGGGGGGGGGGTTGCTAGAATTGATCTACGGGACTATGGAACCAGATGCACTACTGCAGAAGACTATTGTGGGCTTAATTCTCCATCTTGTCTGAACAATACAAATATGGCACTAAATAACAACATCGGTCTGTTTTGTGTGTGTGTGTGTGTCCGGGCATTCAAGTCTCAGGAAGAGCTTAAGTGAAAGTGATAAGCAGCAGGAACAGCGTTCGGCCCTCACAGGCTGTTTCCAACTATCACCAGGAATACGCAGCTCTCCCCGAGTGACGGCAGAAAGTGTATTTAAAGAATCCTTAATGCTATTTATTACATCGCACCAGCTGCGGTGAGAAGTGGCTACATGTAATTGTGCCCATAGATCTTTTGGCTGGGAGACAACCATTCAAGACTGAACGCCACCCTTTGGTTGCTCGTATTGAGAGAGAGAGAGAGAGCGAGAGAGAGCGAGAGAGAGAAATGGAAAGAGAGAGAGAAAGGAAGAGAGCAAGAGAGAGAGATAGAAAGAGAGAGACAGAGATGGCGAGAGTGTGTCCTGGCGACTAAAGATACGGGACATTACTTAACATGGACCCAGAGTGACACTAAGGAGCCTTAGGTTCGCGTGGGGGTTGTTAAAGTGCATGTCACACTCCAGAGGCATCCATCTGCTACGGTGACCAAGGTTTTCAATCAATAGATAAGTAATCGACTCCAATGAGAAGCGGTGTACAGAATCGCTCACCAGCTCTGGCCAGGCACTGGCCTTGCACCCCCACCCAGGATCAGGGGCAGTAGGAGGGAGCACCTGGCTCCATCACAGAGGAACTTATCTGTGAGCAGGGCAGTATCGGTATCCCTGGGACAGCGCACATTTGTATGGGTGCTATCATTCAAGGAGATTGTACTCCCGCACGTCTCCATCATTTCTGGCCGACAAAGCCAAATGTGCCCAAAATAAAACGCACACTTGGTGTGTCCTCCCCTGATAGCATCTCTATATGTGTGCGCACACATATACATACCACACACAAAACTCATTCATGAAGACAATCAAACAATGTTAAAATACCCACAGCTTGAGTGGAACTACACCATAGGCTCCTGGACAGAAATATCTTGGAGCAGATTGAAAGTAAATGACCGCAGCTTCCGCCGCAGGGAACAAAACAGTACCTTGACATGAATTTAACAATCAAAGCATGGTTATGAACAGGTTCTTGGGGGAATTGCGACGATGTGTTGATGCGCTTTGCTGCATAGAAATGTCTTTGCATGCTCTGCTTACTAATGTTTTACAGCGGTTATGCCTGGTTTCTGTCTTACGAGACATGCATCGCAGAAAAGAAATGAATGGGGTAGTGCATAGTTCAATGTAGTATGTGTGTTCCTCTTATATAAATCAAATCAAATAAATTGATCAATGTCCACTACATTATTTGTTCTGAAAGCAGTATCCCCTTTATATCTCCAGTCATACATATTTTACACATTATTCACAATTTCACAATATGCAGACAGATGTCTAAATACCCCCAAAGTATAATATTTTTAACCACACCTGGTACTCTTTAAGAAACCTCATATTTATATCCCAGTTTAATCTTTAATAGGGTTAAATTTTGCCGCCTCTATACCTACTAATCACCTAAAGGAAGCCTGGCCCAGAGAATATAATACTAACTTGTCTGAAGACATCTGGTTAAATGAATGCTTGGTACAGACTGATTCAATATGAAGTCAGGCATAGGCTTCACTATTAGAGAACTAAACTTAATACAATGTATCCTGCAGTGTCTCCACATGACAGGTGCAGGATGGAAGGGACTGCTCTGGGAACCACCTGTGAGGCTTGTAATGGTTGGGGCCAAGACAATTATTTGATTGGACTGGATATCCCCCTCTCCTCCCTGGTTTTGGAGAGGGCTCAATGAAATGGTCACAATAATATATATGGAGAAAATACATGTAGTAATGTTCACTGCTACAGGCCACCTTGGTGGCTTTTACTGGGCTCCTCCAGACACAGGACAGAGGGTGGTGATGTTGTAAACCGGTTTATTGTAGAAGTTTGTAGACAATGATACATGACCTGCTCCATGTTGCCATGTAGGAGATTTCTCTGAGTGTGTGTGGTGATGGCTGGTTTAACCTGTGCACATTGATTACTCAATGTGCAGCCTCACCCAGCGCCAGAGTCCAATCAGTCTGGCTCGGGCCAGGTAAGGCTGCCTAAACCAGCCATCATCCACACATACTCCACAATATGATTCTTCAAGTCCAAGTCAACTAACTGATTCATGAAAAATATGGGGTCCATTCACAAACTGTCTTATAGAGAACTAGCTTAATTGTAATGCACTTCCTGTAACGGCTTTATTCAAATATTGTCTTGCTAGCTATTTAATTGGTATAATCTTCTGTCCTGTTGAGTTTGTTTATGTTTTATTTATTTTTGTCTATATTTAACTTTATTTGTACTTAAAATGGGTTGGGGTTAGAAAAATAAAGTATACAAAAAAATATTCTTATTTTCATTTATTGCATTGCAGTACAAAGCCCTGATGTATTGCAAAAAATATCTCTCAATGATGAAAGATGGTATGGTATGAGTAAGTAGCGTAAGAGTAAGGAGTACTCTTGCATAGCAGGCCTCAAGTGTTTACGTGGAACAAAACACTTAGACTTTTTGTTTATCTCTCACTAATTGCTCTTTATTTCTAGGCTGGAACATGGACATGTAATGTTTTTAATGACTTGAGGTTTTTTGGGTTGTTTCCGGATTATGATTTTGGAATATGTGGTAAATTGGAAACCAAAGCCAGAAGACACTTTGGGGCCACCATTAGCAAAAATACTATAGGATTCCATTAACGTAATTAATTTCCTCAAATGCATTATTCCTCCTCAAGTGACTCACAGGGTATCACATTGTATCTGACCCTGCTCTGTTTGCTGTGTTAAGTAGAGAACCATCATTCTGCTAGCGACAGTGGCTATTGATTTTCAGGTAGACTTGCCCTGAACAGCTGCCTACCATGTGCATAAGGCTTGTTCTTCTTGAGGAATACTGTTTATATACTTATTATACTCTGGTGTAACGGCAGATTATATTTAACAATCAAGTCTTAAGTATTGTTATAATATCGGAATATAGTATAAGATATGTGGTAATCTGAGAAAGTGACTCTAGGTCCCTTTCAGTCCAGCCCTCTCTTTGACAGAAGATCGACTAAGATGTCTCGCAACGGCTGCATTGCCATATATGGGATGGATCTGATTACCCACCATTTTCCAGCTAATTAATGAAGAAGATATGGTGCATTTGTAATGAATGGGTCCAGGTTGGAGCACGGTGATCAAGTTTCGATCTCTGCTAAATGCTTTCAGATGATTGCTTTTACCTTTATGGTCTCATTTGCCTGGTGTAGCGAGAGGAAGCAATGGCGACACAATGGGGACACACTATATAATGTTTACCAAATAAAAACACAAGTCGATCGCTCAATCAATCAATCAATCAACCTAATAGTCTGCTAATAGTCTGCTAGTCTGCTAGAGGTTATTAATATACAACTTATTTAAAGTTGTATATCAATAAGATTAATCTAGTTTCATATCAGTTAAGAAATGTGATGAAACTTGACATTCGCAGCCATTATGTTATGAACGGCCACCAATGGTTTGCGTCCAACCCAGAGCAAATGAACCAATTGTGCCCGTTGAATCATGGGTTGAGCTCGCAACAAGAGCTGTTAACAGCTGAGAATGCCAAACATTTAGATGCGCTTTTCAGCCTAAATCTGGCGGCATTCAAATGCTGCAGATGCGGCTGTTGATGCACATCAGCCGCATTCACTGGAAGGAAGGATGCAAATGCTGACAGCCTTTACAGACACCAGGCGCTAATTGACTCTACCATGTAATTATCAATAATGGCAGTTAGGGATTTAGTAATCGGATTCTATGGAGTTTTTTTCATTTTCTTGTGTCTGGAAAAGATTTTTAGAACTACGCATGTTGATAAATATTGCGATTATTCAAAAATATTGTGGATCCGTCGGATTTCTGTCCGTCCGTCCGTTCATCCGCCCATCATCTACAGGGTTGGCTGTTAAAGGGGCACGAGTTGAATTGTGTGGTGGAGAAATAAAAAACAATATATGCCGTTTAAAAAAAAAGAGAGCCACTTGAGCTGATTCATTGGAGAACTGGGTTCTATCTTTTTCTCCCTCCATTTTCCACATGAACCGTTCATTCTTGACAGTTGCATAAGCGGAGGTAGATATCTGTGATAACACACATTAATACATTAATACATCCCTGTTTGGTGCGGCGACGTCATGACAACTTTAATTCCGCAAATGGATTCCAAAGCGGTGTTTACAAGTAACGACCCAATCCTCGACAATGACAGCTCAAACACAACTTCCTCGAAGTAAGTAGGCTAACGTTGCATAATTAAGTCAAACGTACGCTAACGCCGTCTTCTTGAAAACCCAAAATAAACGATATCATTGCCAAGTTGGTAGAAATGTACTTGTTTGTTGTTTCTCCGTTTATGTGTCATGCGTAGGGGAGCAGAGTGGCAGCCATGACCAATATTAGTAATAATAATAGTAGGCCACTACAACTATGTCAATTCAAAATAATAACAATAATATGAATCAGATAATGGACCACAAACTGAAGGAATTCATTGCACTTATTATTGCATTGCCCTGACTTGTCATTCCACTAGATTCTTGCATACATCCTCATTACGTAGGCTGCTCTCTTGCAGGCACAGGCACAGGCACAGACACAGGCACAGACACACACACACACACACACACACACACACACACACACACACACACACACACACACACACACACAGATTTGTTTCCCCAATCCTGCTTAGCACTCTTTGCACAAGAGAATAAATCATTATTCATTTTTTCTTTAGAGAGAGTCGTCAGCAGAGCAATCGCCGGGCAAACATCCCTGTTGGTAAATATGTCAAGCGCCTCAATGGCAGCCCTCAAAATAACATACGGCTGTTTTATTATGACTGTCACATGCGCCACTGCTATTCTCTCACATCTAAAAGCTCAAAGAGCGTGGGGCGAGCCAGCGTGAAAGAAATACTGTGTGTGTGTGTGTGTCTGCGTTGTTACGTTTGCTTTCGTGTGTGTGCGTGCATGCGTGTGCGTGTTAAAGGGAGAGAGGCTGGGATGACAGTGGGGGTGATGCATTTGAGGAGGTGTTGGCATCCCATGCAGAAAAGTGTGGAAATCTGCAAAGCGGGAAGATTAGCAGGCCGCCTGCTGGGCGGTTGGATGGGTAGAGGAGGAGGAGGAGGAAGAGAGGAGGAGGAGAAGAAGAAGAGGGAGGAGGAGTAGTATCAGAAAGATTTATAGAATGACCTCTGAGGCAAGGAGAGAAGTTGCCGGGAGAGAGAGAGAGAGAGAGAGAGAGAGAGAGAGAGAGAGAGAGAGAGAGAGAGAGAGAGAGAGAGAGAGAGAGAGAGAGAAAACCGGTAAGAGAGAGCGAGTGGTTGGAGGCAGAGTTGAAGGTGGCGGAGAGGGAGGAGAAGGGAGCGTTGCGGGTGTGGGGGGTGGGGTGTGTGTGACAGTGCAGGGAGGAGGGTTCATCTGGGAGACAGAACAGAGAGCCGTCCAACGCCAGGTCACCTTCTCTGGAGAGAGCAGCTGTGAACACCCTGCCCCTGGGAGGAGGGTCACAGTCGAAAAACTCTCTGTGTCCTCCTTGATGAAGCCCCCCCCCCCCAATCCTCAACCCTCCCCTCCCCTGTCCTCCTGCTGCCTTCACCCAGGACCAGGTCCGCAATAGCAAAGCCAATTAAGAAGCCCAGGAGAGGAGCCGGCATGGCACCACCGGCCACCGGCCACCCCCCACCACCCCCCACCCCCCACCCCCCCCGCACGACTCGGCACCCGAGAGGAGCCACAGCTCCTGGTGTAGGGCATACATCACTTGAAACACGCTGAAAACATTGAAGCAATTACCCGGAAACAAAATCTCCATTCTATACTTCCATTTCCATCAATTGACACACATAAAGTGCTTTTTATGTGTGTTTTTAATTCATCCTCAGAGCAAGTATAAGCAACAGCATGAAGATCGCCCAGACACAGTGGTGTACAATAGAGGTCTCCTTAGAGGCTATGGGCTGTACCCGGCTCTCGCCCTGATACTAAAGGAGCTGTCCTTATTTACACGTCTTCTCATTCATTTTTATTTCTTAATCTATTTATATCCCGGCCGGCCAAAGCCAAAAGAGTCTCGCTTCAATTATTAACAACGTGGATTATAACCGGGGCCTTAGCAATGAGGAGGCACTATTAAAAAAGAGGTTGGGCAGGGTTACTCTCGCCCTTCCTTACTTGCACAATCGGAAACAGTATTTGCTAACGTTTCTCGTTTTTCAGAAGTGCACTTTAACAGCCCAAAATGTAAAGAGTCCAAATCTTTCTTATTTTATAGCTCATTTTTAATACTACTACTACTACTACTACTACTACTACTATACTACTACTATTGTGAATTGAGTGAGCGACTGGTCTTTTTTCTGGGTCTCAAATATCCCGGCCTGCATTAGAGGAGAGTTCATGAACTGTTGATATGGGTTCTGCTACCCTCTATTGTGGGTGGCAGACTCTAGCTCTGAACTACTATGCAACTGTCGTCAGCGTGGATTTGAAATTCACCGGCGATCGATTGCAGTAAAAGCTCTAATCTGATTGTTAAAAGAGCTGATTTGACAAAGCTGTTATCAAACTGATTCAAGCCCCAATCAATACTGCATTATGTGCCAGTGTCTCTTCTCTTTCACGGCTGTGGCAACTTCTCCAAGGACAAGTGGAGGAATGTCTTTTGCCCCTAAACCTTTCAAACATTTCCGTCGAGAAATGTAGGGGCCCTACCCGCACCCACACTCTGTACCTAGTTCCACACACACACGGACACACCATAAATACAGAAACGAAACATGCACTTTAGAAAAAATGTCCATGTTTTCTTTATCTATGCAAAGCAGCAAAAAGCTCATTATAGTACGTAATTGTTGGAGCATGGAAATAGGAAAACCATCTCGTGCAGTTGTTTTTGAATGTTCCACTGTCAACATGAACGGTAGCGTATTGAAATAAGATGGGGGGGGAAACAACTCCTCAGTGTATGTTTGGCAGGGTAGGGTAATGAACCATAAAGAGATGTGTTGTTCCACTGAAAGGATCATTTCTCAGAGAGAACGAAAAACATGCATGAAAACCCGACCCGACTCCAGCTACGTTCTCTCTCCTCTCTTCAGTCGTAGCTGAGTATTCATGCCGCACATGTATTCGCTAAATAGCAAATATGTTGATTGCCAGCAGCTGAAGACACTTATCTCCCGTAGAGACAGCGACTGTGGCAGAGTCCCCCACATACCAAAACCAGGAAGCACTCCATCCTAGCGATGCCTAGCAGTGGGGACACACAGCTATCTAAGCCACCAATGTATAACAGATAAAATGGGTGATATCGGAAGAGATTGTGAAAATATTAATAGCCAATGAATAATTTTAAATATACATATTTTAGTCACATGCAGCTTTGCTTATGTGATAAGATCACTGGTCAAAGAAAAATCTATATCTGTATTGCCCTGTAGCAGCCTATGAGTATCCGCATTGGTATCAGCCAAAACATTTTATATCGGTACATCCCTACTTAAGTGACCCAAACATCGGAGCCAGAGCAACAAACTGTGGCCAACATTGCAATGTTACAAGGGTAAGCACAAGAAGGTGCACAAGAGGACCTCTGGGCTAAACTGTGTTCATTAGCGACGGCAATGCAAAATGAATGGGCCTACTAAGTTATTCTGCAAGCATCTAAATAGGAGAACAGGCTGGAATCTGGGGGTAGCTGGAGCCTTATGCTTTTCTGGGCAGTGATGGCCAATTAAGGCCCCTCTCTGATGAGTCTTACACAGCCACAGCAAGCAATTAGGAGAGCAGGAGCGTCTGCTCATTACGGCAACAGACTACGGAGCATTGTTCTGTGAAATACAGCCCTAAAGCTAAAAGATTCTCATAATACAAGATGTCATGGCTTTTTCTTTCTTTTTTCAGAAGAAGAAAAGTGAGAGTCAAGTTCAAGTATTATTTTAATGGGACGGCTGACACACATACACATAAAACAAATAAAAACACACGTGTGAAGATTAATTTTCCAGTTGCCACAAATCTTCCCACAAGTAGGCCGGGGCATATTTAAAGTGACATTGAAGGCTGTGCTTTTTAAAGAAACTAATATGAGGACTGAAATTAACATGGCCTCTTAAAATCTATATTCACCATAGAAATATTGAACACTAATTTACTCTTTAAATGTCAAACAATGTTTTATAAACGTTGACTTTATCAGCCTAACCTGTCCTTCCTGATTAGAATGGATTTTGTCAACGTGATAGTGATCAACCTTGAATGATGTGTCACATGCTGATGCATCAGAGAGGACATTGTCATTTGATTGACAGCTTTCTGCCTGCGGTATTGATTAGTGTTCACAGCCAGGAGCGGGCAGCACAATGAGGTATCAGAACAATATAGAGATCCAGTATTGACTCAGAAGCCGACGGAAGGAATGATTCTAAGAAGAACAATAGGTTGGCCAAGAAAAAGCATGTGCGCTGAACATCATGGTAGCTCTTCTCCCCTCCAAGAGTGACAGTAGAATACACTTGATGTGACAAAGGGTATTTTGTTAAATATCTACATGGATATAAGTACCACTGATGAAGCAACCTACGCTGAACAACAACAAAACAACAGAGTAATGGTGCATTTACACGTCAAGAAAGATTTTTGACTGATGGCTAAAAATGGCAGGCACTGCCATGAAATTATTTATTTATTTACGTTTTTCAGTGTATAATTAATTCAGAAATATGTGCTTGCTCATCTCCGGGTAATGACAAAAAGAGTGAAGGGAACGGTCCAGAGTTGTAGGCAGACTCCATGGGCGTGGAGCAGTAGAGTGTGGGATGGTGCACACCACGGGAGACAAAGAAAAAAAAAACATGCTGGCAATATGGCTGCAGAGTGGAGGCACCCAGCAGGAAGGGGTTGGTATCCTTCTGTTCAGACCGATGCCCTGGTGTGATATCAAACCCATTGTCTGAAAAAAAAGTCCAACAGAAGGACTTCATTAGGAGAGTTGAAAAGGCACGTCGAGGATATGGGCTGGTCTAGCTCAACTCCTCCAGGCTTCTCTCTCTCTCTCTCTCTCTCTCTCTCTCTCTCTCTCTCTCTCTCTCTCTCTCTCTCTCTCTCTCTCTCTCTCTCTCTCTCTCTCTCTCTCTCTCAGGGATCAACTGGTGAGGCTGTGAGAGTTTTCAGAGGGATGGAGGATCAATCACAAGACTGATCACTGGGGGATGGGGGCGGTGGTGATCGGTGCGTGCAACAGCTTACCATAGGGTGACGCATAAAGGGAATAGGCTCCATTGTGGTTTATTCTTTTTTTTTCCTTCACAAAACAAACAGAACAAGCTGAGGGGAATAAAAGACTGGCTCTGTGATCAGGCCCGGGCAACACATCTTGCTGAGGCATTTTATCTCAATGAATCCTTTGATTGGACAAGAGGATCTAATATGTCCAGTGAGAGAGTAGAGGAAAGTGGCTTATTCTCCAAGAATACTGGAAATCTTGCCTGGCAGAGATGTGTAACACGGGGGGTTTCTGACTAATATCATGTGGTCACACACACGCACATGCATACAACAGAAGTGCATGCATGCGAGCATACACACACACACACACACACACACACACACACACACACACACACACAGAGCAAGAGAGCGAAAGATAACTGTTATGCAAATAGCTTATCAATTAGCTTACAAAAAATAAAAGAGTGAACCATCCATATTGGCAATTGTACTTTGACACCTCTACCGCACTTGCTAAGGGCTTAATACCAAAGCTGAACAAAATCTTTTTAATTTCTATACTCATTCAATTATTCTGTTTCTTTCAACCTTATCCTATTGAGTAGGTTCGCCTTAACAACAGCACAACACTTAAAGACGAATGACAGGCGAGACATTGAGATACAAGTGATCAAGCTGGTCTTCATGACGGCAAATAACTGTATGCCTTCAGGTTTGAGATGCTTCGCAGTATGTTGTATTCATTGTGATAATGTTCATGTGTGCGTCCACATGGAATTAGGCAGACGGCAGACAGCAGATGGACAACACCTTCTGGACGGCACGGGAAAAACAAACAAACAGTCCGACGGAATGGCAGGACGGCAAAGCAAAACATGCATGACGAAATGTTGCTATGGTGATGTATTGTTTACAAAGAATGGAATTCAATATGTTAATTACAATTATTTCGTGTTGATTCTTTAATGTAATTATTAGAGCAATTAAAATCCAAAATGATTAGCTTCTCATTGTCCAGATCTCCGGTGTTTTTTCCTCGTCTGAGGGAGCTACGTAGCATCCGGTTGTAAATTCCATCGTGGAGGATGGCAAAAAGTTACAGTATTTTTTACTTGGGACGGCAATGCCGTCTACCGTTAATGTTGCAGGTATTTTCTGCTGGCCTCACCTAATTATACCGTTCTGCTCTCATCCACTAAAATGATATCCGGTTTGCCCTCTACCTGAATACAAATGATTGTGAAAATCTGATTCAACCTACTGACCAGCCGACCAACCAACCACATGACCTTGATCTGATGAGAATTACATTCTGGCAAACTGCTACGCAATTTCCCTTTAAACAAGAACATGCTAATGCTTACCCAATGACCTCATTCATTCCCTGAATCGATTCCGTAACACATGTGGTAATTAGTTAATTACTCATATCAAACAAGATTAGTCCTACTAAATCTATTCTGCCATTTCAGAAACATAATTATCACCAGGAACAGAGGGGAGGGAAAACTCAACGGGTTCAGGTATTTATTTTCAAATAAAATTATCATTGGAAAAAAAATCACTTCCTCCAACACAGCCAGGACCACCATCTCCATCTCCATCACCATCTCATCACCAACACTGCTAGCATTCTGCCCCACTAAATCTATGGAACACAGATTTCGTGTCCACTATATATTAATAATTGAAGAAGCCACACGATTCTCAACTGCAATCGTCAACCCTTTGGACGCAGTAAAACATACGTAGCTAAGCACTTCGGTCCGTGTCACTCTCTTTGTACTCTACTACTGGCAGCGCACCCTTTTTTTTTACTTAATCATCTCTGTGTCAGCCAAACATCTGAGGAGTGGCCATGTTTTTTCCCACCCCCCACGACACCATGACCACAGTGGTATCTGCTTTGCCGGATACACAAGATACAGTCCCTGGGCACCGGAGCGAGCAGGAATATTCAGGAGGCGGTAAAGGCACAGGGGCCTTCCTCTCAGAAGGCCCCCTCTTCTTCTTCTTCAGACTGGCTTTCTTTCAGCGCCGAATCGCTTGAAGCCTCCACGCCACTGGGAGGATAATTACATTGCACCTCAAAGTGCAAATCTGGAAGCCTCCCCACACTCACACACACAAACACACAAACCTTTATCTCAGGATTGGCCAAGTTCGGTGTGCACTTCAGTGCACATGTCCATGTATTGTTATTTATTTGTATTTTTAAACCCAGAATCCCCCCCCGGACACTCCCACAGACACATATTCTCTATGAGCATGTCTATGGTATTTCCTCCCCACAGTCTCTCCTACTGACTAAATTTGATCCCATTCCAGATGTCTCTCACCTGTAGACCCCCCACCACCTCATCCAATGTGCCATCTGCACTCCCACGCTCCACCGCCACCGTCCCCATGCCAACCACGTAATCATTGACAGGAAGCCTTCCATGGGTCACGGAGCCCTCTAAACATTTACATGCCATTAGGTTGGGTTGATGGAGTCCGCCTGCCCCTTGACGCAACCCCGTTCACGTGCGGGGCAGACCTCTGTTTGGGGCCGTCTGTAGAAGGAACAGCTTGAAGGGAACGTTGGTTCAGAAAGTGGAAGCGGAGGAAGTAGTCAGGTTGGCTCTTCAGCTGCTGTCTATCTGCAACCCCCAGTGGCTCAGCACGGTGCGTTGAGACTATGGTGAGTGATGTTTCGCAAGATCAACTCATTGTTGCTCTTCAGTTTTTAATTGATTTTGCTCTGTACGATTTTAGTATGAAAGCAATGTGAGGCATGTAGATCCTTTACATAAGTAACATTAACATCATCAATTACATCTGATCACTAAATCAAACATAAATACCTGGAATCCCTATAATGTGTCCTCCATGACTGTTAGACACACATTTAGATGCTGCCTGTGTTGTGCCACTTAGCAATTCAGTTCCATTCACTTGCTTTTGTATAAACAAATACTGTTGATGTTGACAAATACATTGATGGATTCACACAACTGATTCCCTGACATGTGTATCAATTATGATCAAGTTAATTGCAGGTATAAATGACTATTGCTGAATTAATTGGGTATTTTTATACATGTCATTGTCAGCAGGAAAAGTAGGTGAAACTTAGTCTCATTGTTTACTGGTGGGAATCAGACACTGGACTTTCTTCGTGGCCACTGACTGGAATTTGAAATGAAAGCACCCTTTTGCAAAATATATTTTAATTGACAGTTAAACCTTTACTTGACCGCTCTTGTATGATCTTAGCTGAGATAAAAGATAGTTTGCTGCCTTTTTCCTTTTGGAGGCATGCTATTGGCTTATAGATATCATTTTTAAATAGCCCTATTCAAACAAAAAAAAATGTTCTATGTCTAGAGCAAGAATCCCTATATAATACCGTTTTATGGATATTCTCTAGACTCAACACTCCTTTGTCAAAATAATTGAATAGTTTAGAGTTTGCATTTTTCTACCTACACCTATAGTTTTGTAGACGTGGTCCGATTCAGGTTTTGAAGTTGTCCACACAGGCCTTTGTTAAAACCAGACCAACAAACGTCAGCAGGTCAAACCTCAAAGCCCAATCGTTCATCCGTTAGAAAGAAGTGGACAAATACCTTCCTGATCGCAGACTGTTTGGACAAACAACAACAGATAGCTGCCACCGCAGATGTATTATTATGCAGTACGGACCGTGGAGACTGCGTGTTGTCAGAAGAAGTTGTTGCTTCACACAACCCAAAGGAGAAGTGGGGCTACGAGAGGGCACCGGTGGACCAGATGGTCCCTAATGAGAGCCTGTGTAGTTTCAAAAGTACACTATTGAATGCGAGGGAGGCACTCGCTCTTTGGGGTAGAAGCTGTGAGGTTTGGATTTCCACCTTCAGAACCCACAATGCACTGTATATTTCGGTGTGATCTCTACAGTGAGCTTGGTCTATTTCTTCGAAAGCGGACTGAAACCGAACCGTGGTCTGCTTGGATTAAATTAGTTTTTCTTTCTCAAGTGGACCATGGTTCAGTTATTTCGGGCTTCGCCAGAGTTTGAATCTTCTCAACTCCCAAGAGAAACTAAATGAGCGGTCAAAATACCCCATAGTTTAATTATAAAAGAAGACCAAATAGGTTAAAGGTTCTAAATTTTTATAACCCTTCTGGTGGTTATAAAGCATCCTCTCCCCCCTTACAGTGGGGGGAGAGGATGATTTTTCAAATGTAGCCATTAACTCCAATGTTTGCAAAGGTTTATGGAGCCTATAGACTCTATACTACAGAAATAAACATGAAACATGACTAGTAACAACTGACTGCATGGTGAATGGTATGCACAGCAGGTGTTTACCAAAGGTTATGGCCCCCTGCAGATGCAGTGCATTAAAAACAGATAGTGATGATCATCATTACTATTTTCTTCTTTACCATTTAGATAATTTACTCCCATGTGTCCAGCAAAATGACCTTTACCATCAATCAGCGCAAGCGCTAATTTGAGCATCCGGGTTAAGTTAAACTCACAGGGGTTCTCTTGACCCAATAACAGCTCTAAACTCAAACCCTTGAACCGGTTCCAGCAGCTTAGAGGAGCCCTACCGAGGTTCCCGATCCTTAATTTCTCTCCCCGGGACAGGCGCATTATCGTCCGGAAAGACCTGGGTAAGTGTTTGTGCACAGAGGCTGTGCCGGATCATACTCCCAGCCCTGAGAGGGTTTCTGATTTACGAGTTTGCATTTTCTGACCATAGACTGCAATACATGCACAGCAAACAGCAGGTAAACAAAGTCCCCGGCGGTGGCCATTTTGTTTGTTTTTGTTTGTGTCCAGAGAAGGCCAGGGTTATGCATGGACGCGCTTATGCCTATGAATTGTGATCTTCTCAAATCCCAAACATTCACTGATTTAGTAGGGCATGTTATTCAGAGTTACCTAAAATACGTATATGACTGTGGGAGACAAAAGCTTGGAAGGATGTATCAATAAATCAATATGTTTTCCAGTATGGGTTTTGTAAATCTGTGATCCTACACTGCCCACTTGCTGTTAGCATTTTGTCCTGGTGTGTGTGTGTGTGTGTGTGTGTGTGTGTGTGTGTGTGTGTGTGTGTGTGGCCTGCATGCGTGTGTTGCCAAAAGACTGAAGACAAATGTTTGAAGCTTGTTCCAAAAGAGCAAGGCATACATCATCAATATTCCCTCAAAATACATTTTAAATCAGATTGAGTTTCTGAAAAAGAACACATCTGTACAATAAGAATAATAAAACACATTTAAAATAAGTACTTTAACAAAATTAAAGACTTTATTGGGATGGGTAGTGACATTGCGATTGCTCCTCTTCTTTCAATTTGAAACCCAGAGAAGGTGCTAAACGGCTTGCTTGATAATTCACAGGAGCCTCAAAAGCAGGAGAAGGAAGGAGGGGGAGGTTTGCTCCAGATCCTAGGCTGATTGAAATATGCTTCTCATTAGTCCCTATTCACAGAATACATGAATCACACCGTGTCAGAAGCTGACAGTTGCCTTACCTGTAAAATGGTCCTTCTTATTAATGGACAGATAGCCTAACTATTGTACAGAGGAAAATGGCTCAATCCATTACCACTTTCATATGTATGCAAATCAAGTGCTATAATTGTATTTCCATAAATCTCTGACATGTCATTTTATTTAGTGCGTAGCACAATAGTATATATAATTTAGAAATAATTATTATGGTAAAGCATCATAGCCTATGTAAAAGGCTATGAATGGTGTCAATGGCCAATGGTGATACGATTTAAATTATCTTATTAGCTAATATATATTTAACACCTTATAATTATAAAAATGTGATTGATACATTATAACAAAGTTAGCAAACAGAAATTTAAGAAATCCAGCAAATATCACCAAGTTCAAGTTCAAGTCAAAGCCATTTATTGTTGGATGCATAGAACCACACAGAGTCAAACTGGGCACTATAATTCTTACGACAAGTCACCGGCAACCAATGATTACTATTGATTCAAATCGTGATTGGCAAAATGCAGACTATAAAGCCTCCTAGCTGACAGACCAGGGAAGTGAACAACTGAAACAACAACAACAACAACAACAACTTCGATGTGGAACCTTAAGAAGTCTTACAAAAGGTTGTTAATGGCCTCGCCCTCCTTCTCAAAAAGTTTTCCCATTAATCTTTTCACGGAATCAGTGAAGAAAAGTGTGTGCTTTTTTGCACCACATGCAAACGGCTACTTGACACATCTTGCATGTATTTCTCCCCGGGCAAATGGAATTGAACACTGCTGAAAATGTAATCTTAAAAAAAGGAGATAAGCAGAGATGGGTATGAGAGCAGGAATAAGCAGAGATGGGTATGAGAGCAGGAATGAGTGAATGCTGGCAGGTTCAAGGTGGATGCCAGAATAGGAGTGAGGGATTTATGCTAAACGTGTGTTGCGTCACAAAGCATTGTCTTCTCAGGGCACCACAGGAGATCCACCTAAATTGCACTTGTACATTTTATATTAATGCAAGTGGTTACCAAGTTTGTATATGGTAACTAGCATTTAAGGGCTATTAAACACTTAATTCACATAATATCTCTGTTATTGTTTTATACAAATTGATGGAACGTTTGTCCTTTTCTCCGAAATCCTGACAAAACTTGCATGTGCTTTTCTCAAAGGTTGACTTCTTTACTGATAAAATGCTAACAGACTCCACCTTCCTCGGCACATGCAGCAACTGTAACCTTGCCATTTCAGGAGATAATAAAATAAGCTATGGCGGGGAGGGGTTGGCAATCTTTCCCAGATCTCGAAGACTTCTCTCTGTTGTAGCTTATTCGCGGGGAATAGCAATTGCACCGGATAACAAGCCAGAGGATCTTTTATTTCCATAAAGATGTGAGAGCTGTCTGTCAGTGCTTGTGCTTTGTGTGAGAGGCAGAAAAATGTGCACTTGCGCAATTTGTATGCTTCCAAGGCAGCTGCTGTCAGTTCATGTAAACTATGTCCCGTTCTGACAGGGAACTCAACACAGAGTTTGCGTTCCACACCTTCATGACTGTTCTATTTAAAAACAAGGGAGACACTCTGCACCCTATCTTGATTCAGTGCATAGTACAAAACGTCTGTGAAGCCAATTACCAAAATAAGGTTGCTATTAAGTTAACAACTGGTTACTGGTTACATGTCCTATAGCAGTGTTTTACAAATGTTACAATATTTACTTTGACCTTGATCTGGATGGCTTTTGTTCCAATATTTCAGCACATACATAATATCACTGAAAGCAGACAGGTATGTTTTTCGTCTTCTGTTGAATGCCTGAAATGGCTGCAATGTTTTGTGCTTGTTCAGATCTGTGCCGTGACTACCACGGCAAGGTGAAAGCTACTTTTTATGTATAATTTACACATTACCTGTCAAATATTAAAATCAGCAGAGAGCTGAATCGTTGGAAATATTTCTGTTTTTTAAACCTTTTCAAAAACAGAGACTGTCCTCTACATTCCCCAAATATACCTATGCTGTGAAGGCAGGAAATATGGACTTATTATTATTTACAGAGAACGGGTATGAGAATACTAATAAGCCAACCCATTAATTAAAATACCTGGTACTGATAACAAGGGATGTGCCCAAAGCCAAATTCAGCAATGAGGAAATAATTGCTTCAAAACAAATAACGCACACCGCTGTACAAACAGAACTTTCTTTCTTTACAGGCAACATAATTGCTCGACTAATATATTATTTTTGCTTATTTTTTAGCGGGCTTTGTCACATTGTCTGATTCCCAAATGATGGACAAGAGGGATAATTAATGACAAACATATCTTTATGTTTGCATATATTTATGTTTGTGCATGTGTTTATCTGTCCGACGTAGAAAAACAGATACAGTTCATGTTCTTGTCAGATATAAAATAACGTTTCACCACAACTTTAGGTTCTTTCACCTGTATTTCCTAGGAGAGTAGGCTATTCTCAAATAGTTTCATAACTTCTTGCATCGTTTGTGTGTTTGTTATATCTCACATGATCTAACCATCGTAAGTACACATCCCATTACAAATTGTACCAAACTTTTAGTTTGAATTTTTACAGAAATTCTATGCATCATGATACAGACTAAGTACTTATATATGTTCTAATGGGTTTACTTCATCTGCTATGAGGACAGCCGATGAAAGTCTAAATGAAGCTTAAGGGGTAAACCCAAGCACTAAGCCTTTTTCTCACTTTAAGATGAATCTCCCTAAACCAATTAGAAGTGTCCCCCCCCCCCCCCCCCCCCCCCCCAGAGGATCCAATCATTGCACTGCTTTTTAGTATTACCACTGGTTGCTTGCCTCACTTTTTAACCCCTACAGTCCACCGGTATCACCAGCGTCAGGATTGTGAACGGAGGACCACCAGACTAATGCTGTTTCCTGAACACATAGACACCATTAACCTTGATTGTAACCTTATTGCCTATTGTCCCATTTTAATACCAAATGAAGGCCCATTTTCATTCAAACTAGTTCCTCTTGATTAAAATGCATTTCACATCGACGTCTTGCAGAACTTTGCCTCCAATACATAGAGACAGTTGGGTGACCTTGACTTATCCGCAGCATAATCCATTATGTCATAGATTTATGCTAAACATATTGGTCATTGTTAATAGCCCTTCACCAAAATAGACACACTATTGATCATTAAAAATACATTTACTCGGTGGACAGTGAACAATTGAGCCATTTTAACAAAATTTTAACGAGGTACCGCTTCACAGGATCAGTGTCCTTAATGCAATAAATATGTGTTCTGTGTACACAAACATCCTATCTAAGGTTTGGCCCCATAAGAAAGAAATATGCTCAGTCAAAATGGTAGCTTGCTAGCTGTGCTCCGGCCTGATCATAGGAGGACAGAAAACATGGCTCCAAGCAATGCATGGGCAGCCGCCGTGGTTTGATCTCTCCTTGAGCTCGACTTCTCAATATCTAGTCGGCAGATGTGAGGCTAGATGCCTGGCGTTTAAGCAGCGTGAGCGATAGCCACGGGAAGAGAGAAAGGAAGGGAAAATGATTAACTTATTCGTCAGTGGACTCACTTGTCACGGAGAGGGTTGTGGTATGAAAAGGAAAAAAAGGAACACAAACCCCATCCTGCTAATGGGCAGATGTATATGCACACACATGCATGTATACACAAACACCTACACACACACACACACACACACACACACACACACACACACACACACACACACACACACACACACACACACACACACACACACACACACACAATTGGAAAAAACGGCTGAGACGGCGTAGTGATTGTTTGCCTGTGTCTTGGCATAGAGAATTGAAATCCACGGTGGCAGATAAGACATCAATCTTTCTCATTGGGCTGTGTAAATAAATCTGATTACGGACAGAATCGCTTCCCCTCCAGAATTGTTTTATCTCGCCGTTCTGTTCCCCGGCACACAAGATAACTCTGAAAGCGGTTGCCACAAGGTTGAGGGCTCACCTCAACACCCCCCTTCCCTAACAGATCGGTGTCGCGGGTTCGTCACCAGCTGAGTGGTGTCACTTAAGCTAACAACAAAATAATACCTTAGGGAGGAGGCAAAGGAGCCACAGCATGTGACCGGAACCAACCAATCAGGGATTGGTTAACTTGAATATATATATATATATATATACATATATATATATATACATACATACACACATATATACATACATACACACATATATATATACATACACACACGCGCACGCACACGCGCGCACACACACACACACACAAATACATACATACATACATATATGTGTATATATATGTATATATGTCAATTACTCATATCATATTTGAAAATAAATTGCAATATATTCGATTGCAAAAGAAAATAAGAATCAACTACCCTGCTATTTATAGTCTAATAATCTACACAGATAGTGTTAAAGTGTAGAGTTGAAACTGAAAAAAAGAAAAATACAGATTATGGCAATGCAAAGGGCAAAACATTTTGCCCTTGCTTAATTGGCAAACATCGCTTAGATAAGTGAAATACAGCAGTAAACTCCCATCTAGGTAACACATCTTAAAATATGTGCGCACCCCAGGTCAGCATCTCGTTCGGCTTCGAAAACCCAATTTTCTAGCAATTAGAATAAGTGAGATACTGTTCTGCAACCGGCTCTTTTGCAAAGTGCTTTTCCAGGCATTTTTATCCATTGTAATTTCTTTTCTTTTTTATTCTTAAAACCAATAATATTTTGCCAGTGTTTACACTGTGTCATTTGACAAGCCATTAGATACATGTGGACTAAGGTCAGTGTGTTCTTGTGACCTGAATAGACAAAGACATCGCTTGAAAAAAGGAATTTGAAGATATCTGCCAAGCTAGTAGCCAAGCAGATCCATGTACTACATCAGGAAAACAGACACGGCGACAATGCAGCCCGTTGAAACACATCCGATAAGATACTAATTCGGTGCAGTTTTCCGTCTGAGGGTTGCTTATCTCAGAATTAAAATAAGGTCAAAAGTGAAAAGCCGTCCAGGCATCGATGATAACATGCCTGGCTATGAGGCGAACTGAACCCTCAACCTCCTTTGGAAATGAACAATGCTTTGAAACTTTGCAGATGCCATAAGATTCCTTATGGCCATTTACCTCCAGCGCGGCAAACATGAATCACAGCAATAAAGCGAAATTAATAACTAATGAGAGCCATTGAGAAAAAAACTGAAAGAAACTAAGAAAAATGTAGAAGTCGTGCTTATCAGGCAAGAGGCAAAGCCAAGCTGTCTACGCTAGAGAGACGATGAGACGATAAGACAAGCAGACTTAAAAAGGGAATAAGCAGAAATCATAAATCATCACAGATTAAATGTGAACATACTGTAAAGGCTTTGCTGTAATCTTCCATAAACTAGGCAACTGTTCACTTAACAAAATGTAAAGCAGACCTGTGTGTGTGTGCATGTTTTTGTGTATGCATACTGTGTGTGTGTGTGTGTGTGTGTGTGTGTGTGTGTGTTGTGTGTGTGTGTGTGTGTGTGTGTGTGTGGTGAAGCAAAACAGTGAGGTGTGAGGAGAGACACCTCTCAAACAAGTCAACTTTTTTGAGAACAATTACACTTCTTTCTATATTCATTGTTTATAGATATCCAATGAGCAGTCAAAACAGGTCATCAATTTGAGCCATACATAACATCCGCCAGATGAAAAACTGTTTAGTAACTAAGTACATGGTTTGATGCTTAAAACAGAAACCTAACTATGTACCATAAAATAATATAAAATAGAATGAGCAAATGTTGTCAGACCGGGAACAAGCTGAGGCAAAGAATTGCAGTGAGCCAAGAAGGTGTGATTCTTTACTGTTATCTGTCGTCTGATGAGAAATAAAAAGAAAGATAGTTTCTGGTCTGTCATATGGGAACTGCAGATCCTCCACAGCACACGATTCAACGGGTGGGACAACAGAGGCACACAATCAGCCCAGTGTACCCAATTTGAATCTTGCATCTTTATTCTTGGGTGCTGAATTATTTACCAACAAGCCTTAGGACAACTAATTGCTCTTCAGCTGCAACGTATGAAGAAAATACAACTCTGTTGCCATTACATTATCTTAAACTAATACTGTGACATATATCACAGTTATGAAATATCATATTTCATAGTACAGGCAGGCCTATTCATTTTTTATCATAAATCATCACTGCATGTTATTTTAGGGCCTTAGGTAAGCTGCCTATCTCCACCTTACTAAGCCCATAGTTCTGGGAAATATCCACCTTTCCGTTACATTGTAGGCTAATCCCAACACCAAGAGATTGAAACAACAAACATACACAGCTGTGGACTGAGGGCGTGGGGGTGAGTGGGATGAGGTACCCGGGCTAGAACAGATCATCGCCGTGATCCCGATCCATTGGGAATGACAGGCCTTGAGAGCAAGTGACCGACGGCGATAGGGACGGAGAGGGGATGGGACATTAATGTATCATCCATCCCTCTGAGCTTCTCCCCCGCCCCGCCCCTCCCCCGCTACTGCGGTATGAAAACATAACCGTAATGAAAATCCCATCGATTGGTCTCTGGGTTTCTTTTAGATTAATTGAACAATTTCTCTGCCCCTTAACTCTTTGGAAGGCAAATGTTAAAAGCAAAGCTGAAAGCCCCAGAGACGTCGCAGCCCATACTCCATTAGGACATGGCAACCTCACACCATTATATGAAAAAATGAGCTTTTGGACATATTAAAGTGCACTGATCAGAGGGAAATTAGCCAATTGGACTACTCAGGCAGCCTAGTTTGGCTAATCAAGGTCATAATTGTATTTTGTTGCCAACCGAAAAGCATAGTTTAACCATCTATGTAACGTTGATAGGTAATGAATTATTAAAAAAAAAAGATTTCAGCATTATTTCTTCTTTGAATGGCAATTATTCTCCAGAACAACATACAGCAGAGACAATATTCCTCCTCACTGGCCTGATGAATATGCTCTAGCACAATTAGCAAATGCTTCCTTCGTTGCTTTAGTTTATTTTCCTCGAGACAAAAGCTACTGTAGCTCTGGCAAAGTTGCTCTTAGGAGCCAAATATGTGCTGACCCCATTATAAAAATATGCAAACATCTATATCTCATATTCAAAGAATGGAATCCATGTGCTGACACAATTATTCGATTTTTTTTTTATGATTAAAGTTCTTATTCATCCCTTGATTTGCCTCCCCTCAGGAACCACAGAGGTGGGGTAAGAAGGTGACACATTTTTAGGGCCATCTCAGCCATTATAAAAAAGGACAGGTGGTAAAGAAAGAAAGGTATTTTAGGGGTACTGGAACACGGCCAGATATGCGGTCCCAAAAGCAGACAATGGTGAGCTGACGAGGGAAGTGACGAGACAGACACCGGGGGTGGATAACCATCCCCCCCCCCCCCCCCTTCCACCATGTGCCGACCTCCTCCTGCGCTTCTAAAATTAAAGATAGGGAGATAAGCAGGGTGACAATCTGGGTGTGTGATCTGCGGGCTGCACCGGGGCTAATGGGACTTTAGAGGAAATAGATCAGCCCAGCATCTCGGGGTCAAGGGTTTATGTGATGAAGTTGTATCACTGACGTCTGGTGTTCTGGCAGGTCGCGCTGATGTAGGGTTAGTGTTTGCAATATCCTACAAATTGGATAGCAAAGCGGTTATGTTTTATAAACTATCTGGCAATGTAGTGTTCAGTGTTTACATGTTTAAGGCTACTCAACATGCGTTCTCTATGGGTAATTGTCTTATATTTACGTTAAAAATATATATTTAATGTATTTTCACTGCAATGACATGCTAATATCGTCATCGCTGCAAGTCATCAGTATCTGAGGTCACAAATGAACTGTTTTCCATATATTCCCATATACATTTGCTAGTATTTCAACTTTATCGGTCACATGCGCACCAAAGTATGTGTTTTGTTAAATTCCATCACTTCCTGTAGAGCAGTATTAAATCCTGCTAGCATAACACTCAGTATGTCTACACCCTTCGTTGTACAATTCAGAGTACACTGACAAAATATTCACCGTCTCATGTATATTCAGTGAAGCTTGGTATTGCCAATTGCAATACAAACAACATTCTAAAATGCAATAATTTACAACTAAAAGCCATCGAATGGTAGCTTAAAAAAATTACCTCCTTCATCACCTGTGTGGTGATTTAACAGCAGAGTTTAAAGTTCATTATAACTAAGTATTTTCATCCTCCAACTGACAAACTTCGCCAACTGGAGAGAAGAGCTCAACTGCGGAACATCCATTGCTACCACTGTGCCGCCAACTGCTTGTTATGAATAACAAGTTATGTAGGCATGTGTGGGTGGAGACTGTGAAAATCTCTCTTTCCATAAGACACAACAACAGCCACAGACACTTGAACTGTATAAAGAGGATTTAAAAATGTATCTCTCTTAAACTAGACCATAATACCAAGTGGTATCATATAGGCCTATAATAGTCATTTGTGGAATATAGTGACACATTATCATGCATCCGCATAAAATATGTGCTATCTGGTATGTATTCCTGGTACAGTGATATCACCGGTGTGAGGCCTAATAAAGGCATCAGCAAAAATAATGAGAAACTGAAAAAACTTCACAGACTTTAGGGTGTCACATGAGGTTTGGTGTGTCACATAAGCTTTGCTTTCATAAGGCGACATGTTGTGGAATTACTGATGGTATTACAGCTAAACCTGTGGGACTAGGCAGCTATCACAGAGACGGTTAGCCACATGGGCTAGCAGACATGCTGTGACCCAGGAAGAAGGGACAATGAAGGGCTACTACAGCAATTCCTTTTGAAGAGAAATAATTTGGGAAAATAGCATATAAAACGACGTGTCTATTCTGTAGGCCAAATGATTGGTGAAGGAAGATAGTATTGCTAACAAGAAACATTTTGAAGCAATTTAGGCCTGAAAATCAAGCTAATATGTACTGTACTGTACTCTCACAAACTATTTTCCATTATGTGTGCCGCTGTTGTAATATTTATTCAGCGGATGATAAATTATGTAGCGGAAACAGAATGAAATACCATTAATCTAATAATAAGGGAGTTTGTCTGCCTCTCCTGAAATTAAACAAAACAAATTCCCTCCACATTCGTTGGGTCAGGCCGGTGTTGTGACTGCGTGTGTCGCGGAGATGGAGATGTGGTGTGACATCACAGGGGTCGAGTGCCGCATTTCTGTAATGCGTTGCAGAAATATGACACGTACAACAATCCGACTTTGGATCCCTGACACACAAGCCAGCAGGGGACTCAGTGAACAATACATATCTGTACAAAAAGTGATTACAGCCCAAAAAAAAGAAGCAGAACCCAAAACCATCTACTGTAGTGTTTTAAAATCGTAAGAGTACACCAACATGAACACTGAGCGATATCCTGTGTTTTGTTCAGAGTTAAGCTTACATGAAAAAATGTAATAGGCTACTCAGATTATGTCTTTTGGATGTTGATTTCCCAGACTTCTCTCTGCATATCTTAAACCGTTCACATGACCCCAATACTTCAAATGATTTCTCTCCCGGTTAGTTAAGTTTAGCTTGGGTCTTGTATGTGGCAAGACTCGGCCTAATAAGAACAGAAAATAAAATAAATAAATGACATGAAAAGTCAAGAAAGCAAACAACAACCCCAGCAGTATAAAGTAACTTTTTTTGGCAAATGAGCTTCTATTTAAATCCAATTAGCTGGATGTCACAGTGTAATACAAAAGCAGACAAACTACATTATCATGCTTGTAAAAAATAAAAATAAAATAAGGCAAAAAGACCACCAAGGTAATAGAATTCTAGTATTTTTTTTAATTGCATTTTGCTTCACAACCCCGTAACAAGTTTCCTTTTGGATTGAATATTGTGAATACACAAAACAAAACCTGGGTACGTGCAACATACTAGCCATCTGATGTATTTCAGTTCAATCTACTTATGTCTGACAGCCCTCCGTGGCCAAATCGGTGGAAGAATTGACCTTGCTGCAATGCATGCGTTTTGTATGTCACCACCACAGTAGCTGGTGCCCATTCACCGGGATGCCTTTTCACTCCTTTACTTTAACCACCTAGCCTCAAGCACATCTCACTCTAACTGCTCCTTGGTTCATATTCTTAATGACAGTTCTTTGGCTATATGCTTCCGTGTCACGTCTGTCTGGGAACAACAGCTCCATGTGCCCTAATGGAGGGACTCGATTTTGCCTCCTTGGTGTGTGTGTGTGTGTGTGTGTGTGTGTGTGGGGTGGGCGTCTTACAAACCAGCCTTTGTTCCTCTTACTGCAATCTGGAGACGCCATTAGTGGGAGAGGAAGACAGTGATGTTCAGTGACAGCAAACGACTTCTCTGGTCAGGAGAGTGCCCCCGTAGTCATACGAATGTCACACACACACACCGCTCCACTGTGATGGGAATACAGCACCCCAACCCTTTAAAGACATCCAAGTTCACCTTAACTGTGGCTTCCTCAACTGAGCTGAAAAATAAGAGTGGCCGGGTATGGGGGGGGGGGGAGGGGGGGGGGGGGGAATGTATGCTGAATGTATGCTGAACTGATTTTTGTATGTTTCCTACACAATTGTGATTATTGTCATCAAATTTGAGTTTGAAAGAAATTCAAATTCCAAGAAATTGTATAACCGAAAAAATCTGCAACTGTGTAGCAGCATAGCGGAACGATAAGAGGGAAAGTTACATGGTCTGTGTAAAGCTGATAAGTGAGCCTCAGCATAAATTAAACACCTTCTGGTGACTAATAATGTGTGGTGTCAGGCATCGTATGCTGAGGAAGGGTAGCAGAAGAATTCAGAGTAAAATATAAATAAAATAAAGTATCCCCTTTCATTAGTCCTGAAATTAAATTCTGCAGACCGGTCTGAATATGTCTAAGTGAAATGCTTCTGCTGTAGTCTGCTAGCAGCTAAAGATCATTTTTAGTTTTTTAAATATGTTAAAAGACGTTTGTCATTCAATAATTAGAATTTGGCGAAGGTTAATGAATGGTGCAATGTATTATCGACCCATCTGTGGTTGTTTGACAGACAAACAGAGACAAACCAACCGGTGGTTCATTTGTGGAGATTGCAGTGCCCACAAGCCTCTCTATAGGCGGTTAATGGGTTTACTTGGCTGCCTCATACTGGTGGGACCGCAGGCCCTACTGTTTGCTTTAGGATCTGGCAAGATCTACTAGGCCGTGGAAGCTCTATGCATCCGCTTTGGCTTACAGCTAATAAGGATGGGGCCCAGAAAATATGGGCACGTTTTATGCTGCAGACACATCCACAACAGAATCTTCAACAAGATTGAAATCACAGTAGAAATGGTAGATGGGTTAAATTTCTGATGATTTTAGTGCATAAATAAAAGCCTGTTGTCAAGTGCTTTCACTTCTAGACATTTAACGTGAAGCTAACGGACAATACCGGCCAGTCTACAGTCTTGTTTTAAACATGCATTATAAGGAGAGATATATATAGAAATATCAATAAAATCACTAAAGCTCCCAATGGAAGTTCTGTCTTTCAAATAATACTGTGTCTGGTGAGTAACTGTCAGAACGACAACTCAATAAACTATTTTGAAAACGTAACTTTTGCAACCATGCTCATTATTTCTCATAATAAAATCAAATGAATAAAGTCAATAAGCCAGGGAATTTATAAAAGGCTACTACTCAAGATTAATTAAAGTACACGTAATTGGAGTCAATGATTGCATTTTGTAAAAGGACCTTGAACTCGACCCTCTAGTGCTTTGCTTCACAGTTTAACCTTTTTCAATAGCAACTTACAAAGAGAGTAGATATTAGACTGGATTTACCACACCAGGATTTTTCTTTTCACCTGCACAATTGCACACAAATAACCCACAACCGCAATTTGCATCCCTGTGCGAGAACCAAGTTGTTGCCATTTATTAACCAGTGATCAACGAAAACAGGCCTATTTTCAGAGAAGTGTCACTGGAAATCAATGTCCATTTAACAGTGCAAAGTGATGTTTGCTATGACATATTAATGTCCCTGCTAATGAGCAGCGTTTCGTAGGCCTATCCGTGTCAACAGGAAAGTTAGTCACGGTGTCTTTCTTAGTAATGTCATAACGTCCCCCCCCTGACTCATGGTTTAAGGCTGACTCATGGCAGAGCAAACTCTCTAAACACCTCTGACATATCGAAATAATAGTTTGTTGCTCTTTCAAGGAAACTGCAAGTTAGCTTGCTTGTTGATTAGCTTGCCAAGTCATTTCCTAGCTAGTTCATTTGCTAGCGTAGGCGTTAGCAGACAAATAAGTCGATTTGCTCTGTCGGTATGTGTAAAAGCCTTAGGCTTAGGGGAGTTAAGTAATATTTAAATGTATGTGTAGCCTATTTTTAAGAGACTATAATGCGGTTTACCTCAAATCCAGCATTGTTCAGCAGTGTACAGGGTACAAATATGTTGAATAAAGCCCAAAACATTTCCAAATATGTCGATGTCGAAGCATCTATGGACTGTCTATGCACATCTAAATATGTATGGAAACCTAAATAAAAGCAGAAGACACGTGATGAAAGGGAAACATCCACTTGCATTTTTTTTTTTCATTATTCATTCCACTGGAGTTTAAGGACTTGAATGTGTTTCTGCCTGCATAGCGTTTCCGGTAGGTCTGGCCAAGAATATCAGTTGGTTTACTTCCATTCGTTGTGAATATGTAATGTCCAAGTCGCGTTTTCTTCCCAGATAGGGTGTGGGGAAAACAATAACAGAAGAGTCTGTATAGATCAGATACTCTGTTTATTTTGCAGAAGCACTGTTGACAGTGGTGAAATAAGCTTTTTCCGATTTCCTTTTTAAAGTCAAGATTTAATTAAATGTTCTTACCAATGTCCCCCACATGTGGAAAATAATGTAAAAATGAGTAAATTAAAGACAAAAGATGACCCCCTCCCCACACACACACACACACACACACACTTAGGTCAACCAGCTCAACCTTGAAGAGAAGCAAAGAAAAAAAATTCCCCTCCGAAAACAAATACGGCTGATTATTATGCTTACCCGTTTTACACATGGCATATAAAATAACATAATTAGAAATTACCTGAGGCTATGCAAGCTGGCCCTGCTGGTGTTTGATTGGCAAGGGTATTTGGGGGAGGTCTGGCTCGGATGGTTCCTCTCGAGGTGATATTGTTGACAGGACAGGGGGGGCTCGTGACCTTTCATAGTCATGTATATATGCCCAGGCACCCAAGCCTCGGGCCAGCAATTCAACTGAGTCAACAGAGCAACACATCTCGGAACACACACCCATCCCAGACAACATGCTGTATGATGTAGTAAGCCCGGGATATGCATGGTTTAGCCGTACGCTTTGTTAATAATTCAGTATTGATACACAACCTTACTAATGTCACTTGCGTGACCTTTTTGGTCTCCCTCCTCCCTCATGAGCCGGTGCACGCGAACAAGCACAAGACGTATGCTAATAGGGGAGCTGAGACCGGCCAAATACTAATATTCTCAGCTGGGATTCACTTGTTTTCACTAATACCAAAAGCATCTTGTAACGTCAACATTTTGCAACGCTTTGCTGGAGGAGTGAACAAACCGTGTAGGCCTATGATCGGACGAAAAACAGACAGCATGACTCAGTGCTTGAGCAAGCCACATCTGTTTGTCTGCGTGCATGTGTATCTGCTTACTTCCAAACCAATGACCTCAAAGGGTATTCAACGACGATTGCCCTCATCAATGTGGGATTGGTTGACTTACCGTTTAGTTCTGTGTGTGATGAATTCAGGCTGGCTCTCACAGCGCTCTCCCCAGTGGCCCCGGTAAGGAACTATTAATCTACAGCTCTCCATATTGCATTCAGAGCTGCCCTCCTTGGCCCACCTGGCCTAAAGCAAAGGCCAGCAGAGGACCCAAAGGACCGAGACGCTCGTCTATTATGAGCTGAGCTAGGACACCTCTGGGTTCCTAAGCACTTTCTCTCTGACACTGACTGATGGCCAATTAACCAGTCACAGAGTCATATTGATCACCCACGGGGCAGGAAGAGCCCGAGAACGTCCAATAACACGCTGCCTTTCTCTCTGTGTACGCCGTGATGGTGATCCCGGCAATAATATTGATGACAAACCGATCCTTTTCAAAACAGCAGCCTTGCGTTTGGAGGTTGATCACATGTCCAATCCTTGGAAAGTGGGATATGAACACTGGATGCTGCTCTTGCTGTGTAAACCAAGAACAGTATGTTTGCAACTGCTGGTTTTACTCTACCCGACCCAGCAGGAAGTGAACAGTATAGGAAATCAAAGAGTTTCTTCCATTGTATTTTAGAACACCAGTGCTTCGCCTGTCCTCCTGTGTTTTGGGGATAACACAGGAGGCGCCTCGGGCAACACATTAGGATCTTCTATTGAGATTGACTTGTGCACATCAACCCTAACCTGCGCATGTTTCATGTTCTGCACTGAGATACCCATCTACTCCCGGGGAGAGACTTTAGCTTCGCTAGGGGTTCGTTTCATGGGGCCTGCATGAAAGCAGACAGAGGTAATGAAAAGCTGCTGCTGGTGGTGATGGTGGGTGGGGGAAATGGACAAAATGCTTTGCTTATGAGGTTATACGTTATGGCAGAAGCGAAGGTTGCGAGCAATGATAAATAATCCTATGAAATAGATGGAGGGTAATCTCATACAACATTGGACACTGTAGAATCCTATGAATTATAGCTCAGATTCAGATTGAGAGATAGGTGTGGAACTCATCACAAGGAACTCATCATACTCAGAGGGGAAATGAGTGTTTCCCCCCCCCCCCCCCCCCACACACACACACACACACACACACACACCCACCCTTCCATTATAGATGGACAAGACACATTTACTATATAGCAACGAGGATCCAGTACATTTCAGTAAAGGGCCACAACTCAGCTTGGGGCCCTAAGTGGCCCTACATGGACTTGAAACATAGAAATGGGGTAATTGAAGCAAAAGGGCAGAGTGTGACAGAGACATATTGGCTTTGCGCTGACTGCAGAAAATAACTAAGAAACTCCTCCCTTCTATGAAGTTCATTGGCCACATGTCCTCTCTCGCTTTCTGCTACCTGTGTCCTTCCATTTTCCTCCCTAAGACTGCCATTTGCAAATGATAGGGCACGGGTGGATATTTGTCACCAAATGGAGCCTGCTCCATCATTGCCTAGAGCTAGCCAGTGTTGATGAACACCGTTTGCACGCAAGTCCTTTTTGTTAAGCGATTATGTGGGGTTTCCTTAATCCAAACAAACAAAACAACAACACCGAGATATGACAAAACTCTTACAAAATATCCATAAATGAAAATGTAATTTGTCTAAAGTTATCTTCAGGACAGAAAGAAAAGACACTTCATGAATAATATAGCAAGACATGTTGTCGGTCTGATGCGTCATTTTGCATATTAAATTATGTTCAAATTTGTTAATTCATATTCAGTAAGTAGCAGTATATTATTCCAAATAAGTACAATGTCTCAGCAAGATAAGTCAATGTAATGTTTCCTGCTTGCGTTTTTTCTAAAGTATAATTCCCCATTTGCATGATGTATTCTGCACTCAAATTTATCGTTTGGGCAGCCGGAGTTAGGGTGAAAAAAAAAGAATTTATTTATTTCCCTGAGTGAATAAGTTCCTCTTTTGCATGTGTCATTGGTATTCATCTCTCAAGACTGACACAAACGCACGTCTCTACTTGGTGGTAAATTATCACTAGTATGTGGATGATCATGTCCCTGCAAATATATGCTGACAATCATGGCCTTTTACAATGTTTTCCCTATCAGACAGGTAAAAATAAATAAAATAAAGAACAGATTTAAATCATTTTCACCAGAAGGAAACTTGTAGTTCAATAAATTATGTTGATTTAGAAATGCTCTCCCCGTACTTTGTTAACAGTGAGTCATTTCAGAGATGGAGGAAAAAAAACTGGTTGCGAGGAAGACAACCCTCAAATGAATCAAATTAGAAGTATGAGACGAGACCAACGAAAACATGATTTTATGCTAATGTGGAGAGCTATACTAATTGGAAACTATAATGAGAGTTAAAAAAAGAAAAGTAGCACTAGAGTTGTCACTCTTAGGTTAGTGTACACACACTATTGGAAAGTGGTCTGATTTCAAATCCCACGTTCCCCTCACTGATCCAAACAACGATTGCCTGGCAACACACTATAGTCAGGCAGTGGAAAAACAAAGACATGTCGAGGAGGATGGTTTTAAAACTATGGGTTGTGATTCACTGCCGGGTAGCACCATAACACAATGTAGGCTGAAAAATGACTGTGTCCATGCATTTGACAATAAATTTGTATCTAATAGTATACATAAACAACAGATCATTTATCAAGCCTTACCTAACCCTGACCTGATTAGCATTCGGGATTGCCCAATCATCTGCAATGATTACATCAGACAGGTGTAAATTGGCTAGTTACAAATATCATCCGTTGATTCTTCCCATGCAAAAAGCTTCAATCGTTGATCCATTTTTGTCTTGATAGGCGTGCTGAAAGAACTTCCTGACTAATAGTCAAACATAATCTTTCAAACCTATATAAGTAATGGCTTTAAAACAGGTGCATGTTTGCAAATTCATCATTAAGCACCTTTGCATGCATGCATGCATGCACACACATACACACACACACACACACCTAGCATTTGCAGGGTGTGCTAAGTCTGCTGAGGTGTCACTGCTCTTTGTTCTTAAGGAGGATGCACATTTACAACCCCTCTCCGGCTCCGACAGATCACTCACAACACAGTGGAGGGAAAAGTGTCTTGCACACTCCAATTTAGACTGACGGGCCTGCCTTTAGTACTAACCGAGTTACGTTTAGATCAAGGAAGTTAGGAAGGAAGGAAGGTGGGAAGGTGGGAAGGAAGGAGGAAGAAGGGAGGTAAGGAAGGAAGGAAGGAGAGAAGAGTGACAGGAGGTAAGAGAGGAAGGAGGTAAGGAAGGAGAGATGAAAGAAAGGAGGGAGGAAGGAAGGATGGAAAGAGAGGAGAAAGTCGGAAGATAGGAAGGAGGTAAGGAAGGAAGGCAGGAAGGAAGGAGGAAATGAAGGAAGGAAGGAGAGAAGAGAGACACGAGATAAGGAAGGAAGGAGGTAAGGAAGAATAGATTAAATAAATGAGGGAGGAAGGAAGGATGAAAAGAGGGGAGAAAGTAGGGAGGGGGAGCCAGTGAGGATGGAGGGAGGACGGAAGGAAGGAAGGAAGGAAGGAAGGAAGGAAGGAAGGAAGGAAGGAAGGAAGGTAGGAAGGAAAAACAGAGGTAGGAATAGACAATAATGAAGGTAAGAAAGGAGGAGTGGAGAAAGAAAGAGAGATGTTGTTCTGACATGCAGAGGAAGCACAATCCACCTAAACAGAGAATACACAGAGATTAAGTGGTGCGATCAAGACCGAGATAGTCCTAGCCATGACGTTAGAGGAATTGACTCCTAAATTGCTTCTTTATCCATTTATGGAACACTCTCTCACTCCACACCATGGAAGTGATACAGTAGGCTGTGTAGCGAGGCCCTATCCATAACTGTAATGATTTAATATACTACATAAAGAACAGATAAGACAAGCAAAACAGATCGCTGGCTTAAGAAATGGGACCAAAATAAAGGGCAAATCTAAGGGCACCTTGCAAGAAATAATACAAAATAAATTCAACTAAATCTGCGACATCATCAAGGGAATTATTGATGGCATTGTTTTTTTATATTTACTCGTAGTATGGGGTCCCCTGAGAATGATTGTTGTTTATTTAATCTCAATATATTCATAATTACACTCTTAATTAATGTGAGTGAAGACTCCTCTTAATTCATCATCTGTGGTTTGTGTTCTGAAGCCAGAGATGCAATTACACAACTTTTAGCATGTTTGTCTTCTGTCCTGGACAATGCTAACAATTGGAAAACAAACAAAGGCAAATTAAGTATGACATTCCTGCAAAATGTGTTGTTTTTCTTCAGCTGTGGCTCAGCCCCCAGCTGAGCCACAAGATGGGGATGATTTTAATTAGAATATATATTTTTTCTAATTCATTTTCACACTAGTTACACTTACAACTAGAATACATAGGATACCATAATGCCTATTCATACTTTAAATGAATTGCTTTGCGCCATAGCACTCCCTCAGACTGCAAAAGACTACACGCCTATAAGTCAAATTTATGTTAAAATTGAATTCAAGTAAACATCATTTATACCCTCAAATATTATACAAATAGGTAATAGGTAATATGTAAACAATTTTTTTTTGCATTTGACTATGTCATTTTGTGAGTGTGTGACGGTCAGGCAAATATGTGTGTAAAATAAAGCACATTGACATGGCATCGGGAGTGCCTGCATAGGCTACCCAACAAGGTAGACTACAGCCAACCATAAAGCGTAGCTCATCAGAGCGAGTAAACCTGTCGCCTTCTTGCGAATGCAGCAGAAACGTGCGGTCAGCGGGAAGAAACGTAAAGTTGAATGATTGTGGTCGCGGGCACATCAGTAAAGACGCTTTCGGAAGACCGCATGAAGGGTTCAGCGATTGTGTCTGTGCAGTTCAACAAAGTGATAACGTATTACAAACGCTATTATTCACCTCGTAACTGATTAGGGCGCTACGCCTATTGTAACCGCAGTGAGCGAACACTGTGAACACTGACCTCAGATGCTCACCGTCTCGTTAATAAAAAGCTTGAATCGCAGCCTACTGGGTGGCTCATTCGTTGTGGTTACTTGAACTTCCATTCCAGTCGTAACTAGCTATTTTATGCATCTGGAAACACAAAAGCGCAGACATCACGGCACTCGCAAACAACTCAAAATTGCACTCCAATGCTGTAGGATGCACACGGAGCCACGTTAACCTTGCTTTTCGCGTCAGTAACACTTACATGTAACCTTGAAGATGTGAGTAGTTAAGACATGTGGGAGCTTCCATTGGCTTATTAATGCCATGATGGACACATCGTGGTGCTTCATGGACTGATAGGCTCTAACATCACCTAAAGCATAACAAGACACAACTTAAAACGCCTGTTTCATATATATATTCTCTGTTGAAACCTTTGTAAAAAATAAATAAATAAAAACGCAAACCTCTGGAAACAGGCGTGTGTCTCTTTACATATGCGTAGTAATAAACTCACCAGTGCAGGTGAAACCAGTGACGATCCAGCAGAGCATCAGCAGCGTAGAAGTGGATCTACAGCGGACAAAGGGGCCCGGTGATAACGGTATCATCTTTTTCACCACTTCACAATTGAAGTTTTTTTCGGAAAACCGGGAGAAGAAAAAATATATTGTAAATTGGGTTTCTGGGTCCGAAGGGCGTCCTCTGTCGCACCTAAGCCGTCTCACAACGCATCTAGAATGAGTTTGCTCTCCTTAACACGTATCCTCCTCGACTGTCTTGGCCATCTGTATCCCCGTCGTGCGTCTCCGTTGCTCCGAACAACGCATCACAGGTGTGGTAAATAAAGAAGCGGGTGCTCCTCCTTGCCTCGTGTTTCAGTCTCTTAATTATCTACGACCGTTCGGAATGCACTTGTGGGCAGGTCGCAGGCAATTTCACCCTTTGTCACCAAATTCGGTGGTTTTTTTTTTCGCATAAGAATGCCTTATCCAAATGCATAAAATATATATTCGGACAAAAGAGAGCGAGGACATCTGCTTGCACAGCAATGCTAGAGTGATGAGAGTCGGACTAGGTACGGCGTGGCCAGCCGAGCAGCAAAACCAGGGATGGATTCTATGTCGGAATGGATCACACGCTCATTTTGCCACCACCTTCAAAAAACTGTACATGTTTGGAATGACAAAGGTGTTGTCAATGCAGAAACACGTGAACATTGTTTTCTTTTGATTTCCGAACAATATATTTTTTTATATATCTGCATATCATGTAAAATATGTAGTCCTGTATGTCATTTGATCATGAAATCCATTTGCATTGCTTTACTTTGCATTTAGTTTTGAACAAATGACATCTGCATGTTATATAATTCAGCAAACTGAGAATAGCAGTTGAAAAAAGATTATATGCCCAAAAAAGAACACACTGTAAGATTACCTTTATACCTTACTTTGTGTGGCCTTTATCACCTGAAAAACAACCACACACTTTCTTAAAATTTAACTGACACTACCAACTACCGTTTATGCCACCTCATAAACAGTTTACAGGTGTGTGTGTGTGTGTATGTGTGTGTTTATGTACGCAGTTGTGTGTGTGTGTTTGTGTACCAATTGTGTGTGTGTGTGTGTGTGGGTGCGAGTATGTGTGTTTGGATGTCTGTGTTTTCTGTCTTTGTATAGCCTGCGCACTCACATTCACACTCCCACGTCGACTGGATAATCAGAATAGAAGAAATGGATTACCATCCATCCAGCTAATTATGGTTTGTTTAGATGGATGATTCCTCCCATAGAGCAGGGACATTACACAAACTCATTAAGCTGTCCGTATATCAGGCATCCCTTGCTAAAGGTCAATGTCACATTCAGTGAGGGGACAGTACACACACATGCACAAACACACACCCACATGCACACTCCAACATGCATACACAAACACAAAGACACATGCACATGCAGACCCCCCCACCCCCCAACACACACACACACACACACACACACACACACACACACACACACACACACACACACACACACACACACACAATGGTACACAGTGAAAGAACCCACTGGGAGATCCCTAGTTTGTGATTATGTCCAACTGGACATTGAACAGTAATGGCAAGAAAGGTAAAAAAAAATCAAGCATGGCTCCACCAGCGAGAGGGAGCAGAGGAGTGACTCAGCCCGCCTCATTTCTGAGGTGTTTCAAAATGTCCCATTATCCTCACCTACCGATCCGCTCAGGCTGTTCGCTTCTGTTCTTTTGTTTTTTCCATTATTTCGATTCATTTTCCCCATTAAACAGTGTTGTGTGAAGTGGCCTGTTAGCAGTATACATGTTTGGGGGTTTCTTTTGAAAGTTGAAGAGCAGAGCTCTCTCTCTCTCCCCCCCCCTCTTCTTTCACTCCCTTTCTGTCTCCCCCCCCCCCCCCCCCCTCTCTCTCTCCCACTATTTTAAAAAATTATTCTGCTTGGGTTGACGTGGCGGCGCTATCACCTGGTAGGGCATCTAGGAAGAGCTGTCAGCGGCTCCGAAAAGCTCCTGGAGCGTGATTTGTTGGACAACACCAAGATGGCACCCGGAGCCCCGTGTTACCTCTGTAAACATAACGTGTTTACAAGAGAGCGCGGGACAACATTAAGTGATGTTAATGTGCGTGTCTTTGAAGATAGGACGCAAGGAAGACGTGTTCTGTCGCCTCCACCTGCCCAACATTTTCTCTCTCTCTCTCTGTCTGTCTCTCTCCATCTCTCTCTCTCTTTCTCTCTCCATCTCTCTCTCTCTCATTCTCTCTCTCCAGTCAAAGTTTAACCAACAGTCACAGCTCTTTGGGGGATCCGACACGTTCGGCTGTTCGTTGATTTGTGGTTTGATTCGTAATTAATTTTCTTCACGCCACCGGCTCGCGTTTCAGCAGAGAGTATCCAGAGACCGCAGGCAGCTTGTCCTCCTACGATCCATCATACATGGGAGACATAAAACCACACTCACTGCCCCCCCCCCCCCCCCCCTGCCCCACCACCACCATCCCACCAACCCCAACTATGTTTAATGATCAACTGCATCAGAGAGAGAGCGAGAGGGAGAGGGAGATGGAGAGAGCGAGAGGGGAAGCGGGAGAGAGCCCAGAGAGAGGGAGACAGAGAGAGCGAGAGGGGAAGAGGGAGAGAGCCCAGAGAGAGGGAGACGGAGAGGGAGAGAGCCGAGACAGAGCACGAGAAAGCGAGACAGAGAGAAGGAGAAGGGAAGAGGGAGAGAGAGAGGGACAGAGAACGGGAGAGGGAGGGGGAAGGGGAGGGAGAAAGAGAACCCTGAGTGAGAGACAGAGAGATAGAAAGAGAGAGCAAAGAGGGATAGGGAGGGAGAGAGAACCATGAGAGAGGGAGAGAGGGAGAGAGAGGGAGAGCAGGAGAGTGAGGAAGAGAGAGATAACTAAGTAAGAGAGAGAGGGAGAGACTACACAGAAAGAGAGAGAGAGCTAAGAGTGAGACCTCTATAAGGAAACATGAGGCTCATTTGCGGGCGTGACACATTCACTGGTGTTGTGCTTGTCTCCCTCCATAAACCATGAGCTGTTACATCTAGAACATATACAACCCATAAAGACAACTGATTGCCGGGTCGATGAGCATCGATCCAAGGAAGGTGTCCAGTGTGAAATTAATATTATTTGTTGTTTACAAACAACAGCGCACGCTCCCCTCCCTCTGCTCCCCCCCCCACACACACACACACACACCACCACCCCCAGAGGAGTGGGCAGTGCGGGCTGTTGGCTCTGTCTGCAGACTCCTGGACGGCAAAGACAGAGCGAGACAGAGAGACAGAGAGACAGAGAGACAGAGAGAGAGAGGGAGAGAGGGATACACTAACAGAGAGAGAGAGAGAGAGGGAGCGAGAGACAGAGAGACACTGACAGAGAGAGAAGGACGGGCTGTATCATCTTCCACCATGACCACCTCTCTGCTGCCTGTTGTTTTGTTTATATCAAATTAAGCTGCAATGCCACTCTGGAGAGATATAATTGACCACAGTGTGAGATTAAATGACTGAACAGATCTTAATAAGCCATCAGCGGATTGCATATTACATTGCACTCCACTTATGAGAATATGCAGTCCAACGAGAGTGAAATTGGGCCTCGGATTTGCATGCCACAGCATTTCACTGATTAATTACCACGCAAAATTACTCTATGGTGATCAATAGTGTATCAATTTAATTAAATATTATTGATGAGTGTACGTAAAAATTAATGAGATGATAACCATATCCCAGCTATCTAGGCAGCACAAATTGGCCCCGATGGGTGTTACTGTAGAAGGTAATAGCGACACCTCAACTCTGTGCAATAATGACTCAATTCAAAGTTGTGCTGTGAAGAGGGACGGCTCACTTTAAAGTCTTTTAAATTTGAATTTCGCATAGATATATAGCACATGTTACCTTCATCAGCAAGACATTAAGATTCGGCGCCGCTGAATTCCTGAATCACACCCAATTGTACCAGGCGCCACCGCATATCGCTTTTTTTTTTAATGATCGGGAAAGGTTTAGCGGTGCGTTTGTCTAATGAACTTATCTTACACGAGTGAGCCTCTTGTCTATCGGTAGACTAAAGTGACAACTCAACACGGATGTGGATTAAATATGACCTTTAAATGAATGAAAGAATGAGAGAGAGAGAGAGATGGAAAGAGAGAGAGATGGGGAGAAAGATCGCGAAAAATAGAATAGAAAAAAGCGAGAATAGTGGGAGAGAGGGCGAGAGATAGAGGCGACGTCTCTCATTTCAGCAGCACAGACTGCTGATGAAGCCGAACTTCCAATATTCCACCACTTCAGCTCTGATGATTTCTCAATTTTACAGATATGGCCTGAGAATATGATTTGATGAAAAAATGTAAAATGGGGTAACCACCAAATTATACGAAATGGGATGTATTTTTCCATGACTATAACTCAAAGCCAGACACTCGAGGAATTAAAGTTGATTCAGTGTTTTTGATTGAAGGAACAACTTACCATGTCTCCTCCACTGATCGCAAATGCCACACAATCATATTCTGACATTCACATTTTCTCTGTCATGCAGATTCTGAAGGCAATTTCCCAAACTTTTAGACAACGGTTGAACATTCATTCATATCCTTTGTGCATAAATTGTCATTGTTTGATATTGGACCCTGTGCTGTTTCAGGGCATTGCCTCAATAGCCGATAGAACTATACAATTTATTCATTGAAACTTTTGTCCATTTCAAAGATAGATTTCTCTAATCCAGAGTCCTTGGCTGTATGATGATTCAATTTTCACTGTGAGGGTTACTTGCATTAAATACACTTGCATTCAAGCCGCACATTGACTTAAAGAATAGTTCCTTTAATACATGTGGTAGCTAAACAGTTCATTACAGAGGTAAATCTTCTTTTAATCGACAGTCTCTTTTACGACTCTACTGTTACATTTTCTAACATATAAAGCATCTCTTATGATATTTCCGAAACAATAGGGGCAAATGTGTTGCCCAAGAGACACACACACACACACACACACACACACACACACACACACACCTTTTATTCCATTCAAACAGATTTCCTGAAGCGTGTTTCTTTGACCAACATTCCCATGTTGTTTTCAATGTCACATTTTCTCACACACATTGAGGGTAGAGTTGAATGATGTTGAATGTTTTATGGCTTCTTTTGTGTTGTTTTTCACTGCTCTTAAAAATGGCTCCAGCTCTGCTACGCTCCACCCTTTGAAGAGGATCATGCAACTGAACATTCTCATAACTGATTAATTTTTATAATGTAACCCTTTGAATTAAAAACTCTAGTTGAGGCATTCTTCAAATTGGTATTTATTGCACCATACTGTCATCCAGTCAAATTCCAGAAACAATTTTCACTAGAACACTAAAACAGGGACTCTCTAAACTTGTTTCACAAGTTATCCTTGAATGTTTTTTCCTGTGTTATTTTAGAAGCAATGTTGTGTATTTACGTGAAGTCGTACTGAAAGGGATGGCAACCACAATATCAACATCACAAGCCAGATCATATTTCATAGTGACAGCGCTAATAGTTAACGTTGGATCACTTATTTGATTATTTCAGGAAAAGGGTATGCATGCTGACATTTACATACAGGGTATGACAAATGTCAGATGGTATTCCTTGAAACAGTGTTGTCTTATTTTTATATTTCATACTTAAATGTTATAAGACAGTGGCTAGGTGACTAATTTGTTCAAGTACATATTTTGTCACACTTGGAAATTCTCATTACATTGTCTTCCATCTTATCAACCATTCAACTAACAGGGAAGTCTGCTCCACTTCTATACCTCACACTTGTCTTTCAATAGCACAGCCACACATTAGAAAGCTCGGAGCTAATGCAATGAGTTATTCACCTCACAAAGATGTATCATTGAGATGAAGTGTTTTTTTTGGAAGCGTCTTTTCGAACGGTCACTAAGTGAACATTATGAACTCTGATCATTTTAATTATAATTCAGAATAAAACATAGGCCTTGGTAGATGTTGTTACTGCACAGATCTCCTCACAGTGCATTACGAATGGAAGAGGGTGTCATATGACATGGGAAAATTTATCAAATATTTGGCATGTAAGTAGATACAGTTAGTGTCTTAATGGAAACAAATGGATTTTTCTGTCTCACAATCTGACCTACTCAATAACATTTTAATTAGCAAGTATTTCTGTCCATACTTGTACTCATTGCATGCACTTTTGGTCCAATAATTGCATCGGTGTCACAGCCAGCTAAATTCATCACTCAGAGTCCTGATTTTACTTGTTTTTTGCAGTATAAGGTTTTCCTTACTTTGTATCACTCTGAGCATTTATCCAAAATGTGTGTTGAGGGGTAACATTATAAAATGCTATGTTTGTTTGGTATCTTAAGCTTCTGTTTCTAAAATGTCCTCTCCTTTGTTTAAACAGTGTGGGAGGGGATTTAAAATGCATTTTACAAAGACCACTTGGGAGCAAAGTGCACATATGGTTCATTCTACAAACATCCTGCTCACTCAATTGTGGGAAAGAAAAACTAAACAAAAAAAAGGTTGTCATTATTTCATCACTCAGTGTCTCAGGTGACATTTACAGCAATTAAACTCTCTAGCTAAAACAATACAGAGAAACACAGATGTGAACTCATCATACCTTAACTTCCCTTACTTGTTTTATGATATTCCAACAGAGACAAAGGCCTTGACTTCCATTCCCTTTTTTAAATATTATTCTCTGTGGAATAGTAACAAATATAACAGATTTTCATCCTATTGTTAGCCCGTTCTGCCCTTGAAGGGCTTCTCAATAGGCTTTACAATGGCCTCTTCAGGGTTTAGATGACCCCTGTGGCCTTAAATCTGGTTTGATCTGCAGTAGATTATGTATACTTATTATTTTCGTATCAAGGGCTAGGCGCAAAGGATATGTATGTAGCCAATTATCCTATTTTGGACAATTCACAGCCAAATAAATATGTGGGTTCCCTCTCACTCCATTTCCATCCATCCATTTCCTTACATTGTAAATACAGACGCCAATGGTGGCCCCTGGGCACGTCGTCTCTGTGCATTGTGATGTTGTTCAGGACATGGCTATAGATTACTGTGTGAGTGTTGTATACCAATGAGCTCTGTGCGTGACAGATGACCTGAGAGATGACCGTATTACAGATCCAATTCAAATGAGCTGCCTTGAGTCAGGCCCTGATAGGTGGGCTGGTGATATGTTATTTGATTTAGATGACTTTGACTTGTCTCTTACGCTAACGATCACAACAGCACATATTTTACACACATATCTTGTTAAAATATTCAACGTTTTTTTTTACCACTGATATCTCCATAAGCAGATATTGCAGATATTTTTGGAATAGTACCATGGAAACAGCTGTAGGTGCATTGAGCCAAAAATACATTCACATTTTCCTTGCCTAACAATAATGACTGATGTCAAGGAGTTAATATATGTCTAATGATGTGGATGTTTGACAATACCCACCCTACTGTGGCCATTGTCTAAACCTTGAGTGTTTAGCATTCATACATCAATTTGCATATAGATCTCTAATCATCACAGCAACATTGCCTGGTTAAACCACACTGCCCTGGTCAACCTGCACTAATGGGTTAGGCTTCACCAATCAAATCAAGGACAAACCTCATTTGTAGCAGAATCCTATGAAGAAAGTGAGTATTTCAGTACAAACACATAGTCCTATCATTTAAAATGCACTTTCAAGCGAGATTAATTAGACTAGAGTGCACTCTATATATAATGTTTGCGGTCTAATAGTTCCATTCTATTACATTATTTTGTGCATTGGTAATAAGAAGAGGTAAACAGCGCTTCTCACAAACACAATATCATCACTGGCTATTTTAATGTTTGCTTATGTGTTGCATTTCAAAAATACATTTTTTTTCTTCAGTTGACTAAAGTTGAAGCTTAATTTTTTTAATGTTTTTAGATTACAAGCATGATATAGGTTACTTTTTTAATGTTTGGGTGTAGGCCCTACTATAGAACATAATGAATTGTACACCTTCAAATGTTATATTTACCATTATAAAGACAACTTATGAATATATATATATATATATATATATATATATATATATATATATATATATATATATAAATTATATATATGAATACATACATACATACATACACACACATATAGTATATTATTTTAAACAAGCTAAATGCAAAGTACTAGTATTAGTTTTATATATTAATTTACTATATATTTCCCACAACAAATCCCAAATGAAACCATCATCGTCTTCCAGTCTTTGAAAGTGTTTAAATAGGCCATATCCCAGTCTGTGTACAAAATCAGGGAGGGGAAGCAGTCAGCAGCTGCAATAGACCCCAACAGCTACTACTACAAAAACATGAGAAGTTCAGTGGAATGCCTGAAAGTCAAAAGGGATTCTCAAAGACACACAGATAGCTATCGGTACTGTAATGGAGGAAGTCATTACAGAAAGATCGCTATCAAAATTCACAGATGTTGACAGGAGGTGAGCCGTAGGTGATTTATAATTAGACAAATGGATTTATTTTCAAACCTACTGTTCACCCAGTAATTCTAATTAGCTTTGATTACAAATATATACAATTAACTATAAAACCTTTATACAGAACAGTGTAATACACTTTATTTTATTTGTTTGATTTCTGTTGTGTAAATATCTATATATCTTTTTATTAGTTTTCAAAATAAATATGGTATCTATCCTGTGAAAAGTAACCATACTTTCGGTTATTTCGCCTCCGGAAAAAATCATATAAAAGTGAACAAATCAGCAGAATTCCCCAGACCGTTAAGTTGTCTTGGAGGAAGGAGTGAGGGAGTCTCTGCGCGGCAATCACGTAAAAAAAGACAGATTTTTTTTTTCAAAGAGCCGTAACAGTGGTGCTCAGAGAATTCTTTTCATCAATTATCTGCTGAACCTCTCCATCTGCAGAAAGTGCTGCGCTGGTAGCACACCATCATCACAAACAAAGACAGATTTGGCCCCAAACACTTTCTGTCTTTAGACAGTGGAGCTGCTGCTGCTTCTGCTGTTGCTGCCATACTGCTTCTGCAGCACTCTATATCGACGACAATACGCGCACACATAAATGCTCACCTGTGATTGATGTTCATTGACAGCTGTCATGGCAACTACGGCATGCGATTAGCTTCCCTTGACACCTTTAGCGCCTTAGCGTTGTCAACACCTACAGCACAGAATTAGTAGAAAGAAAAAAAAAGGAAAGAAAAAGGGAAAATAAAATGAAAAAGATTTGCATGAAGCTATGGGTCTGTGTGACACACATTGTGAAATCTAGCTAGCGAGCTGCTATTGTGCTTGTGACATGTCATCCATAGCCCTCAAACTGCGGGGTGAAAGTGATGGATGATGCAGCTTGAAAGCACTTGTTTAGAGTTCAGTCAGATGAGCCGTCCCAAATAGATTGGGAGGATCGCGTGTCAACAGGATACAGAGATATTCTTACTGGACCAAGGTTGCGGTGTGTCAGAGAAATCTTATCCAGCCTCCTGATAGACTTCATTTGTCTCCCTTCAGGCTTTGGTCCCCCTCGCTGGAGTAGAAAGAAAGGGGTTTTAGAAGAGGGGATGGCACTCGAACACCAATGTAAACATCTTATCTCAATTCCTAGCAAAGTCAACGATAATATCATATGATCGTAGGACGTAGTATAAAAGAAAAAAGAAAAGAAAGTCTTAAGAAAACATGTTCTTCTATGGTAAAAACAAATTATAAATGAGCCTATGTAGGTCTGAAATTATGTACTCTGTCTACTGAAACATTGTCTGAGAAAATTGAATTATAGTAATTATAAATTTAAATGAAGTCCTCCTAATCAACCAAAATGTTCTTTTACAAAATAGAAGCGCAGCCCAAATGACGGCCCACAATGTCAGAGCAGGAAGAAAACACCTCATGTCTCATTCACCCTCGAAGTAATGTTTACTGTCAGCCAAGCAACACCTGAGACAAGCGGGACTTTATCAAAGGATTCAACAGTTATGGACACTTATCACTCGATGGCAACCAATATATGCCATTCAGTAGATGATTTACAGCCCGTCTGTGCTGAAACATCACTGTTTGCCTGCATTAACTCAAGACATCATGAATCACTCTGCAGCTGTTTGGGTTGGAACGCCACTGATGAACATTAGTGACGATTTTGAGTCTGTATTATGGTGGCAAATCACCATCATTCATTCACACGGTGATCTGACGGTGTACTCGAAAGTAATGTGTGTTGTTTCAATCGTCTTGGTTTAAAGCTGCTTTGAAAAGATTGGGTAAGATGGGGGTGAACCAGAGAGATAGATAGAGAGAGAGAAAGAGAGGAAGAGGAAGAGAGAGAGACAAAGAGAGGAAGAGGAAGAGAGAGAGAGAGAGAGCGAGAGAGAGAGAGAGAGAGAGAGAGAGAGAGAGAGAGAGAGAGAGAGAAAAAAAGAGAAAGAGCCTGCCAAAAGCTACTGGGTTAAATTCCCAGTGTCCGCAGTCTACCTGTAAGCATACTTGAGCGTGCATGCCTACCTGCTTCTCAAGGACCTGTATCTGAATTCCTTGTAAGTCATTTTGGAGAAAATCATCAAAAGTGTAAGCAAGTCATCACATTGTCATTGATGTCATCACATCAGAAAAATCCCAAATGAATTCCCCTTTAAGAGTTGTATACACTATAGTATGAGGGGATATCAATCGTGTCATTGGGTCAATGGGTGTGCTGTTGGAGAAGGAATGCCCTTAAAAAAAACGGATTATGTGAATGCACAAACTCAGACCTCAGCCAAGAACCCTTTTATGTGCAAGATAACCTTTTACGTAAATAAAGCCTTCTGTGTCCTTCCATCGAAATACTAATAACTTCTGACAACTGAAGACAAGTGACACTAAACTATTCAAGGTTTAATCATTATTATATATCAAACAGTATTTTCCAATGAGACATTTCTATGATTAGATGTGTATTCTTTATGTTGATCAGAAAGAGATTTTATGATTATTATTATTATTAAATTGAATTACCCATAATGTGCATCATGAGTTTATAATTTATTCGCTCTCAATTATCTAGCTTGTTATAACATTTCACAAAAACACTCGCAATTAACATTTAGTTCCTTGGAAAATGTCTACTTCACCTCCAGTATTATGACTAATATTATTATCAATATTAATAAATAATAATAATATTTTTATTATTATTAGGACTATTGGGCATACTGCTATGTCTTCAATTAAATAAATAGTATTTAATATTTTTCTGGATATTTCCAATGAAAAACGAATCAGAATCATTTAAAAATTATTATTGTAATTGTTCCATATGGAAGTTGGGGTTTTAATAATAGAATCGAACACTAAATAGAAAAAGGCTTTCCTTCCACATAGAACCATGTCCAATGATACAAGATATTCTCATATTTGCTGAAGAGGATAAAGAGAGAACAAACAAACATTAAGACCAATAAATGAAGCTCTTTAAAAACAGATAAGCACATAAATAGACAGCATTATCCACTTTTTGTTTTCCTTTGTTTGTTTTGCAACTTCACATCTTAGCCACAAAGGCCTATAGCTAAAAAGGTTCACTACAACCTTTTTAATTAAACTTAGCTTGATTTTTATCTTTTATATTAGAGTATATTGCTCTTTTATGAACTGCTATATTACAATAAATAAGTCATGTTTTGTTCATATTATTGGTAAGTGTAATATTTTAGGGACTTAAAGCATTGCATTATCATAGTGATGATCTAATGTTCACAACGAAAACCTTATGAGTTAGTCCCTGTTAGTTCATTTATTTTTCATGATTCGCAATCTGATGGGAATTTCATAAATAATACTGCTGCCAGGCTTCCCGTTTCGGTGTCAGATCTATGAACGCACGCACACATACGCACACGCACGCGCAAACATACACACGCACACTCACACATACTCACACACACACCAACATACACACACGCACACACACAGAATTAAACACATGGGGGAACATGGACACACACACACACGCAGACCCAAAAGTAAACAATGTTAAGCCAAAACAAATGCCCCGAAAAGTGCAAGGAAGAGATTATGAATAAGTGCTAAACGGCAATTAGTTTAGCTAAAAAACATCTGAAAGCATCCCTATTGAGGTTCTCTAAAAAGTCACACACACACACACACACACACACACACACACACACACACACACGCATTCATGCACACACACACACACACACACACACACACACACACACACAAACACGCACAAGCACACACACACACACACAATAATATTTCCTTCACATGTATTCTGGAGCATATAGTAATTATTCGTAATTAGCTGAATATTCAATATACATAATACTTTTACAGTGCAGTACTACTATTAAAAATGTCATGCCATTGGTAAAGCTTGGTCTCCATGATTTGCTCTTACTATATAAAATATACGTTAAAGCTTGTAGTTTTACTTGTATTAGTATTAGGATATAGTATTAATAAAAGAAACATATAGCTGTACAGACTGCAGTCATTACCAGTTACTGAACTGGTTATGATTAACCTTTAACTTTGAATATTCTCTAAAACCTGCCTTTGGGTCATCTAATCACAACACTAACTTGTCAGATAAACATTTTATGGATTTAGATGTCATACAAAAATCGATCAGTGATTTCATTTATCAATACATACATGCATAATACATACTGCAACTTGCCTTCCTACCTTCCCACTCATCTATCCCCCTATGCATCTATATATACATACATACATACATACATACATACATACATACATACATACATACATACATACATACATACATACATACATACATACATACATACATACTACTTATACTTCTTACCATTAGAATCGGATACAACCTTGAACAAGTAAATCACATAATCCAGTAAGACATTATGTTTTGCCTCCAACATTTTTCATGAAAAGATGTACTAAAAAGAAGGGCTACCATTTCAGTTTGTAATGGTAAATTACTTTTCTGCTTCAAAAACAGACCTGTTTCAAGGCCTTTGACATTCCTGTCCCCCTCCGAGCTACCGGTCTGCCACATGAAATTAAGATGAGGATGCCAGTCAGTACATTCTCTTCCCTTTTCTTTACAGCGATCATTGTAACTAAATAAAATATATTGCCAACAAACAAGGTTGGAGGAGAATGAAAGAGAAAACAGCAAGCAGTACAGTTTGAAAGGCTCAGAAGCCTCTTTTGTTAAAAAGTTTAGAATATTAGGTTTTTTTTCTGGAAAAACAGAGCACAACTCCTCGGAATAATCTCATCCCGTCTCTATAGTCTGTTCTCTTCTCGCTCACATGGGGTTATCCTCGCTCTACCTTTGATAAGATTTGAATGAGTCTCAAGGTATTCAAAGTAGAACTTGATTCATCGGAATTCCAGGGCAAGCTCAATCCACCTGGGAATTTCAATCTCCAAGGATGACAAGAAATGTAGATGAATCCCCCCACCCCCACCTGCCTACTGTTGGCTGTGGGGGACATATGATGTTTTCCATGGACGTCTGGGGTCGGTATGAGTTATGATCATTCAGGGAATTGCACACATGGAGGAAAAGGCCTTAAAACAGATTCCATGCAGGTTGAAGCTTAAGGCTGAAAAGCCATCACTGGGTGGCTCATTATAACCCATTCCCCTTCAGGGAATCAACACCACAACACGCGCCAGTACCACCGCAGTGGCATTTTCACACCAGGTTATAGGAACCCAGTACACCTAGGATCTGGGCTCCATTGTGTGCAAGGTAGGTTGTCCAGGTACAGCCAGCAGCGGGGACCCGCAATGCTATAATATTTGGGTCCTTTGGTTTGGAAGACAAGTCAACAGCTGGCGGCTGTAAACGGTTCACATAGCGGTAAATCCTCCATATGAAAGCTCTGTTGAAAAGCTGGTTTCAGTGACTTCATCTTGAAGTCACTAAATTAGCTAGTCTGCTATTGCAGACATAAGTCCTCATCATGACAAAGTACAAATCACAGCAGTAACACATATCTAGATGGATCATTTTAACCTTATGATAACGTGTTGATTCTGGCCCTTGTGTGAGGTTTGTGTATCAAGAGGGACACACCAATATCACAGCGTATACCAATAGACTCTGGATATCAATTCAGTCTGGCCCCACCAGTCCAGACCACATTGTTTTGTATCATCTGTGGGATGAATATTATCCCATGCTGGGTTTTAAGATGAAGGGCAAGTGTCATCCCACAATACACAACAATAACTATGTCGATATTTATTGGAGCTGGTATATATCTTTTCACCTACAATGGGAAAGCCTAATTTGTTCCAGCAACAGGTACATTTTGATATATTTTTGGAGTAGTAAGGGTAGAGCAAGGCCTAGAGAGTATCGTTAGCCCCCGCACACAGACAGAGAGAGAGAGAGAGAGAGAGAGAGAGAGAGAGAGAGAGAGAGAGAGAGAGAGAGAGAGAGAGAGAGAGAGAGAGAGAGAGAGAGAGAGAGAGAGAGAGAGAGAGAGAGAGAGAGAGAGAGAGAGAAAGAGAGAGAGAGAGAGAGAGAGAGAGAGAGAGAGAGAGAGAGAGAGAGAGAGAGAGAGAGAGAGTGAAATACCATGGGACCCGGATCAAACAGACACGAATCTGATCCGTGTGCTGTGGAACTGGAATTATTTCCTGGCTCATATGCAGCCAACCACCTGTTCCTTTGTTTATTTGCCAGATTCTTCATAGATGGGATAATCTTTGGAGAGGAAAAGGGCTTGTTCTGACAGACATGATTGTCTAGCTACCGTCCGTTGAATAACAATCTGCCGCAGAATGATCGCCATAAACAGCTGAGAAAAAAAAAAATAGATATTTCCATGAATAATCCAGTACCTACAGTGAAGTGCTCAAAATAAACAGTTTGCTGTTTCTGATGCATTTAAATGTGCCATTTACTATCCAGAATTTTCCTTCTTTCAAGCTTTCGTGAATATTCCATTTATGTTATTTTTCCTAACTGATAAATATTTCATTCTGCAGGCTAACATTTAACTGAGGGTTGATAGGAAATATAGTATGATCAGGATATTAGGCTAAGCTCATGATCAACACTCAATACATTTCTGCATTCAGCATTCATTTCTGCATTTCTACAACTTCAGCTACGATGAATTAATGTCTGACTCCATGGCAGATGGGTGCTAAGGTTCAACCTTTAGAACATACTCCCCATGTAGAGCCTCATTTAGCTTCTCACCTCCAATGCTGGGATGGCTTTTTTTATTTTTAGCATATTGCAGTTAGGCTTATATTTTCTAGTAGGAATGCATCAACACATTCCCCCTTCATTTATTTTTCTCACTGTTGAAGCTCAGCGTTGACGTGGAGAGCAAACACCCGTTGGAGCTTCCTGCTCCAGCAACAATGGATTGATTCGCACCTGAGTGTGATGCTCAGACGCTGCTCAGAGCAGAACCCAAGCCATCTGTAAGTGACAGCTATGAGGATTTGAAGTAACTCGAAGGCTGTACCTCTCTAGGATAGTCTAGGGACTTTTTTTTTTTTGCTTTGCATTTGACTTGTGTTTGGTATTACGGGTCCACATCTTTTTTTATTGCTGCGTGGAAGTTGTGTTGTTCACGTCGGGAAGAGGGTGTATATAACAGGCTTGGAAAGTAAATCTTCCCACCGTGAACACACGTTTGACGTAAAAACACACAACGTCTAGCCCAAACCAACGTTGGGGTTTGGGGTAGAGATTTGTCAACTGTTCACTGCAGCCCGTGTCAACCATGCTATTTGCATGGCTGACACGCGGTTACCACTTCAGAAATGCCTGGGAAAATGTTCACTACATCCTTCCACTTTTATTTGGGCCCAGGCAATCAATAGGAACAGAATTTTGAGGCACCGAAGCGAATAATTTTAATCTGGGACTAAATATCCAGTGGTGGATTAGTCTCTGACAATTTCCTACCCCCAGAACGGTTCATGAAATATGGATAGGGTTAGATGAAGGCTAGGTGGGATTCTGAAATATATAAAGGCATTTTCCCAAGCCTCCCTTCGATGAAGGCCAGATGAAAAGTTTTGCAGATGGGAATCTGGAGGATTTCAAGACACTTTGCATAGCAGATGCAATATCTTCCCCCAGCCTGGGTTTGGGCACCAGTTTAATTAGAAAGACCCCCTGGTAAGATACCTTTCAAGACTGACAGTGGAGTTCCTAAGGACGTCCAGATTTTGCACAGCTGCACAGATTCATTGTGGGGCGTCACGTGGCTGTTGCTACTTATGAGCTCGGGGTTTGCAGGAACACAAAGAGATGAGATGCAAAGATGTGAAAGACTGATTTACATATGGGGACCATTAACTCAAATCTATTTTCTGCCGCAGTGATTTACCTACCTTTGGTATGCACCATTTAAAATAGCTTTGAATGTTATAGAAGGAAAAACAATTAAAAGATTATAACAAAACATAATTTTGAGGATTTGTGTTTCACCTCTTGGCAACATGAACTGTATTCATTCTGTTGGACCACATGTTTCTGGTTGTAGCTTTGTGGTAATATTTTTTTCATAAGGGATTTATCTTCTATCGGCTTGAAACATACATAGAAATAGAATACAACCACATCAATGTTGAATGGAGAATGAAATTTGGTAATTTTAATGTTATTGCTAGAAGTGGAGTGTGGCTTATCCACACTTAGATAAGCTATTCTCCTTATTATGCCTACTGCATTTTGAGGGCGAAGGCCATGTGTAAGTGCTACCAATTAAAATAACTCTGATGTATACAACGCTCTGTATAAAAAAAAAAGTATTGCCATGAAGCTGAAAAAAGAGGCTTTTTGGCAAGCAAGGTTAACATAGAAATATGTTAAAGAAAAAAAAAGAAAAAAAGAAAATTAAAATGTCTTATTATCTTACATATAACAAGTTTGTTATTTGTAAACACATTACTCTGAGAAAAACATTCATATTTAAAGCAGGACCTTGGAGATTCAAGGTTAAGAACTACAATAATGCCATTGAACAAATCTTTCGAGTTTTGATCTACTTCTTCATCCAATTGAATTGAATGCTCCAGAAGCTACATTATACATTTTCAGCGCTAAGACAAATCAATCGTGGAACTGAACGATGTCTTAGAAAATGTATTTAATAAAAAAAAAAATAGAACAGATAACTGCCTAACTGTTAAGAATAATGTAGAAAGAAAACATGAAATAAACGTCAAAATGTCCCTGCTCATCAATCTGCAGTGTTACTTACTACCCCAGAACTGGAAATCGAACGCTACAACAGCCAAGCCGAAAAGGAACTGCAAATAGATGGACCATTATCACATTCCTAGCCAATCAAGAGGGAGCTCTGCTGCTCTAGCAGTCTCTTCGGCAACACATGCGCACTAATCGAATATTTGATTGTCTATCTGAATGTTTACTGGCGTTTATAGCAAGGACATTAGTTTTACAAAATGGTATGAAGATATGCTATGACATCCAAATGCGGTAGCGTACCTCTTCATTTGTAGTCTTTGGAAGTAGTGAGTGATCGTCAAGTCAAATCATTCCCTAATTTGTCATGAATAAAAATGTTCGACTCTCCTAACTCCAGCTGATATATTTCTAAAATGGCATTGAATAATACATGTGTCTAGTGGCTTCCCTCATATGTTAGTTTTTTTTTTTGCAACAGCACTATTTCTTTCACTTTAGGCTAACTTCTAGGATAACCGGACACCCTGTTTGAGCGAACTCCCGTCCGCTATCGGATTGGAAAACGCCTTCTGGCCCACTTCTATTAGACACTTCTTTTTTCAATTAGGGGCGGGGCTATATCGCTGTGCAGGCTTACGATAGACCTTGCACAAGTTAGTAATCTATAGTTAGGTAGCTACTTAGTTGGTTGGGAGTGTTTGAGTGATTGAGTGAGTCAGTTAGTGAGTGAGGTAGTCGGTAAATTAGTCTTCATTACATTCAATATGAATTGCAATAATTGCCACATTCACACAGATCATTTATATAATTTTATTATGGGCAGGATGAGATGTAGTTTATTGGCAGGTACACTTGGTGTAGCAATTTATTAATTCCTTTCATCATTCACAGCCTTGAAAACACCACTCCTGATGGAATTAACATGAATAAAATAAAAAATAAAATATTTTGGAGTAAGCATGCATTTATTCACGCACTAATGGCAAATCATTACAATCAATTAGATTGTTGCTGTATCGTATCAGTGGCATTAACCTCTTCCATTTCCAAATGATCGCAGGGAACCGTCATAAAACTCCTGCAATTTAGAGATGAGTCACTGTGTGTAAATGGCTTTTTAGCTATCTCCCGGGCTGTGTATCCTCATCTATCTGTTATTAAGGCTGTATCTGAAATTACAGGTGCTGAGTCCAACATTTTCCGGCATGAGTTATTAGTCACCTAAACTATCAGAGCATTTCAGAGAGCATTTTCCTAAATAGCCCTTGCATTGTTAGATAAACGAATTATCGTCCAGATATGTATCTGTGGTGAACACAGAGAATATTGATGAGATAGCACGTAGCAGGTTATTAAGGACACGCTTTGGTTCTCAGCCAGGCGTTCTTTGCTTGTTTTGTTGCCTTTTGTGATCTTCTCAACAAAGACATTATTGGCAATGAGATAAATTTTTACACTTGCAATGCTAGGAATTCAATAAAAAGATTAATTATTTTTTCAGGCATTTTGTAGCAACGACCAGTTCTCTATCATGGTCAAGGCAATTCATCTTTCCAGTAGTGCATAAGAAATGTCCTTGATTTAAGCATACAAACTGCAAACTGCAGGAAAGCCAGGGATGAAAATTCCCCTGACCTTAATTAGCTGTGTTCATGGCATTGCATGAACCCATTAGGGTTACGTTAAAGCATATCAATTGCATTTCTCACTGTTGGTCTGTACCCCTTCACACGCTAATGACAACCAGGGAACACAGGCTGGGCTATTTGGCAAGTGGATATTCTGGGGCCAAACCACAGCGGTAAAGACACTGGAACTGCCTGAAGTAACATTTTAACTGCTACTACTCGGCAGTCCACTACATTGATATCGTTGACAAACCCTTGTTAAAAGGCTACATTTGTACGCACTTGCTTTAAGCACTAACCACGGTATCTATGCCGGTTTTAATGCAGAACACTCAAATTACCGGAATAATTGTTGTTTTTCTATTTCATTCACAACGGACAATGTGAACAGGCTTGAGAGGTACCACTACTACTGACTGAAGAAGATGATGATGAGAGGGCGTCTTTTAGTTGCATGAGGAAGACGATAGCTTATACATTATGCTGTCAACTAGCACTCTGTTTCAACTATATATTTTTTTCAGGCGTACATATGCATTTACTTTCAGCGATTCATATATATTTACTGTGCACTTGCGTTTTAGCAAGCATGTCCAAGGAACCCATGATGGATTGATTTGGGTTTGGTTTGAAAGCGTGCGTCCGAAGCACTTAATCCACAGCAATACAAAGACACGTCATTCATTTGGTAGAGGACGCATCCAACCCCAAGGCTGGTTAATATAGCCAACAGTGGAGTAGCTGCATCCAATACAGCCAATGTACTTTGACCGCTTGGTCTTGACCGCCTGGCTGTGAGTCAGATAATTGCCTCTACTGGTGAATATGTCATCGCCATTACGAATAAGCGTCGGTCCAGATTGCGCGGACATGCTACAACATTTGGGGTTTCTACGGATGCTTGTGTGTGAGCATCATGCACACTCTTGTTGTTTTGTGAATTACAAATCATGTCGAAACAGAAAGCAAGAGGGGTACACTTTACAATAAGAGTACATTAATTAACCATTAATTAACATTAGTCAATGCAGTAAAAAGCATTATTATATAGCATAAGCATGGGGGCTAAGGTTAGGGGTGGTGGGTAAATAACATATAAATAAATTTCTTAGTTAAAATTAACACCATTAGTCAATTATTACAAGGTCATTAGTCAACTGTTAATTAACTGTTAGTTAATGCTTAATGCATTAACTAATGTTATTTAATGGTTAATTAACAGACCCTTATTGTAAAGTGTTACCAGGGAGGGAGTTCATAGACAAACATCCTTGTGGACACATGAGCTATTCAGTATATCTTAGGCACAACAGAAATGCATTGTATTGTCCCTATTGCGTTTGACTGCAACAGCATTATAAGCTGGTAAAACTGGTTGCAGAATTCCAACAGTTTGCAGCCTGCTCAAGCAAGGAAATGAGTGTCAAATGTGCAAGCCCACACATCTTGACAAAAACTGAAGTGCATTCTGTGTGATGGAATATGACTGACAGCACATGATATTCTGATTACATGCCCGACAGCCTGCTTTTATTGAAAATGATGAGGACAGATGTTTTTCTCTGACTGTCATGCTATCAGATTTTGACTTCTTGAAAATGTAATTGAAGATTTAACACAGTAACACAAATGTTTTTTTTATTTTGTAATTTAAAAGTAGTTCTGCCATAATGTAGTCTGTTGTCATATCATGGTTCACTGGCATGGAAATAACTCGAGGACAGACCCTGACCTTTTGTGAACCATATAATTGACAAAAAAATAACTACATGCATATTCTGAGGCGACGCTAGGATACAGACTGCTTATTGATAAACGAGACGAATGCAGCTTTCGGACAAAAGTAGTTTGCAATTGTATCTTAAAACGTTTTATTTTAATTCTATTTTTTCTGCCACACGTCTTTATCAAACAACCTGTAACAAGTAAAAATCATACTGAATGAAACGGCTTTGCTTCTCTAACATACATGTTGATTTACTTTTAAAATACCCTAACCTCTCAACCCCCTTTATAAAAGCTCATCTGACTGTTGTGGTACTTCATATATGCATGCATTTGGTAAAACAAAAGGATGAATGACAGGATTGCAGGCCTTTGGGTGCAAAGGTAAACCCCTTTAGCATGCAATCCAAGGTTCATTGTTGTCTTCAAGAGAAGACAAGGCAGCAGATTAGACAATCAATACGGATGGGGAAATAATTGTTGCAATGATTGTTGCAAACTGGTTATTATTGCTTTTTTTCATTAAAAATGTGGGTGTGTGAGTTGTCGTGGCGATTATGGGGGGGGGGGGGATTATGATTGATGTTATCCACAGTCATTCTCCTCAACCTCTGTCAGCTGAAATTACTGCCGTCAGTATGGGACCCCAACCAACGGACAGGAGCCGTCCAGCCCCGACTGACAGCCTTATTACCGTTAAAAGAAAATCTATAGGCATCAGGCTCGATTTGTGTCTTCACACCCTAAACCAACCATGTCAGAGAGATGCAGCATTTCTTTTCACGCCTCACGCTTCAACCATGATTTAATCTAGTTTCGTTTGGGTTTTTACTTTACAAAATACAACAACCAACAACGAAAAACTTGACATTCCCTTTAAAAGTTTGAGTATCTTTAATTAAGTGTAGTTCAGTTAATTAATGGACCCAGCACACACAAGGGTGTATATTCAGTAACGCTATATGTGGAGGGATGGAAAAGGTCAAGACATTTTATAATTTGCTAAATGTAAATGAAGGACATAGGTGTCTCAATTCTTAGGACAACTGTGAGAGCTAGGGGGAAAACAAGCAGTTTTTCTTATCAAAAGACAATAACATTAGAATTTTCTAATCAATACTTCACTAGCTGTTAAGCAATTAATTTCCCATGCCGCTATCTTACACAGAAAATGTCATAGCTTTGTGTGTTGTATCCAGAACTGTGTACGGTGAAGATTTGAAATAAATTTTATAGCACTTGTGTATTTTGCCCTCAGGCAAGGTTTGCGTACAACCGCTTCGACCGCTACAAATAAATATATAATGACTGCACTTTTGAATGCACTTTAGTATGGGAAGTAATTAAAATTAATCATTTTAATTCACAGCTGTTATCTCAGCATTGGTTTTGAACCTGGCTGGGAAAGAACGACAGAAACGGAAAAGGAATGCGAGGAAGAGGATGGAGTGAGGGATGAAGGAGAGGAGAGAAGAGCCGATAAGAGGTGGAATTGCTGCTGTCAGAGTGAGTCATAATCGGCAGGTGAAAATTCACCTTCTCTGCACCCAGACAGTCTCCCTGCAACACATGTGGATAATCATTAAATCCATTTTGCATTCTTCTCACGTGTATGAGGAGCTTTAGCCCATTAAGGATCCCAAGTAGAAAATGGTCACCAAGGATACCAGGATGCATCCTCTTGGGGAGGGATCCACGCGGCAGTGCACATATCCCATGAGTGTGTGTGTGGTGGGGGGAGAATGTCACAGCCTAGCCTAGCCTTGTGGGAGCAGTATGCAGGGCTGCTGGAAGGATCTTTGATGGTGCAAAACCCCATTCAGCGGCCTTATCAACCTCATCCATGTTGAGTCCATTAACAATGTGTGTGTGTGTGTGTGTGTGTGTGTGTGTGTGTTTTCATTGAGAACCTCACTATGTGGTGCACGAGAGTAGAATTAAAGATCCTTCCCCTCAAACATCACTTGTTTTATTGAAAACAATAACCAACACATTGGTTAGGATTAGGAAATATCCATAGCCTGACATCGCCACACCAATTCGCAAATGCGTAGTTCGAAACCTCTCATAAATATTTTTGATTTCGAAGGGGTGTTTTCATCTGCCGAATGCCCAATCAGAGCAATGCAATGTGTGACATATCTGCAGCAGCCATCTTGGTTGTATATGAAAATCAGTCATCATATTAAACCCGCCTCATTTTAGATAAACGTGGTAGGCCCGACCCAGGCCAGGTCTGTCATAACGGGGGCCAGACGCATATGCCAGAGCAAATGAAACATGGGCTCGCAGATTCGTCTGGTTCCCAGGCTAGAATATCTATATAATCTCAGGTAGAGACAACAGTGTATTCTCACAGCCATGAGAAACAAAGCTAAAAAAGACAGGATTATTCTTCCCAGTGGATGCCATTTTACGAATGTGACAAAGGGCCTGGGTCCAAAGGCTTGACAAACAAGTGGACACACATTGTGTTTTGGCTCATAGCATATGCAGGAAAACACCATACACACACACACACACACACACACACACACACACACACACACTGTCAGTAACAATCCCAGTCTCTCCAACAGTCCTAAGAACCCAGGAGCAGGAGCTGTAGAATCACGTGAGATAATATTGGATCACTCACTCTCAACCATTAAATACCCAGGGGACATTGATATAGAATCAAACTCTATCGCAGCTATCTCTAATGGTCTCACAGCGATGTTGTTGTTTTACACCAAGCGCCCAACCCAAACACATATTCTAACTGTTACAATAAGGCCAAGCACAACTAACAGCTTTTGTGGATTCCCAGACATGCAAACGTATTTTGTATGCTACAATATGAAATATGAGGACGGATTGGACGCACACCCATCTAAACACACACACACAGACAGACACACACGCGCGCACACACACACACAAACACAAACACACACACACACACACAAAGACAGACACACACACAGCCCTTCCTCTTCCAAGACCACTCTTGGCACATCAGCGTGCTCAGCTGGACGGCAGCAGTGGAGGGCCGACCGGGGATTACATCACTTCTCCTGGCTGGGGCGCTGCACATGCACGTCCCCTGTTGGAGCAGTGGTGAAAATGGCGGGAGATCGGTGCCCTCGCCCCCTTGGTGGCTACGGATGACAGGGAAGATATCTCCCGAAGGGAGCCGAGCTGTGTCTTGGCGAAATAATGGCCAACTCCTCCGAAAAACTGACCACAAGGAGGGGAACAGAAGAGGGGTCTCTATTTCTGTCATTAGAAAAGGAAATGAGAGCACACATGCCAAAGGTCAACGACATAAATAAGATATTTTCTTAATCTGGATCTGGTGTGAATACTTACAAGGAGGAAGCTGTTCCACTAACTGATCTAGCTAGGAAAGGTGGTTCACCACGGTCTTAATGATAGCAACTCGTCGTATGTCAGTGGCGCAGGTAATTCTTGTTTCTGCCTTGCAGAGTTGTTGCTGTTACAGAACACAAAAACAATTCAGTCTCTCGTTATTTGTTGTGGAGACAGCTTGGCAACCATTGTACTGGTTGGGAATGAGGGTTCTATATTTAGACAATGGACAGATCTGGGGGAAAATTCACACAAAGATACACACACACACACACACACACACACACACAAGCTGGTGAAATGGCCTCCCACAATTGAAGGGCTTTGCCATAAACTGGGTGAGCTCAGCACACGTTACCACGGTGGGGAGGCAGTGAGAGAGATGGGCTGTTGCCACTCGTCAGCAATGCTAAACTGTTGTGGCAACAGCAGTGGTGGACCTGCTCGGGCTTTAATTTAGACTATGCACAAAGTTGGCACATTACCGCTGCTGCTGTTAGCCTGGAGACCATCCTGATCACTTGACCTCACATTCTGTTTCGCTACACGGATCAGTCTGGACCGTGGGCGGGAGTACTTGCCTTGACAGACAAACTCCTTCAGCCAATCAGCGAAAAATATTTTCAGCCGAGGAACTCTGCTAGTGCATATTCTTGTTCTTGTTTAATAGTTGTTATTGATTATATCTAATATCTGCACTTATGGCTGTGTTTACTCTACTAATGTTAACGTTAATGCACGTTGCTTCGGGCGACGCCATTACTGTTTTGCCAGCGGCGGCCTGCATTTTACGTCATCGACTACGACACAGTCCCTGATTGACCCCGGATTACATTGTAATTCAGGAAATTGATGTGGGCGTCTAGCGGTCCAGACTGCTGATCCGTGTAGCGAAACAGAATGTGAGGTCATGTGATCAGGATGGTCTCCAGGCTATGCTCCTACTGCTGCAGATGGAAAACCAGAGGTGCAACAGGGAAGGTAAAAGGAAGTAGGGCACGGTCCGACCTCACAAAAAGGGACATTGCTTAATGATGTCCAAAGTCAAATTAGGGAGATGTGCATCATTATGCGTGGTACAGAGTTGGAGGTCATTTTACCCATCAGTGTGTGATAACAAAGCCAGGTTTGTGTTCTGTGTATTCAGTACAGTCCTTTTCCAGAAGATTTAATGATTATATTCATGGAGATGTATGAATACATACTAAATATATGCTTCTATATCCACCTGTGGATATAGAAGCATGTATAGAAATGATGCTAATTCATTCTGAGCAATAAGACAAAGCACATTATATTAATTAATGTTTTCTTCCCCAAGGCATGTTTAACTACTATTATTTTGCTTAATTTATTCACAGATGGATGCTCTCAGCCTTTCTCACAGCGATGCAATTATAAGAAGTTATATAGTTTCATGTAAAGACTTGGAATGATTAACAGAAGGTAGCAACTCAAACATGCATCAATATTATTCTTTCCTGGAACGATTGCATCAAGTTACAGAAAAGCATTCCAATTAAATCAAACACGGTCACGTACAGATATCGATATGCAAACATAATGTATCAATGTATATGACATATAGTTTATGTAAATATTGTTAAGCATGACTACACGTACACAACAATATCTGGCAGCACCCATTTTGCCAATGCAGTATGGGTGCTCTCCAAGTTTACAAGACTGAACATATTAAAATGACATGGGTCAGGATTTGGCTGGGGAATTTTATATACTGGGCTATTCCACCACTTCGAACCCTGACCTTGTCTGTAAAGTGTTGCCTTGTGCACTTTCCCTGATCAGGCGAGGTAACACTGAAAGGGATTTACCAGGGTCAAATCCCCTGGAAGTATGCTCTGGCCCTGTTTGGAAATGAACATGCCCCATGTCTCAACCGTCCATTTACTGCCCAGATATGAACAGCTCAGCTTTTACACAATGTTTACTCCTCAGGGGGCTAGCTTCTGCCTGCTAAAGGTCAGGCCACCTCTTCTCTTCGGCTGCTAAAGTCACAGAGTTATGGACAACACAGCAAATACCAGGAGGCCCAGATCCTACCTCTTCATCATTATCCTGGAAGTCAAATGCCTCATTGTCTTGAAACATGCAGTATAAACACATAAATACATATGTGAAATATGCAAATGAACAGCAAGTATTATGGCTACAGGCAATATTCAATTGTTTTTCCGTAAATCTGTTTCAGTTAGCACAATTGGAATGTCCTTGACTGAGGGGGTTTCTATCCTATAAATAATCCAGATTCACCTGCACACATCGGATGAAACCTTTAAATAGCAATGACCTACATTACTTCTGGTGAACCAATCCCATTAGATTAAATTATAAACCCACAGTGACGGTATTAACCTACCACCTTAGGATGTTAGGTTACTACGTTTCAAAGAACAAACGTGGATCATACCAAAGGGTGAGTAGTGAGGACCTAAGCTACGGTTGTCTTCATCATCCTCCTGACACAGATGATGTGCAGGAACATAAATTCAGGGTGAATTTAGAATCTTCCTGCGCCGCCCCCAGTGGAGAGTGGATGTCATATATACTTTCCTCCACATTCCTGTGGAAGGAACAGTCAGGTAACATGGCAAGGCTGCTTAGTTACTTTATCGCGCCACAAAGTGTTACTCATGGGACAGCAACACTTGTCAAAGCGCATATCATTAGGAAGCATCAGGAAAAGGCCATGCTCCCCCTGATTTTGTGACCTTTTCCGAGTCTTGCCGAATTTAACAAATAATTTGACTCTACTTTGTTTTAACACAAGTCGGTTGAAATTATCGTGAGTTCCCCGATATCATGTAGTGATTGCGTGGTTTGTAAAACATGTAAATTCCCAGGGAGGTTGGTAAAATAATTTCTGTTTATTTTGTTTAGGTAAAGGTCTTTTTATTTTTTGTTGGCAAATAGCTCTAACAGACCTTGAGGGGCGAGACATCTAGAGTCTATTCAAACATTTACAAAATAATAAATAGACAGTGACCCTGAGTGCACAGCCAAACCAAAAACAACTGAAGGGCTAATGTTTTTTGACAGTTGGCTACGGCTGTATCTCTCCCACCCTCCTACGTGGTATAATTAAATTAGCCAGTGTGGCTAGCTCATGTGGCACGCCCGTAGGCAGGACTCTAAATAGACCACGTCTACAAATGAGTCCATATAAGAGGTAGAGGCTGAACACAGAGATAACCTGTGTTTCTCTATGGCACCAAGGGCAAAATTGCTCCCATAGTAACGGATGTCGATATTTATTTTTTAATTGACAGGAATAAATTAAGAGAGAAACAACCAGTTTAGTGTCCACCGTTCTAAAAAGGCTTCGGCTAGTAATCAAAAGTCACTGGTGGTTTTGGTGAGTCTTTCTTATTGCTAACAACATGCTGTAGGTACAATTGAAGAGCTATTAGCGAGTGAAATGCTCTGAGAATATCCATTTCAAGTCGACTGCACCTGCTCTGTAGGATTCAAGATTACAGACTGCTCCCAGCAAATTTCTGACCAATCAGGGCATCTCTTCCTTGATGTTTTGGGTATTCCATCTTGCATCTCGATCACAGGTGAGTGAAATGCAACACATGTCAATGGCGGAGAAATGTAGGGAGGGAGAGAGCAGAGGCGGAGAGGATGTTTTTCTAGTTCAGTTTCAAAATGATCTCCTACTCTCCTAATGATCTCTCTTAACACTCAGATCTTAACCTACAGGAGCTTTAAGTGACTGAGAATCCAGTTGGTCCTAGCAGCGCTGGGCCGTACAGTCTTTGTTTACCAGGCTGATCCATGTAAACCAGACTGAATATAAACTGTTTAGAACCCCTAGTCTAGGGGATAGAAGGGGAGACACAAATTGGACAGACACTGGGTTTCAAATTAAACACAAGATATATTCGAAAAAATAACAAATAATAACCATGAAGTTGGTCTGGAAAGCTCATGATGTCAGGGTGATCCTGGGCCGAAATAATCAACACAACAGGAGCTACCTTTAAACAAAAAAATCATTATAAAAAAGAATGGGTTAGCCTAGCTCCCTAGCTCAACAAAAATGAAAATGAAAGAACGCTCACCCATACCAGCTTCATACAGGACTGACCAAATCTTAAATCAAACTTAACAAAAGCCAGGCCAAATCTGGCAAGTCAGAAAAGAATTAAACAAAAGTAAGTGACCAATGGCCACAGTGTGAACATACCACAGACAGCTTGTGAACAAAGACTTAGTTGAGCTACCAGGCAGGCAAGTGAGAGAGCATGAGAGCCTGCACAGATGGAACAGGCAAGGCTTTTGAGCAGGCAACTTAGCCCTTATTGGTTAGCACCCACCAATGAAAACAGCAGGAAATCCAGAACAGCCAAATTTATAGTTCTAAAAAAGGAACAGGTAGAGGAAAAGAGTAACAGTGGGAAATCAAAAGCCCCTCATATACATAGGAACGCAACAGTAACAGAAATACAGCCAGGGCCTGTTGTCCTCGTAGTCGTTCATATAGTAGGGTGAGTTGGAGGGTGATAAGGAGCCTCATTTCCTTCACAGCATGGAGCCGCTGATGGCAGCCATTATATGGCGATGGTGTCATACAGAAAATGACATCATAGTTATTATTGTCATTTTCCTCGCCAGCTCCAAGCGGCGAACATGACTGTTACAGGGAGCTTGGGGATAAAAGTGACCTAATAGACGGATAATGACTGTAGCATGCAATGGAAATAGATGGTCTTGGTTTTTAAAGTTAGGGTAGGCCATTTATTTTAGAATAATTCATATTTTCAAACCATCAATCCATTAAACAAATGGTCTGAAAAAAACTGGTATCTGTGGCTGTCGCAGGACTGTAATAAGGTCGTCCAATCATTTAATTCGGCCCGATTGAAATTATTGGATGGCGACCTGTCTGTCTACCTACCTATCCGGCTACCTGCCTGTGCGCAGGTTCATTTTGCATGACCAGAGTCTTCCACAAGTCTAGGCAGACCTATTGCTAAAGCTAGTGAGCTACTCACATGTTTTGGGGGAGTGGCTTTGGAGGGAGGCCTGAAGGGAGGGCTTGGATTTTTTCGGTTGGATACTTTCAAAATCGAGTTTGCTCTGGCTGCTTTCTCCAAATTGCCTACCCTATATTTTTTCAACATGTCCTCTTCGACACCAAAACAACACGTTTTGTTGGAAATCTTTGCAGTAACAGAAAAGTTTCTCCGTTAAAGTTATATTTTCAACGTCTTTCCATACTTTTTCTATTTTCCGGTAAATTTCGCAGCTTCTGACACTGGCTTTATCTGACTGCCTGCAGGTTGCCTGGATTTAAATGTGCTGTTTGTATCTCTCTGTTGTGTTATTCTAGTTTGGCGTAATGTTAATTGACCTCCCGCAGGTGGTTTTGTGCCACTTTGGCCCCCGCATGTTGGATTTCTCTTCAAGTTTCTCCTTTGGCTTTTATACATCCTGAAGTAAACTAATAAGAAAATAAAAGTATTTCCGTATTTTTCCCCAGATGTTTCTGTGAGAGAAGAAATGTTGAAAGCACAGTGCATCACAGCAAAAAAAAAGCTGTGGGTATTTCATTTAGAAATACGTGCAGTCTGGCACACCCAGCATCAAACAGGCATGTAAAACATAATTATAGTCTGGTGAACGTCATTTAAAAAAAAAACATAAATGCACGTGGTTGTTTGAGGTCATTGGATTCTATTGAAATGTCACGAGAGAGCATGCTGAAGGCTATGGAAGTAACCAGTTATCCAGTTGGCGTGGGTAACAAAATAAATAAACCTGTTTGGTCATTGAAACAGGAGAACCTACTGTGCTGAGTTTTGTTGTTATGTTTACATGTATATTTGATGCTGCAGGACATGCCGGGAGCAAACCCACTACTAGCCTCATCTGGTACCCTAGACATTGAGATGCTTATCTCATGATAGAGTCCCATCTAACTCCATAGGGAATGGGTGTAGCTTGTAACTTAGAGCCGCTTGGTGAGAAACAGCAACGACCTGCAAAGAACAGGTCTGTGAATATTTGAGTAGTTGTCTTCTACAAAAACATCATCGTCATAGGGCGGGATATGCTCTGTTTGCTTACAATCTATAGTTTTATCCTAGGTTTGCATAAATCATAAACAGAAACAAACATGACCACTTCTTCATTATTTTCCGTCTCCTTACACTTCCGATTTATACGTACATCTTTGGGTGTAGTGCGATAAACGTATCTCTGGCTAGAGTGCCAGATGGGGCTTACTCACTGCTGCTGCTACTGCTGGTGATACTGCTTGCTGACAGTGGCCCATCATCCAGTATATCAATGAAAGTAGGATAGTTGGCCGTAAGTGCTCTGCCAGATCTAATGCAGTATCTGAGTGTGAGGATGAAATGACGAGAGGAGGGCCAGCAGATCCAGTTGTAATATAGAGATGGATTGTATGTGGAGACAATTTGGATTGGCTTTGAGACCCTGGCATGTGCACAGCTGTGGCAGACCATTGAGTGATACTGACAGAAAGGGGGATGGGGATGGGGGAACGATAGAGAGGGATTGAGGGGGAGAGAGGAGAGAGGCAGCTGCGAAAGGTCAGTGAAGAAAGTGTATTTCTCTCGCTCTTGTTGTACCACCAATCAGCTTAGGTCATTTGCCCTTTCTGTCCTGTCAGCTGTGATCCAGGTTTGTTTTGATACAGCAACCTTTCATGTTGGGAAATACAAACATGTGCTTTTAGCCAACGGTCACCGCGGCGGTGAATGCAGGAGCAATTATCAGCCTCCTATTTTGTATTGTGTTTACAATTGCCATTTCAGTTGAGTTAATGGCAAAAATGAAATTAGCCGTGATTAGTTAACTCTTCTCCACTCTGCTTGTGTTGATATGTTTGTCTAAAGATGAAGGTGGTAATTTCCTCTGTCATACTTATGGTAGGATTAGTTGCATCCAGGCCCAGTACAGAATAAAAACGAGGATAATAAATAACAACAGCATTGATATTTGGTCAGTTGCCATGTGCAGAGTTTTCTTGTTTCTTACATCTCCAGAGGTATAATCCTGAGAATTTACATGCTGTATTTTCAATAATTTCCCCACAAAGAGACCAGTGAAGGAGAGAGAGAGAGAGCGAGAGAGAGAGAGAGAGAGAGAGAGAGAGAGAGAGAGAGAGAGAGAGAGAGAGAGAGAGAGAGAGAGAGAGAGAGAGAGAGAGAAGATAGGGACAGGTTTTAATTGGATATTTGGCCCCTTTTGAATGTGGACTGAATTATTGTTGGAACATCATCATTATATCCTTCAGCCATGTTCTAATTCAGCCCCCTGGATGCCAACACCCTACTGTGATGAAGGGACTTGAAAGGTGAATACAAATTGCTTCAATCTTTCATTTATTTCAACAACGACATTCAGAAAATATTGTTTAATGATAATGATTAGACTTTATTATACTTCTGCCCACGTTTTTATTTTTTAAACCACCTTGTTTATATGCAGGTTTAAGGAAGGGTGAAAACACTCCACCTTTAAGCAAAACCGTAGGATTTTACTGAGGTTTTCTCTAAATTACAATATTATTGAAGTTACAGCGACAACATGGAATAAATAACTATGTTGCAGATCAAATAAGACATATTACCACTTTTAAAACAAAACAAAACGAGTTTGGGTTCACTGGTCCTTTACAGTCATAATTGCATGCTATGACCTATAGTTTTACAGACTTAATAACTTTTAATTCTGTAAAACGTAATAACCAATTTATAAATTTATCAAGAATCATCATCACATGACACATGGCTACTCGATGCTGTCATAGACGATTACATAATTTTGTAATACCTACTGACACCTTACACAATACAGGTCAGTACAGGCCACCGTAGCTTCTCCTATGTCGTTGGGAAGGATATGAGGGGGGTAGTCAGTTGGTTACAATGTGCAACTTCCACGAAATCCTACACACTGCACCTTTAATGTTGGCAATACGATATTGTATAATACATTTGAATTATATTGGTTTAAAGAAAACAAAATAGATGTACAATTTCAGCCAGTTATCATCGTACTAACCTCTCTAAGCCAGGATTCTGTGGTGGGGTTTCGGTTTTATCTTCTATATTTTGCTTGCTGGTTACAGTAGCATGTTGCCACAATCAGGACCCCTCAGGCCATACAAGCACAGCTCAGATGAACCCTGTCAACTCCGTTACCTGATGATGTGGAACAACCGCATGATCATTCCATGAACAGACAGGTTGGAATCTGGAACACCCGGTCAAGAATGACAAAGGTTGTCTTTGGGCTGGGAAGCACTCACCTCAAAAAGGATTTAGCAGTTTAACAATAACAACAACAAAAAAGAAATTATAATGATGGTGTTTTTTCCCCTCTCAGATGGCTAGACACCACACACAGGAACTGAAATACATCGCCCAATTTGGTAGGAGTTTCACATCATGTGGACGAAAGTGAATTGCATTGCAGACTGTGATTTGTAAAAATAGATACCACTTGGAAATTTGCTATCTTACATTTCGCTCACAGAAGAAAATCGAGTTAATTCTGTTAGGCCATTGCCAAATAACTTCATCAAGTTGGAAAGGAAGCAGAATACAAAGTACTTTCTCAGATCGATGCTATAGGTCAGCCGAGAGTCTTGTATCAGTGCAATCAATGCTCACACATCAAAGGAGTTTGCCATTGTACACACTTAACAAGTACAGAAGGGCTGGACCCTGGAGGACCAACCCAATATGTAGGTCAGGAAAACACTTCAATTGGGTCATAAGAAAATCTGCTACTAAGTCATCTTCATCCGGATCCTGAATAAATGTATCAGTGGTCATATGTGTGTGTGTGTGTGTGTGTGTGTGTGTGTGTGTGTTTTATGTGTGTGTGTGTGTGTGTGTGTGTGTGTGTACATACATGATTGGCTGTGTGTGTGTGTGTGTGTGTGTGTGTGTGTGTGTGTGTGTGTGTACATGTATGAGTGGCTGTGTGTGTGTGTGTGTGTGTGTGTGTGTGTGTGTGTGTGTGTCGTCTCTGGCTATGCATTTACGTGTTTGAGTGTGGCTGCCAATATAATTGTTTTGATTAAGAATTTCCTACCACTATTCTAGATTGTGATCAATTCAAAGGGAGTTCATGCTGCATCTTAATGAGGAAGCTACTTAATGCTGTATATACAGTAAATTTGTGCATGTCTTTTGCACTATTCAGCATTTCCTCACAGGACCCTGTGTGTAAATGAATCTACTCAGCCGAATAAATGGCATATTAGAAACCTGCAAGCATCTTTGCTTGCAAAGCAAGTCCACTTAATTGATGCACCAGCAATATTTCCGTTTGGCCGCAATGAACCAGTTGTTTTAAATGTAAAATATTGTGAAGGGCCGGCCGTATCGGTATTGACTGTGAAGTGTTTTGTATCCTTGGACACAACAACTTATCTGCCTTGAGCGATATGAACTAAATCATATTGAAATCTTATCTGAGTGTTGTGTGCGTGTTTGTGTATGTTTGTGTGTGTGCGTGCTTGTGTGTATATGCTTGTGCGTTATCCGCCTACACCATGGAAGAGCAATGCATTTGTTCCTCTGCACTGTCTGTCTGTGCACCTTGGGCATGGAGATAATTTCATTCTCCTTTGAGGATTAGTTGTAAACATTAAGGTCTTAAGGAGTGGCGTGTTGGTGTGCGTGCTTGCATCGTTACAAGGCTTGTAACCCAAGGTTTCCATGCCTTAGAGGGAGAGAGATAAGAATGAAATTGTCAGGAGCTAACCAGGGAATTGTCTATTGCTCTAAAAGCACCATTAGTATAGCTTTTTAACCATACATGTGCATTCTTGTTTAAGAGAATATTGATTATTCAAAAACATAAATAAGTCCAGTTTAAACAGATCATATGTATGTCTATGTATTTTGGTCAAAATGAGATGTTGAAACTATTAAAATAACAAATTGTACTTCAAAGAAAAGTACTATCACAAAATAACTGTTCTTCACCTTTTTATTTGGTCCATTTCTGAGCTTCACGTTTTTCTTTATTCATATTATCATCTATGTGTCTTTCTGTGTAACGAAAAAATATTCCAGAGACAATCCAGAGTCCCCATTGTACCAAAAACTGACAGAAATCCATAATGTGACAAAAGAGGAGTTATATTGTTTATTCATCTTATCCTTCATCTGAGAGGGTCTATTCAACTGTCTAACTTCTTCCTTTAAATCCATTTTAATGCCTGACACACACACACATACACACACGCGCGCATGCACGCATGCACGCATGCACGCATGCACGCATGCACGCACACACACATAGCAACTAAGGAGCCACAAAAGGTGCCTCTGTCAAACATAATCCAAATCTTACGTTATCAACTATTCCAGTCAGAAAAAGGATAAATCTGTTTGGGACGAAAAATACCAAGTTAATGAAAGTCACGTCAGGATGATGATTTTGATTCAGAGCAGATACAAAGTCCAATAGGATGGGGATTGGAAGATTCCGCAGGCTTTGTGGGTCTGGTGTTGTGTCTGACATTCTTTAGTGCAGCCCTTGACCATTCTTAGTACAGCACTCTTTAGTGCAGCTCAGTAAAATGCTGTCCACGCAGTGCATATCCTAGACTACAGGCTCCTCTCTCAGGAATGCCCAGACTTCCGCGAGAGGTCCTTTGTTACGCCCGCCGCTTCTTTCCAACTGATTGGTCAAGCTGAGCATCAGAGGTTGAGTACCATGCTAGTGTGTGTAGCCCTCAACATGCCAGACATACCGCATCCTTAGGAGGACCTAGGAGATAGGCTGGATTCAACAGGACCTATCTTGGCGGCTCCCTTTGTTGCCTGTTAGTATATATATATATATGGTCTGCTTAGCGGTCCCGAAAGTGTCTTTCTGAGCTGTCTCCGTTTTTTATTCACCTCTCTCCCAGAAAGTGTGTATTCATCTTTGAGAAACCACCAGATACTATAAGGGAGAATATACATTCCACTCTGGCACAATCTTCAATCAACAGACTGAATATCTGTTGCTTAACTGAACGTAAATTAGTGGTGTGGGCTTTCAGCTGTAAATCCCCTGAGAGAGCAAGTCACACAGTATAGACAGGCTCAGAGAGAGGGAGAGAGGGAGAGAGAAGGAGAGAGGGAGAGAGAGACAGACAGATAGAGACTGAGAGAGATAGAGAAAGAGACAGAAAGAGAGAGAGAGACAGACAGAGATAGAGACTGAGAGAGATAGAGAAAGAGACAGAAAGAGAGAGAGACAGACGGAAAGAGAGAGAGAGAGAGAGAGAGAGAGAGAGAGAGAGAGAGAGAGAGAGAGAGAGAGAGAGAGAGAGAGAGAGATGTGCTGTCAATCTGAGATGACCATTACCGAGCACAACTGTTTGATTGGGCAAAAATGTAAAAGGAAAGCATTACATTGTGTTGTCCCTGCCCATAGTTTCTTCATTAATCATCTAATCTCTTACTGCGCCACTGGGGGCCTCCTTCTCTGCCTGTGTGTACAACCTCATCCCCTCCTGCAGGTTTTACAGGTCCGTTGTCATCGTTTCACTACAGCGCTGCTTCATGCCTGGTTGTTACAGCTACGCCGAGTGTCATTTACTGCACCACATTTCTGCCTATACCGTCTCCTGGAAATTGTTACTATGGATACAGCAGGCTTTCTGGACATTAAGATTGGAAAGGCAGCCCTTAAGACTGCCTGGGGGAAACTTGTGATTTGCTCATGAGCAAACCCGACGATAACAAAAAATTAACATATTTAGTTAATTACCTTAATCAGGCGGTGCTCGTTTATCAACCTAATATCTAAATTACATTTATGTCAAGATAAATTCATTTTAATTTCCTTTTGACCTTTAGCATACCGCACAATTTGGTACTTTTTGTTTTTTTACCTAGTCTTGCTTCACTATCGAGAGATATCAGGTTAACATTTTAGCCCATGACAAACACGCCCTCATAACATTGGCTTTTGTATTTCTGTATAGACTTTGGCAAATCTGTATTTCTTGCTTCACACTGTTTGTTGGAGCCGTTGTCTGCCTTCCTGCTACCCTTTCCCTGGTTCATGTGAGAAGATAATTACTTTCTAACAATGTGCTTTTGCTAACTTCTTCCCCACACACCCTGCGGCGGTTTCCCGAGCTGTTTCTGCTCATTGCCCCCTGTGTACCAAACCTGAAGACGATCTGCAGAAGCATTAACAAGTCCTTGTCTGATGAAAAAAAAAACGTTGCACTTTTTTTGCAGTTAGATGCAATTAGTATTATATTTAAACAAGCAGTGTAAATATTTATGTTTTTAAAAAAGCATGCTTACAAATAATATCACTTTCTTTCCCCCTCCTACTTAATTTATCAGACAGACCTTTCTGGAATCTGTTTAGTGAAATGTTTAGCTTACCTTCTGGGTTTTTTGGTTAAAATTAATAGTAACTAAAATGAGATAATTGGCCATTTTACTTGACAGTCAAACAACCGATGACTAAAAAGGAATCTAAACGCAAAGTAACTGCGGGCCTGATCATTAAATAAAGTGGTTTTATGTCAGTAAGAGTGGTCCGTCTCAGCAACTTAACATTGCCATGACATTTTCACTTTTTTGGCTCAAACCAAACACCAAAGGAGTGAGATACTGGGCAATGAGACTTTTTAAACGTCTCTCGTAAACAGATTTATATGTACACATATATATATATACATATACATATACATATACATATACATATACATATATATATATATATATATATATATACATATACATATATATATATAAAGACGTTATGTATTTTTTTTATCCACCTTTTTTGTTGATCAAATCTTGAAATGCTGGAACAATGAAAAGCTAATCAAAAAAATTTCTTACACTAGAGTGATCCCTATGAATTATGTAACTTTTTTTCATTTTGATATATATCAGGGTTGAATTCTACAGCAATGTATGCATGGCTAACTTCTCAAAACCCAGCATTGTACGGTATCACGATATATAAATAGCAATACTTCAAGTATTGCTGAGATGTTCATTCATTATTAAATATAACTTAATGTGTTAAGGTACAGAGCTAGGACCCAAACGCGAGACACCAAGACAGAGATGGAGTGGGGTCGAAAGGGATTTATTTACAGCAAAAGACAAGGGCTAGGCAGGTGGATAGTAGGTTGATGAATGTAGACAGGCGAGTGGTCCTTTAGCAGGGAAGGTAGACAGACGAGTGAAGGCTGGAGTCGGGATGGAACCGGGAGGACTAGAGGAGAAGGACACGCGGGTTAGACAGGCAAGGACTGGGTAACTCGAACTAGAACTAGAACTAGGACTAGAACTAGAACTAGAACTAGAACTAAAGCTAAGCTAAGCTAAGCTATCACTAGAACGAGGTACTGACTTAGTAAAGTGTAACGACGAACTGGCGCCGGCTGCTTGATGAGGCGGGAAGAAGTAGGGTGCGTTGATTGTAGATTGGAGACCGGTGTGTAGAGCGGAGTGCACGAGGGTAGTTGGTGACGGAAAGGTAAACAAAGGCACATGGGGAAGTGACAGCCGGCGCCACTAGGTGGTGGCAGAGGGTCTCGTTACAGTACCCCCCCCTCTACGACCGCCTCCAGGCGGACGAACGGGGTGAGAGGGGTGCTGCCGATGAAAATCCCGAATAAGGGAGGCGTCCAGGATACGACTCCGCGGAACCCAGGACCGCTCCTCAGGTCCGTAGCCTTCCCAGTCCACCAGGTACTGGAAACCTCGGCCGCGACGACGCACGTCGAGGAGGCGTCTGACCGTGTACGCCGGATGGTCGTCGATCAGCCGGGGGGGAGGTGGCGCCGGGGACGGGGGAGACAGTGGACTAGAGGAGACGGGCTTCAGCTGGGAGACGTGGAAGGTGGGGTGAATGCGGAGAGTAGGGGGGAGCTTGAGGCGGACGGCACAAGGGTTGATCAGGGACTCAACCTCAAACGGTCCGACAAACCGGGGGGAGAGTTTCTGGGCAGAACCCTTTAAAGGAAGGTCCTTGGACCGGAGCCAGACCTTGTCACCGGGGGAGTACTGCGGGGCCGGTTGTCGGTGCTTGTTCGCCTGGTGTTGAGAGCGGGAGGATGCACGGAGAAGTGCGGAACGAGCATGCTTCCAGGTGCGCTGGCAGCGGCGTAGGTGAGCCTGAACGGAGGGAACAGCGATCTCAGCTTCCAAAGCAGGGAACAGGGGCGGTTGGTAGCCGATAGAGCACATGAACGGGGACAGACCAGTAGATGCATTGATGAGGGTGTTGTGGGCGTACTCAACCCAGGGAAGTTGAGTACTCCAGGACGATGAGTTGGTGCTGGTCACGCAGCGGAGTGCGGCTTCCATTTCCTGGTTCGCCCTTTCGGACTGCCCGTTGGTCTGTGGGTGGTAGCCGGAGGAAAGACTGACCGTGGTTCCCAGAGCCGCACAGAACGCACGCCAGACCTGGGAGATAAACTGCGGACCCCGGTCCGACACAATGTCCAACGGAATGCCATGGAGACGGAACACATGTGAAACCAAAAGGTCCGCGGTCTCTCTGGCGGAGGGGAGCTTAGGGAGCGCAATGAAGTGCGCAGCCTTGGAAAAACGATCCACGACCGTGAGGACGGTGGTGTTACCATCAGAAGGGGGAAGGCCGGTGACAAAATCCAAGGCAACGTGGGACCATGGGCGACTGGGGATAGGCAGGGGTCGGAGCAAACCGGAACGTGGTTGAGTTGATGTCTTGCTACGGGCACAGACGGCACACGCTGCGACGAAAGCCCGGACGTCAGCGTCCATGGCGGGCCACCAGAACCGCCGACGGACGAAATCTAGGGTTCGCGTTATTCCTGGGTGACAGGTGAGTCTCGAGGAGTGTGCCCAGGTGAGCACCTTGGACCTCACCACTTCCGGAACGAACAGCCGGTTGGGCGGGCCAGAGCCGGGGTCTGGGTGTTGTCGCTGGGCCTGGAGAACGGCGGATTCGACCTCCAGAGTGAGCGTAGCGACAAGACAGACAGACGGCAGGATGGGTTCCGGTTCCGTGCAAGTGTCCTCGGGAGAATGTAAACGGGATAGAGCGTCCGGCTTAACGTTGCGGGAACCAGGTCGGTAGGTTAGGGTGAACCTGAAACGACCGAAGAAAAGCGCCCACCTGGCCTGCCTGGAGTTGAGTCTCTTGGCCGACTGAATATATTCCATGTTCCGGTGGTCCGTCCATACAATTAATGGCTGGTCCGCTCCCTCCAGCCAGTGACGCCACTCCTCCAGAGCCAGTTTCACCGCCAAGAGCTCGCGGTTGCCGACGTCATAGTTACGCTCAGGCGGGGTCAGCCGGCGTGAGAAGAAAGCGCAAGGGTGGAGCTTGTGGTCCGTGGCGGAACGCTGAGACAGCACCGCCCCCACCCCAGTGTCGGAAGCGTCGACCTCCACGATGAACTGTAGAGTCGGGTCGGGCTGAATGAGGATGGGTGCGGACACGAATCGCTCCTTCAGGTTCCGAAAAGAGGACTCCGCCTCCGGCGTCCACTCGAAGAGCCTCTTGGAAGAGGTTAGGGCAGTGAGAGGGGCAGCGATCTGACCAGTCCCTGATGAAGCGGCGGTAAAAATTGGCGAAGCCTAGAAACTGCTGAAGCTGTTTCCTGGAGGAAGGCGAGGCCCACTCAGCTACTGCCGAGACCTTGCATGGATCCATCTTCACCTCCCCCTGGCCGATGATGTAACCCAGGAAGGAGACGGACGGTACATGAAAGTCGCACTTCTCCGCTTTAACGAAGAGTCTGTTCTCCAGAAGGCGCTGGAGAACCTGCCGTACATGTACCCTGTGCTCCTCCAGGGACCCGGAGAAGATCAAGATGTCATCCAGGTAAACAAATACTGAGCGGTTAAGCATGTCGCGGAGGACATCGTTAACCAATGCTTGGAAGACCGCAGGAGCGTTGGTGAGACCGAAAGGCATGACTAAATACTCAAAGTGGCCCAGGGGAGTGTTGAAGGCCGTCTTCCACTCGTCCCCCTCCCGGATCCGGACCAGATGGTACGCATTGCGCAGGTCCAGTTTTGAGAATATAGTGGCTCCGTGGAGGGGAACAAAGGCGGAACTAATGAGAGGAAGCGGGTATTTATTTTTTACCGTGATGCTGGTTAATCCACGATAGTCGATGCAAGGACGGAGGGAGCCGTCCTTCTTGCTGATAAAAAAAAAAACCCGCTCCTACCGGGGAAGAGGAGGGACGGATTATCCCAGCGGCGAGGGACTCCTGGATGTATTTCTCCATGGACAACCGCTCGGGACGAGAGAGATTAAACAGCCGACCGCTGGGCAAGGGGGCTCCAGGAAGTAGGTCGATGGCGCAGTCGTAAGGACGGTGGGGAGGTAACGAGAGAGCGCGGGCCTTGCTAAAAACCTCTCCCAGATCATGGTAGACCGATGGAATGGAGGAGAGGTCGGGAGGAGAGGGTGGTGGAGACTCAGAAGTGAGGGAAGGTTGGGCGGAACAAAGACAGTGGGCGAGACAGAAGGGGCTCCAGGAGGAGATCCGATTCTCCTTCCAGTCCATCTGGGGGTTGTGACGCTGCAGCCAGGGAAATCCCAAGACTACAGGGGTAAGAGGACAGTCCAACACGTGTAGAGAGAGAGACTCGCGGTGGTTCCCGGAAACGATCAGCGACAACGGTACAGTCCGGCGATCGACCCGAGCGAGCCTCTTCCCGTTGAGGGACTGGGCTAAAATCGGGGAATCCAAGGGGGTTGTCTTAATCCCAAGTTGCCTGACCAGCTGCCGATCAATGAAAGATTCGTCCGCTCCCGAATCCACGAAGACTGACAGCGGAAATGATTGATCCATCCATATCAAGACGCAGTCCAGAACGGGACGGGAAACCGAGGGATCAAGAGTTCGACTCGCCAGAATCCCTCGAGTTACCAGCGAGCCGACCCTTTTCCCGGACAGGTGGGACAGGCGGCAACGGCGTGTCCTGGGAGACCGCAATAAAGGCAAACACCAGTTGCCAGCCGGTGTTGTCTCTCGGTCGGTGATAGGCGGGCTCGACCCAATTGCATTGGCTCCGACTCAGGTAGGGAAGTTGGCTCCGGGCGGGGAGAATAAGACCGAGGCGGAGGTGGTAGCGGGGCAGTCAGAGGGAGAGAGATAGATGCAGGAGATGAACGGTGTGCGCGCTCGCGACGCCGTTCGCGCAGACGATTGTCCAGTCGTGTTGCGAGGGAGATTAAGTCGTCCAAATTGGGTGACTCCTCACGAACAGCCAACTCATCCTTGAGGGGATCGGAAAGCGCATTTAAGAAAGCTCCCATTAAGGCCACGTCATTCCACCCACTTTCCGCAGCGATAGTTCGAAAATCCACTGCAAAATCAGCGACGCTTCGGGTGCCCTGGCGGACGGAGAAAAGGCGCATGGAAGCCTCTCTACCCCGGACAGGGTGATCGAATACTCTCCGCATCTCCGTAATGAACTCAGAGTAGGAGGAACAGAATTCAGCCTCCCTCTCCATTACGGAGGTCGCCCAAGAGAGGGGTCTGCCACGTAAAGCTCCGACGAGGTAAGCGATTCGGGAGCTGTCGGTGGGGTAGGTTAGGGGCTGGAGCCGGAACACAAGACCACATTGTAAAAGGAAATCCCGACTGGTACCCAGATCACCTCCGTAACGTTCGGGGGCCGGGATGTATGACTCACGTGAGGTGGCTGGCTGGGGAGAGGCAGAGGGTAGAGGCGGCTCAACGGGAGTTGGCACTGAAACCTGGATAGCCTGGACAGCAGTAGCAATCCTTTGGACGACGGTCTTTATCTCCGCCAAATCCTGGTCGTGACGTCCGAGCAACGCTCCCTGACCGCTGATGGCCTGGTTCAAGGAACTGATGTCTGCTGGGTCCATGTTTGGCCAGTTCGTACTGTTAAGGTACAGAGCTAGGACCCAAACGCGAGACACCAAGACAGAGATGGAGTGGGGTCGAAAGGGATTTATTTACAGCAAAAGACAAGGGCTAGGCAGGTGGATAGTAGGTTGATGAATGTAGACAGGCGAGTGGTCCTTTAGCAGGGAAGGTAGACAGACGAGTGAAGGCTGGAGTCGGGATGGAACCGGGAGGACTAGAGGAGAAGGACACGCGGGTTAGACAGGCAAGGACTGGGTAACTCGAACTAGAACTAGAACTAGGACTAGAACTAGAACTAAAGCTAAGCTAAGCTATCACTAGAACACTGGAACGAGGTACTGACTTAGTAAAGTGTAACGACGAACTGGCGCCGGCTGCTTGATGAGGCGGGAAGAAGTAGGGTGCGTTGATTGTAGATTGGAGACCGGTGTGTAGAGCGGAGTGCACGAGGGTAGTTGGTGACGGAAAGGTAAACAAAGGCACATGGGGAAGTGACAGCCGGCGCCACTAGGTGGTGGCAGAGGGTCTCGTTACATAATGTAATTAATTTGTGTCACTATGTTTTATTTAATATCAGGGAATAATGAACTGAGCTATATGGTCTGATGAAAAATAATCTTAACAGAGTTTCCCTTAAATGTATAATTGAGTAGATTGCGCATGTTTTACCATAATGGTTTAAAAAACAACTTGCGAAGAGCATTCAACCTCAATAACAAACTGGCACAGCATATATTGATATCGATCGTGACTATAATTCTCTCTTCTCTAATGAACAACAAAACACAGCCCTGTTTTGTTCCGTCGCTTTGGCCTAATGTTTACTACATGACAGGTTCTTAAGGTTGGGGAGACTTTTCTTGATGCGCTGTTGGCACAAAGACGGCGACATCCTTCCCATTGACAGGGATTATCTTTGTCAAGAGCAGCACTTTGGAGCCTATCTAAAAGCCTGGCTAATAAATGTTTGTCAGCCGCGATCCATCAACACCACCCAGTAACACAAGGAGCTGAGGACAAAGTGCTTACTCCACCATTGTAGAATTAAAGTAAACAAGCGTGTCCGGCTAAGAGTTGCATGCAAATGAGAGGTAAGAGATAGTCGCATCCGCTGCCTACAAAAATAGGGAGGTTTATTGGAAGAGGTGCTTTGGTGGGAATATTGTCATATTTGTTCAGACTAGAAACCATGCCAATGATCCTGAAGGTGGTGTGTTGATAATTACACATTGATACACTGTGGGAAACCAAGTAACCATCAGCCAAACAGGCATAGACACACAGACACGAACACAGACATCCACGCACAGTAAAGAGTTTACAAGCCGGGGAACCAAACAATTCTCGCGAGCTCATGTTTAATTTTCTCTGCAGATAAGGTCTGGCTCCCCGCCCATACAAAATGATTTCTGCCCGGTACGAGATAGACTGACCAATCACAACCGTTCAATCTAATATGAGGCAGGATAAATACGATGACGGTGCAGAGGAGCGCCGTAGAGGCATTTTCAACAACAACAAAGATGGCTGCCGCTGATGTAGAGGCCATGCCAGGCTAAGAGCGTACAAGTAGACGCAAAATACATGTGTGCATCGCCTGCATCAACAGAAAAACGATAACCAGAAGAAGATGATTTTTGAGGGTGCTTTTGTTGCGTTGAGTAATTAGTTTACCTCGCTTGATCCATCATCAGTGGTTATTTGTATTGGTTGCTATAGAGTCAAGTAGTTTACTGAAGTTACAGTGACTGGATCCTGCCAGCGATTGTGTTCTCAGCAGGTTGGCTGAACGTCCTGTGAATGCCTGCGCAGGCAGTAAAATCCCAACGACTGTGATCACAAAAGTTATTGTTTTACCAGCTCACATTTCCACATTCATGCATTAAAAACACATCCTTAGAAAATATTCAAGTGCAGATGCAGTAAGTACATAAAACGAAATAAAAAAAACATAAACAAACAGTTAAATAAATAAATAAAAGAAAGATGGGGTCTGTCCTTTTCATGCGGTAGTTCCTCATGACAGGCCGAAACCTGTGCTTGGCTTTTATATATAATAGTATAAGATTCCTATTCCTTCTCTGAGATGGGTTGACATTAAACCACAGCCAGCCAGCTATATTTCTAGAATGTACCGTTGAGTGACATATGAGAGGAACTGGCTTGGCTCTATTTCTCTCCATCAGTCAACAAACATGTATCCTTAACGGCTCAGCGGTGTGCCCCTAACTATAACTCCAAGTTGTAGCTCACAGCCGCATGCTGCAAACAATTAAAATCTGGCAGTACACAAACAACTAAAAGGTGTTTATTGAGCATTTAATTGGCTGCTTTGGAAAGTCTATGTGAGGTACTCAATTTCGTCTCTCACACATTTGTTTAGTGAACATGCACCCCCATTGTCTTGAAGCATTTACTAGATTTTCTGTTAAATGTTTAAATACACAGGGATATCGAAATAATCTACGAGCTTTAAAGGGCCATATGGGTTTCCTTTTGACTTTGCCATTTTTTCTTTATTTCCCTGGTGTTCAACAAAGATCAACTGTAAACTAGTGTTTATGGCTTTAGTGGCATTCCACCTTAAGAAGCTGGGTCTACCTACCAGCCATGTTGAAAATGGGTGGAAAGACTCTAATCACTAATCACTAATCACTAATACATCCTTATGAAAATAAATGATTGTCTGTATGTGTTGTTGCCAAATTACTTCAGTAGTCTTCTACACAAGCATGAAGCTCGCTCGTTGAGGGGAAATCACTTCTATATTTCATTGGCCAACAGACCCTCTCCCGCTCGTCCATCTGATTTAACCATATCTCTTCCAACGTCCAATCAGACACATGCCGATTCCTTCGGTGCTCGTTTCAACCGTGCCAAACTCAACATACAAAATATGACCATTTAATGGATCAACTGAGAGACCAGAACCCCTCAAAAACGAGGTAGACTGCTACGAACTTCCATTGTGACCGCTGTTATCACCTTTTACACGTGTTACGGCTTTAAGACCATATCTTTGTGGATGTGGTCTGGATATGCTATGTAAGTAGTGAGGACACACAATGTGAGGACACGTTCCTTGCATAACCGCTCAAAGAAGGAGCACATCTCAACGAAAGACCAGCCCCCTCATCCCAGCGTGAATGATCTACACTCGGAGCTGCCCTGCTCCCTCCATCATACCTGGCCACCGTTTGTAATAAATGATAGAAGGGGACAATGCCCTATTTTCACCGGACTAGTCATCCATCATGCCAGGCCAGACAAACCCCCCCCGAATTCCATCATTTTCCACTACTGCTCACACCACGTCTGACCGCTAAAAGTAATGGGGAAGAAATCAATCCTGTAACAGAAATACTCTGGGTGAAGTAAAACACACACACACACACAACAACGAGTACGAAATGTATTTACAGAATCATCTAAGAGCAAACGAGGGAGCATTCCCAGGGTCTGCCTGGGAAACAAGTTTCATTGTCTTTACATTGTTGCATTCATCCCCCCCCCCCCCCCCCCCCCCCCCCACACACACCCGTTATGTAGTCAACATCCTATTACACGGCTCCGACATTCAATTCCCTGTGTTAAATGCTTAATTAACCTCTGGATTATATGAGGTGCTGTGCGAAGGCAGCATCTCCTTGCTTAATGTCACTTTGCAGGTTAATCAGGTCACCTTCTATTGCCTGCCAAAGAGGCGGAGGCCCCATGGTCCCGTCATAATTGTACACCGGAGACGGCCCTCGACAGATTGCCGCTCCAGCCCATCTCACAGTACACGGTGGGTGGGACGCCACCTTCACCGGGGTAGGTGTTATATTCTTGGAATGTGCGCCGTGTTGGCATTGGACTGGATTCAAATGCTGAAATGCATTTTGGACTACTCCCCACCGCCTCCAACGAGGTGGAGTCCTGTGTTGTGTTCAAACCAAGCATATGAACATTTCGACATAAAATCAAAGGCTAAATTAAACAGGGCATATTCATTCTGAAGCTGCGCAGGCACACACACACGCACAAAATAAACATAGTGAATGTCAAGTGGTGATTTTAATAGTTATTAATTGCACTATACCCTGTGCAGCCTTATCAGCAAGCAGAAATATTCGAATTTCTGCAAATATTTCAGATATTAATTAGGATTTTTACCATGTTAATAAGTAATTAAAAGGTATTTGACCTCATCTATTAGAAAAATGCTAGTCAGCTGTTTTCTGTCATAGGAAAACAAAGGATTTAATGGCTGACCAACATGGAGATTGACAGAGGCACAATGTACTTTACGGTCGGTTTCACATCCATGAATATATCTGCTGAGGAAAGAAAAAAAAAGGCAATTTTGCTTTCATCTCAGGCCCTGCAGTACAACCAGAACGGGCTATGCAGTTGCACACACAAAAACTGTAAGCTTTTAGATTGGCTACATAATATCTTTTTTTGTTACACCTTTAAAACATCTCCAATTTCCTGACCTTGCTTCCTTTTTGCTTTTCTCTGTTTCCCTTCATCCAGTTTCCCCTCATCCTACTTTTCTTTTCCTCCTATATCCCGGGTTTCTCCAGGAGATGAATGTTATTTACATAGCAGAAGAAGCACCCTGAATGCAATGAGTAAGGCACCTGGATGCTGGCAGGCAAAGACAGAGTGCCCCAAGATAGAAATGTAACAGCACTATCTATCTGGGTTATTAGAGGCTCCCCCTTAGGATCCTTTGCAACAGAACACTGGCCATTATGTAGGCCACAGACAAACCAAGGGAAGGAGGAAAGAGACAGGGTTTGGTAGCGCAGCAGAGGAATTAGCTCTGAAGGGCCTTCCGACTCGGCATCTCTCTCTCTCTCTCGTCTTCCATCCTCTGAAACTTTGGCTTCTAATAGGAAGAAAAACGATAAGTGTGCCGTGTGGCTCTTTTAGGTTTTTTGGTTTATGATCTTGGTAAAGACAGGAGGGGGGGCAATAAACACTTTACGGCCCATACACAGGGGTTCCATCCTGAGAAACTATATTATACTGTCCTCGAACTGATTACTTTAAGAGCTGGATGTTCTCTGTCTTGGACGTGTGCTACAAGGCTATGGGTTAAGTGGATTTGCACAAAAGATCGCTTTCTTCCATTGCATTTCCCTTTAAGAAGCATTTATAAACGGCCCATGTTTTTATAGGCACTAACATCAGGAAGAAAAAAGTTTCTAAAATGAAATGTTTGGAAGTGTTGTAAACAATGTTGTGCATGATGTAGTGGACTAAGACAGCAGCTGAAAGACTGTAATTGATCACGCCGCGATTCTCCTCGCACTAGCGCTGAATGTTCAAAAGGATTAGTTTTCAGGTTGATGGATTAAAACAAGATGGGAGGGAGAGGAGGGCCCGATGAGGAATGCAGGGGAATGAAGCATGTGCTCACTAATCCTCAGCAGGTATTGTGTAGTGGAATAATGGTACGTAGCTAATGTAGAAGTGATTGTGTGCATGTTCCCCCAGCTATCAAGCCTAACCCTAAGCCGCTCTCTCTGTTAACGGCCTCTCACTCTGTCACACACTCAACTACTCTTTCTCTCTTCATCTCTCTCTCTCTTCGTCCCCTCTCTCTCTCACTCTCTCTCTCTCACTCTCTTCATCTCTCTCTCTCCCTTCCTTCTTACTGTTTACTTTTCACTGATATTGAATTAGTGTGTTTAAATCTCATTAAGTAGCGCACTCTCCCCTCCGCCCCCAGGTGCGCGCCCCTTTTTAATCAGATGTTTTCTTTTCGGTGGTTCGTATACAAGAGTCTACAGTGGCGGGAGAGGGCTTGTCTCATGTGCAGTTCAATCACCCACGTGTGCTCACTACACAAACAACATAAAAACAAGTTTGTGTTTGTTTGTCTGGGAGGTGCACTCGCACATAGACACACACACACACACACCGTCACAAAACACAATCTCTCAGTGCACACCAAGCGATGTGTGTTTTCTTGCATGTAAATTCACTCGCCTACATTTATACACATACACATGCCTACACATGCATGTGCACACTTCTGCATACACACACCACACACATACACACACACAAACACACACACACACACACACTCACTGGCACACATACACACACCACACACAGCAAGTCAGCAAAGCATGGATGCTCAGACATGGTAAGTGATTAAGGGCGGAGTGAGTCTGGAGCATTTCATTAGGGAGGGGAATAAGGTCAGTGTTGGAAGGACAAACACATTCTAATGAACCGGGAGGAGTGTGGCCAGCATGATGATCCACCAGCTACCAGTTTCTGTTATTTGTAATTTGTATTCAGATGTACAAAAATAAACACCATTAAAGCTTGTTCGTCTAAGTGCAGGATTTAGAATAATTCAACAGTCCTCGTGGATGCTTATTATCCGTTTTATCTTTTTACTGTCACTCTCTGTATTGGCCGCGTCTTTGTAGACGACGGCAGGTTCATAGAACCTGGGGATCTCGCATGCACTGCGCCCATAATCTTAATGAAATGTATGTGCAGAGAGGAGGGGGGTGGGGTCAGGTGGAATTGGCACCGGGGGGGGGGGGGGGGGGGGGGGGGGGGGTGCAGCCATTTACCTTTGGCTGCACGTTGGCCCAGTTCAGCACATCCCGCTGTGACCTTCATTATGCTAAGCTGGGGCCACCCCATCACACTCCAAACCAGACCGGACCGGGTCAGATAGACAGACAGGGGTTTGGAGGGAGGGCAGGGTGGTGGACACTGTGGTCTCGGGTGTCAAACGTCAACAACAGAAGGGGTCACAGAGAGAGAGAGAGAGAGAGAGAGAGAGAGAGAGAGAGAGAGACCCGCCCGCTCCACTCTGGCTGCAGACGGAGGGCAGGAAAAAGCTGACGAGGAAATATCCACCGCCGTGCGCCCTAGGAACACGATGTGTCGTCACCAGCAGCCCTGATTTTTAGATGTATTAAATATTAACTTGTTCTCTTCTGGTCTGGCAGACACATGCACACACACACACACACACACACACACACACACACACACCAAACACAGGCACGAACACACACACACATCTAAAGCCATACACACACACACACACACATATAAACATCTAATGCCAGACACACACACACCTAACACCAGACACACACACACACAGGCACGCACACACACACACACGCACACACACACACACACACATCTAACTCCAAACTTACATACACACACACACACACACACACACGTGTGAGGCTTCTTTTCAAGACGTCGAGGTGATTCCACGGTCGAGTTGTAGGTCTAACGGCCCCCCATACACGTCTCTCACACACACATAAAGTGTGTTTAGCGAGGTAGGGCCGGAAGCAGAAAGATCTCAGGAGGTGTAAATGTTACATTGGCAGCGCTGTGTCACACATTGGGCCACGCAGCCATTGAAAACCATGCGCGAAGTCAAAGTCCACAATCCCTCAGCCACTGAGTACACAACAATGACCATAAGGGACAGGCCTCCATTGGCCATCTTGCTAGACACGCTTATAATGCACATGTTTTCAACATATTATTCCACCCTAACCAGTGAGGAGGCAGCAGAGCATGTCTTATTTATCAGAGAGATAAGACATTTTTATGTACCGTAACGGTATCCAAGGAAGCGCATACCCAGCGAGATGCCTCCCAAGGTTATCACGGTACAACAGCTTTCAGATGGGCTGCTGAGTAGAAACACAGGGAGGAGAAACAGCCTCGATGTTCGAGCCAAAAGGAAATAAAGATGCACTTACAGAAATCACGTATGACACCAGTGAAGGGAATTTAGCGACGCTTTCTTTGGAAGGAATACATTTGAACCCTCGTGACTGATCCACATTATTCAACATAAGTATTCAACACCAACCCTCTTGATCCTCGCTCACGTTCGTTCTCATTTTCATTTCAAAGTCGAGGCAAATTTCCTCAAAGAGCATGGCATAAAAACACATTCAAGTGGACAATCATATTGGGTGATGAAGAGTCTGTCATAAGTGCTGGTTAAGGTGAGGAGAGAGTGCTGCTGATGTGCGTGGCCCCAAATCACCCCGGGTTTACTGATCACATGCTCACTCCTCTAGCATAGGAGAAGAGATATTAGTGAGACATTCAAACTGCTGTGATAAGGGCACATGTGTCACAGACTCTCTCCTTCCTCTATTTCTCTCCTTCAAGCGCACAAGCCCAGCCCCCCCCCCCACCCTACTGTCTGTCACTCTTCTCACTCTTCCTCACTACTTTCTTTTTCTCTCCCTCTCTCTCTATTTCAGTCCTTCTCACTCTCACTCTCTGTCTGTCTGTCTCTCTCCTCTGTCACTCTCTGTCTCCATCTCCCGCTCTCTCCTTATCTGTCTCTAATTCTCTCTATTTCTCTCTGTCTGTCTCTCTCCTTTCTATTGCTCTCTGTCTCCCTCTCTCTTGTTATCTGTCTCTCTCTGACTCTGTCCTTCTCTCTTGCTCTCGCTCTCCTCCTCTCTCTGCCTCACGTTTTCTCTCACTCCAACCTCCCATCTGTCAGTGCGTGACTCCCCTCCCCTTCCCCACCCCTTCCCCTCCCCTTCCCCTCCCCTCTATCTCGTGTCTGGCTGGTGGCTGTCCTCCACACCACCTCTTCTGTTCACTCAGCCAAATGTCACGGAACGGAAACCAAAATATAGGCAAGTTGGCAGTCGATACGGCGCAAAGAAAAGAAGAGGAATGGCTGGCAGGAGAGAAGTAGTGGTTGTGTTTTGTGCTGCGTCCTGTGCTGTCCTCAAAAGGTGCGACCACGTATTGGACTTTGCACGTGTCTACCAAGTGTTAGGGGCGATGGGGCCTGGGGATGTTAGCTGGAGTTATGGTAGTGAGTTCCTTCGACTTATCTCTCTCTCAGTTTTTTCCCTGTGATGCTCGTTATCTGAGCCCCTGTTCTGAGACGAATATTACTGAACATCTGCATATTGGATGACTTTTCTTTCATATGGAAACGTCTCCAGCGAGACAAAGAGTTATAGTCTCCTCGCTTAAAATGGATATCAAGTCTGCCGAAGACTATGCCATTCAATTTTCATGTCAGGTCGTATTTCATATTGGTAATAATTCACCATGGGGCATTAGTTTATGTCTTTGCAGTCGGTGCAGGTGATTAATAAAAAGGGTGGGTTGAAAATATGACGTATTTACAGTCCTGCAGGAATAGCGAAACAAGACTCTCACCTTGCAATGGTGCATTCTCATCTAGATACCCCTCTTGTCTTTTCCTCTTTCATCCTCTGACTCTCAAAAAAATTCATGTCAGTTGATTGTGTTTTATGCAAAACAATCCAAGTACATACTTTTACAAGTGTACCTCCTGACAGTGTCAAGGGTAATCACGTTTTCACAGGAATTCACACATGGAATATAGAAACAAAATAATGGATTTCTCATGCCCAAGGCTACTCCTCAAATAATATGCTCTTGACAAGCCTAAATCAAAAAACATTAACGACAATAATAGCAAAAATAAATAAATATACTATCAGTCGTTTTTATGAGAACAAATTGAACATGTTTTTAATATGTTTCTGCAGAATATCTTTCATTACGGAGAAAACGACTGAACACAGCCACAACCTAAACAACAAGACAGGGCATAATCAATACCGGGAAAAAATCTTTAATAATAATTGGAGCAATTATTGGCAGGTTTGGGCTATTACGAAATCTCGCCTTTTCCATGATGACTTCATTTGAACATCCAATTTTCTTATGACCTTTAACGACCCAAGCAAAGTGTAGATCTGGCAAAGACAACAACAGACGTGAAATCCATTGTTAAGCGGCTTTAACTGACATTACGTAAAGAAGACGCAACATAGAAACCCCACAATCTATTTCTAAAGCGCTTGCACTTAGCAAGATGCTTATCTTATATTGAATATATTAACATTTAGATTAGCAAAATGCTATGTCATGTACATCATGTATTGTTGTGAATGGTGTATGTTATCATAGCTGTAGTTTGGCCTGGATATGAAGAAAAATTACACGATGGAGAAAAGGACTATTATGTAATTGATTTACACACATCTGTAAGATGACTTTTAACAACATTCAATTCTATTTTTCATTGCTAATTCAATGCTATCTTCTTCATTACTGACATGGTTGTCACATATGTAACAAATTGAGACATACTGCTCTTTTGACACAACAACCTAGCCCACCCCTCAACCCCTAACCACAACAAAAGCCTGCACACAAGGAGTTTGGACGACGAGAGACACATTTAGTGTTTATCAAAAGGACTCTATGTGTCAGTAAGGCTTTGTTTGTCCCAACCCTGATCAAAGGCTGGGTCCACCAGCCAGATCCTCTAAATGCTAATTACGACCATGTTGTCTGCCGGGGACACGTGGCTCTTCCCCTTGGTTACTAATGAATACCTAAAGTGCTGCTGCTGCTAGATTGATTAGTATGGATTAGGAAGACCTCCCGTACATCCACATCATATGCTTCCGCTGCGACAGGAGGAACCAAAGTGGCCATCCATTCCGTTTCTATCAGGCGGACAGAAAGGTATGTGTTTAAAGGGTATCCCTATCACATCCAGTAGCCCCTGCTTCTTCAACTACCTGAAAGCAACCGCCAGCGTATCTGTGATCTGTCTTGTGGTTGTTCAGGATGCAACAGGCAGGCCCTGGTTTAGGGCTAGAGGGCTGTGTGTGTGTGGGGCGAAGTTGATGCAGTCAAAAGTGAATCAAACCTATTTAAAGTGCATCGCCATGGGATACCTGAGTGGTGTGTGTGTGTGACTGTGAATGTGTGTGTGTGTGTGTGGGGGGGGGGGGGGGGGGGTGGCAGTAGTGACCCAAGGGTCTGGCAATCCATGCACTATTGTTTGGTTCTGCTAATTAGGGAGCAGTGTTCAGGCTGATTGGTTTCCAGTATGTAATTACTTAGCCGTGTGCTGAGAGGGCTTTCCATCCCAGCAGCTTGTCTCTCTTCTCCTCCCGCTTGAGGAAATAGAGGTGGAACTTGGCCATGCAAAAAAAGAATTTAAAAAAAGGGTCCTGAACCTCATTTACTCCAAAACAGATTCAAGGACTTCAAACGAGGATGAAGAACAAGAGAGAGAGAGAGAGAGAGAGAGAGAGAGAGAGAGACAGACAGACAGACAGACAGACAGACCTGTCTCAGACAGAGACAGGGAGAGAGACAGAGAGAGACAGAGAGTGTGAGAGAGACACACACACACATAGAGATACAGAAAGAGGCATAGAGAGAGATAGAAAGAGACAGAGAGTGACAGAGAGAGACAGAGAGACAGAGAGGGAGAGATAGGAATGGAGTGATAGACCAGTCAAACCAGACAAACACATTTTGTTGTTTGGAACAAAATGTCTGTTTGGAAAGCACCGGCTCTTGTTTTACAAGAGAACAGCAGCTGAAGTGCTCCCTCTAAAGGAGGGCTGCAAACACAGAGGCAGGCTTTAATACTGCATGGGACACATTAGAACCTCTAATAATTGATGGGTGGATAGATAGATAGACAGATGGATACAGACAGATAGAGAGATGGATAGAGTCTGCGCTCCAAATGACCTTGTGATTTTATGAATCAGAAATAAATGGAAGGAAGAAGAATTGAAGAAGGGGAGAGATAAAAGGTTGCTCATTAGTCTACAAAGAAACACTGACAAAGTGTGAACAACTTTTCATATTATGAGTATAACAACAACTCAAGGCTATAGAATTGGTTATTGATCTGCCATGTGCTCCAGACCGTTTCACATCTCGGGCTAAAATAACCCAAAACATATATTATATCTAATAGCATCTAATCCAGATAAACAAGTTTCTGTAGTAAAAAAACAACAAAGAAAAATGACACATATTACGGTAACACAGGACATGGGGTACATTGCATGTTTATAGGATCAATTCCACAGTCTGTTTCCCATGAATATATTCAGACTACATAAGCATAAGCTTTTCCAAGGCTCAGGCCTGCTGAATTTTAACCTAATGGAATAAACTATTGGAGAAAAAAAAATCTTTGTTTAGAGCCAATCAGAATATGAATTAACCCTCGGAGCACATTCATTTACAATTTCAAATTAATGGAATTACGCTTTTGAAAACATCCAACACATCCACTGAAAATAAATGGTCTTCTTAATAAGCTAAACACATTGCAATTTGTTTGAAATTGTACAAGACAGACAGCACATAGCAATGAAATGCTGTAAATGGTGGCAAGATGGCTGTGGTTGAGTTGATTAACATGATACAATTAATTCATTCTAAAACATGGGTGCTCTGAATCGGTGCTTTATAATCTTTTCATATGATGATGAATTGCACCAAAGACAGAGAAAATTAGATGTAAAAATAAATATATCAATTCGGAGGAGGCACTGTGTCTTCTACCAGCGGTAACTCGGGTTCATATGTGTCTTAGATAAAAATGAACGGCTCAAATATTTAATGATTTGCAGTAACGTTTATTTACTAGCTACAAAGAAAATGTTATATTAGAGGAACTGACTAACAAAAGCTCAAAAAGGTCTACACATATGTCCGTTACAGCTAGAACTAACTTTGTCTTTGTATCATACAGTTGGATACATCATGAAATCATGCTGGTAGCCATTGTTTTCCCAATTCATAGCAAGGTAATTCTACAGCATAGTTTAAACGTTACCAGGGTTTTTACCACACAAAGGGCTGGGTTTGCATGTGCTTGTCCCATCATACTTTTTCAGACAAAACTCTTTTTGTTTTAATAAAATTAATAAAATAGTTCATAAAATAACTGCCTGAATAATGTAGTCAGTGCATTAACTTAATTAATAGTCCCCACTCAAACGGTTGTTTAAAATTAATGTATACATGTTTGTTTTGATTTTGAATATATTATATATATTGTATTAAGCCTTCTTTAAAACTAAATGAAGAAGATACTAATAAGAGGCTTTTAATTTGATCTTCCAGAAATGCGGAAGAAGTTCTCAACGCTGACGAATTAGCATGGAATGCATACCAGATGCTAGCCTTTTCACGCCGGCGTGAACGATGGTGTCATAATCGTCATCGGCATTGGTGTGAAAGATCTTGAAAATGAGGTGAAAATATGGACAAGTTGCCTCTCCTACTTTACATGGCGAGACACACAGAATCAAACGAATGGAGACACCAGATGTTAAATGAGTCAACATGGAGGTGTGTGTGTGTGTGTGTGTATGCATGTATGTGAGTGTGTGTGTGTGTGTGTGTGTGTGTGTGTGTGTGTGTGTGTGTGTGTGTGCATGTGTGTGTGTGTGTGTGTGTCAGATGGCGGAGAGGCTAGCCAAATGGCTTCACCATCATGACCATTCCCATGTAACTGCGCAGAATTGTTTTGACTGGCAAGCTAGCCTCAGAGTTAATGTATTTCTTAATAGGCATACACACACAAGTGAGAAATCGTGCTAAGGTGTTGTGTGCCAAGGTAGCCTGGAACTGGAATGGTTCATTTGATGTTAGGACAAAACCTAAACAGTTTATATGAGCATGTTATTCTTACTAAGGCTACACAACCTTAGATCCATATTGTTCATACGTACTTACTGTGCATAAACACACATATTCTCACACATGCACCCACCCACCCACATACACACGCACACACACATACACACACACACAAATGTGCTTGTATACAAACACACACACACAACCACAGAAGCACATACCTACATGCATACACACACGCACACACTCACTCACGTGCTTGCACATACTCAAACGCACAAAAACACACATAAACACACACACACACACACACGCACATTAGCACATACCTACATTTATACACACATACACATACATACACATACCGATACAAATGTACATACATAAACCGCTACAGATGCATGTATGTACATACATAAATATAAATGTATGTACGAGCTCAGGTGTATGATGTATATACAGTATATGCATACGTATGTATATATGCATGTACGTACACAATATGGCTGTGCAGGCTATTTACTGACATCCAGCGGCTGTTGGGCGAGAGAGATGAATGACCAGAGGCAGGCTGTGCATGACAGCCAGCAGCTCAACTTATCCACTGATAAATGTCAAGTCGGAAGGGGGGGAAGAGAGCAGGTGGACGGCATAGTTTGAGCACTCGTTACTCCTGTCTTACCCCAGCATGAGGCTTTCTCTACTACCTCCTCCTCCTCCTGCTCCTTCCTGCTCCTCCACTATTCGTTCCCCCTCCTCCTCCTATTCCCCCTCCTCCATCTATTCCCTCTCCTCCTGCTTCCTCCTGCTCCCCCAACATGATGGCAGCGTTCAAGGCTGTGCAAGACCATGACTATATTCTCCCACGTCGTCCATGGTCCCTCCTATGTCTGTCAAAACACCTCCTCCGTTTTAAGGTGGAAAGGTTTCAATTCTAGGGATCCATTTAACATTCGAAAAAGCCACTACAATAACAACAGGCGGCCATTGACTACCGTGACAACCGCGGTGACAGCGGGCGTTTTTCGTGCAAGCTGGTGAAAATCTCGGGGATGCAATCTGTGACGAGAGCAAGTGCGCAGCGAACAGCAGCGGCAACAGCAGCAGACGAATCAACTGGCGAAGAAGAAAAACTACAGCAGTCGGACGAGAGCAGTCACAAGTGAAAATAAACGGCACCGGTTGTGGGATCTGTTGCAGCACTAATGTACGCAGTATTGTGTGTCATCTACATTTCAACCAATTACTCTCACTTCAGTAGGGCTGCCATGCGCCCAGTGCCATCTGTAATGCAAACATTTCCACCCAACACTAGCGCCCCCCCCCCCAACACAAAATTATTTTCTCCCCAGATTTCCCAAGCCATTTCATCGTGCCTTCTTCAGCACTAACATGTCAAGTGTGATCACTCAGAGCCCTGGTGCTCAGAGGAATCCCCTCTGACCTATTCCAGATTTTAGAAGAGGCGTTGAAATGCAAAGAGAGGCGCTTGTTGTATTTCTTGGAGAGAAATTAATGAATCAAATGGGCTTTTTGCTGGATGGAAGTAAATATGTGTCATAAACTATGCAAGATAATTTATCCTAATGTCCTATGGCTCTGGTGTATTGGATGGAAAGCATATTGAACTGTGGACCAACACAAGCTAATTTAGATGTCACTGCTAAGCAAGTCCTTAGCTTTGATAAAAGAAAAGGATTTCAATAATTGTCAATGATTTAATAAAGGATTATTAAAAGGGATTTGAAAGGAACGTGGGCACGGAAAGCTGTGCAAAAAAACAACCCAGTCCTTTGTCATTCTTAATAACAGCATGCTACTGAATGTATGTAGAGAGAGAGAGAGAGAGAGAGAGATAGGGAGAGAGAGAGAGAGAAAGATAAATTAAAATAGTTAGATAGAAAGATAAAAAGATAGCACCATAGAGAGAAAGAAAGAAAGAGAGACAGATAAAAATGAAAGATAGAGATAGATAGAGATAGAAGGAAAGAGAGAGAAAGAAAGATAGAGATAGATAGAGTGAAGGAAATATAGAGAGATAGAGAGCAAGAAAGAAAGAGAAAGAAAGAAAGATAGAGATAGAAAGATCGAAGGAAAGATAGAGAGATAGAGAGCAAGAAAGAAAGAGAAAGAAAGGAAGAGCGAGAAAGAAAGAGTGAGAGAGACAGAGAGACACACACAGAGCGGCAGCAGGGGCGAGACATGGAGCAGGGAATCCGTCCTGCTGGTTCCCTGTCATATTCTGTGATATTACGGCCACGCTGGCTGTCATTTTCCCCATCCCAGGGAACAAAGTCACCTTGGCCGGCGCCGCGGACAGGTGATGGGCGGAGCGGGAGGCCGCGGCGGCGGGCCCCTGCTGATGAGGGCCGGTGTGAGTGGAGCTGACAGGAAGTGACGAGCTGCCCACCGGGGGCCCCTGACACCGGCAAGGCACCTGCCCCCGAGAGACGCTGCATCAGCACATCTATTCACTGGGAGTCGGTGCCGAGGTGGTGGTGGTGCTGGGGGTGGTGGTGGTCTTCTTCGTAGCTACCTCCCCCCAACCCCACCCCACCCTGTTCGGTTGTACAGGCGGCTTCTTGTCCTTTTTCAAGACAACACATCAGAAAACAGTACATTCATTCATTTTCACCCCTTGCCCTCTCCCTCTCTTCAGTACTCCCTTCCTCCCTACCCCCCCCCCCCGCCCCCCGCACCCGCTCTCTAGTCGCGGCTTCCTCTACTTCTTTTAACCCATCCCCCCTCCCATATGAATGTGACAGTTGCATGAAATATGCATTTGACCCTCTGTGTCTCGTGCTGCATTTTGCAGTGAGGGCGAAGGGGCGAGCGTGATCTATGGAGCATCTTATAATCTATACGGAGATAGAAACTTCTGGATCCGCACAGAACTTTTTGATCTTGCATAGAAAGATAAAAAAAGTCCCTGATTTATTGGACAAAGGAGAGGGCCACATTTAAAATCCTCATAAATTGTATTCTCGGGCGGGCGAATGGTGAAAAACATGTACTTTTATTTGATGCTGTTGGTATCGTAGCCGCGCTTGTATCGGCGAATAATTAAAGCAACAAGAAAGTTTTGCAAACTGCCCTCCATCAGCCATTAGAACCATAAAGTTCATGGAATGGAATGAATGAGGAGATGGCCAAACTACACCCAGCCCCCTCCCCCTCCCCCTCCCCCCCCTCCCCCTCCCCCTCCCCCTCCCCCTCCCCCTCCTCTGTCCTCCCTTCCAGTCATCTCCCTCCCAGGTTGGCATCCATCACGGCTCGGGAGGCCACCTCTACTCTGACAGCTTTGTCAATGTAAATTACTGCAGTCTGTCTGGAGTGCTCTCAGCCCAGGGAGAGGTGTGCCTGCAGGGGCCCTGGCCTCTCCCTGGCTCTACAGAGAGGAGGCCCCAGAATACCTGCCCTGTAGGGGCCTCGCTCTGCCACAAGTCACCGTCTAGTTTACTCCTGCTCTTCCTTGCTTCTCTCCCTCCTCCTCCTCCTCCTCCTCCTCCTCCTCCTCCTCCTCCTCCTCCTCCTCCTCCTCCTCCTCCTCCTCCTCCTCCTCCTCCTCTCCTGTCCTCTGGCTCCGACTTTATCTATCGCTATCTGGAGTATTTGGTGGTCATTTTTCATACTTGCATAAAGACAAGTGGGCTCTGTTGTGTGTGTGTGTGAGTTTGTTTGTGTGTGCGTGTGCTTGTCTTGTCTTTGAGCTCACCATCGCCACAGCATCGACCATTCTCTCTCTCTCCCCGAGAGAGAGAGCCATTATTTAGCTTGAAATGGATTGAGCAGAATTCTCCCATTTAAGTTTTGTGTGTGTGTGTGTGTGTGTGTGTGTGTGTGTGTGTGTGTGTGTGTGTGTGCGTGTGTGGTTGTAAACAACCAGTGGAGCAAGCGTTTTTAACAGCCATCTTGAGAGGAGGAGAGCTGGTTCTGTCTCCTCACTCTGAACTGAACAGAGACTTGGGCAGCAATCAGTTACGTCCATTTCGCCAGATTTCTCCATTCTCTCTCTCCCTCTCTCTCCCTCTCTCTGAATAGAGAGGGTGGCACGGTGCTCTGATTTCCTCTGTTACATGGATGAAGTCTTTCCATGTCTTTATGGCTGCGTTTTGTTTGGATACGTGCTTCTTGGGCTCGCAGCCGTGTGGCCTATTTCCTTGCTTCAAATGAGCTCCCAAGGGCTGTACGTATTTACTAAATTGCAAAGGATGAAAGATAATTCATATCTTTGTAATTAGGCATGTGAAGAATACATCACAGAATGAATATGCCTTGTTATATATTTATATATAACAAAAAAAACGTGAGTTCCCTGGTTTGATAATAAGTAGATTTAAAAGCCCCCCTTGGGATTTTAATTAACTATTTTAAAAAATGTATTCAGTTACTATACTCCACTAATGTGATTGGACATCAACAATGCCAAGCAAATTAGAAACAAATACAGTATGTCATACAACATTTGGCGCATCCGTTGTGTTTATTTAAATTTTTTTATGTGCTTCTTTTGAAGAAGAACAATGTTCAAGGACTCGTTTGTACATGTCGTTTGTAAATTCCAGATTCCAGATGATGATGAAATGCTTTGTAGTCACTGTGCTTATCCTGGCTGGGAGAAATGTCTCTAGGGTCAGGGAGGACTACAGCAACCTAGATGCATAACCAAACAGTCCTACATTTGGAAACAACAAAATACAAATTAAATGATTGGTTGGAATACAAATACAGTGTGTGTGTGTGTGTGTGTGTGTGTGAGAGAGAGAGAAAGACAAATCTTATGTTTACTGATCACAACCCCTGAGAAAGTCTTGAGACCCAACCTCAAACAGTATCAATAGTTCAGGATTCGACAAAGCTCTTGCTAGACATTTTGAGAAAACATTTAGCCACAAATGTACGTTCAAGTAAGTGTCAACGCCCTTTGTGTTGTTGATTCGTTAATGTCAATTAGCATGCTAACTGTTGCTAAACCAAGTCTTTTGTGTAATCCATCAAATGGTTTACAAATTAACCTAAACATATTGGACTTCGCAAAACACATAGGAGAATATACTATGGAATAAACATACAGGATTAAGTACCAACATAAATGCATATAAATAGAGTTGCTTAACGTGTCACTGATGTGTAACTTAGGAACTGACCTGGAATCACAGGAAATATATAACAGGATTATGAAATAAACTGTGTCTTTGAAATTGGGGCAGTCGGTACCCGGTCTTCGGTGTTCCATGCATATATTAAAACACACTTGGTGACCCTACGGGATTGAAATCTCACTGCCGATATATCGTCTGATAAATAAGTGATGAAGGGGCGAGTTGTTTCCTGATGACAGCGATGGAGGGAGACACTCCAGTGGATCGCTTGGAGGAGTCAGGGACTGGATTGGAGAAGATTGGTCCCCACGCCTTTCTTCAGGCTTGGACGCACAAACAGCTGTCACCCCCAGCCTCCACCCCTCCCCTCCCCAATGCCCCACCACCCAACCAAGCCCAAGCAAAAAGCAAAAGCAAGCAATCATCCAATTTCCACCACACACACACACACACACACACACACACACACACACACACACACACACACACACACACACACACACACACACACACACACAGTAGAAGGTCACTACGGGACGTCCGTCCATATTTTGGAGGAGTGAGGGGAATCGTTCTTACTTAGCACTGCGTCTCCGGACAGCCTTGTTCCCCTCCATCACCCGCTGGGCCGTACAGGTGGGATATCGCGCAGGGGTTATTATCCTGGCCGCACGAATCATCTAGTGTGACCTGTGCTTTTACTCTCCGCACGAACACACACCCAAGACCCCCCTACTCCACACCCCCGAAAACAGCAACAACAACAACAACAACAACAACAACAACAATGTGAATCTTTACTTTCTGAACAAAAAAATGGGTTTGTTAGGAAATGCTAACAGGCCTAATGGGATAACAGCTTTATTGAAATTAACTTACTTTGATTAAATAGATTTTGTATAAATATTTCCGAAATACAGACGTTTTCTTCTGCTTACATAGTGAGGCCTTATGCATCACTTGGTGACTGCATAAGGTGGAATACCTGCATTTGATTCCACCATCCTTTTGATCATCAAGCCTCATTAAGCTCAGGTTTCAGCCACTTTCACCATATTATAATTCATATTAAAATCTGACGGATGTGCATTTCATTCTGCTTAATACCATGGCCAGGTTCTATGGTGCCCATTGTGTGTGAATATTTTTTAAGATTTTCATCAAAGTTAAAAAAACGTTTTGGCCTTTTTAGCACATTAACCCTTTTAGTAAATCCCAATTCTTTCCCCTTTTTTGGTTGGTGTAATGGATGGATCCTGGATGACATTTGTCAATGTGATAGGCATTTGGGTTTGCATGACACAGCAGAAGCCAATCAGAAGGGTCGGCTGTCTAATTGTCCTGAGCGTAGCTGTATCAGATTCCTAATGGTCTGGGCTGTCAGTGTTTTTGTTTGCATTCGCTGTATCTCCTTCCTGCTTTTGTTGAGCAATGAAATGTTGACGATGAAAGAGCAACCCACACACACATACGCTCATACACACACACACACACCCACACACACACACACACACATACACACACATACAGACACACACACACAAACACACACACACACACATACAGAGAGGAAAGAGAAAGAGATAGAAAGAGAGAGAGAGTTCAAAGGGCTACAAAGCAACAGAGTCAAGTTCAACAGATTAAAATGTGACTACAACATGGTCACTCAGCTCCTTTTGATTTGTATCTATTTTGTGTATTTAAAGTGCATTTAAAAGGCGTTTTCAAAGCCATAAAAAGACTGCAGAAATTAATGGAACCTGTGATTCTGCTGGTTATTGGTTGGCTGTCTGGCTGCCCAGCTGGACAATGGAACATTGAAAGCAGAGATGTTTTGGTGTTGGATTTGATCCAATTGGCCTCTGTTGACTTCACAAACCATCTTCCTTCACCTGGACAGCTCAAAGTGCACAGCGGCAAGTGTTTTTCCAGCCAAAGTTCTGTTCTACCATCACCACCACCACACCACCACTACCATTACCGCCACCACCACCACCACCACCACCGCCACCACCGCCACCATCACCATCATCCGGCACTGCTCATTCGGTGTGCACATTTTTACCATTCAGGGTGGCAAGTGCACTACTTTTTTGATTATTTATATTTGATGTGTCTTGTGCTCTGCGTTTCCTCTCAAACATTAACCATCAGAGAAGGAATTTGTACATTTCTTCTCAGAATTGAATATGGTAGGATTGGCATCTGACATTTTTTTTATAAACAGACAAGAAATGCCTGACAGACATAATAAGTACACAGTAAACAGAAAGACCATTTCATACCTGTCTGAAATTAAATTAAACCTTCTGGACACAGCTGCTATAAGTCTATCTGCTTAAAAAAATATGAAATGGCTTGCATTAAAAAAGAAATGGAAATAACTGAAATAAAGAGTCAGTAAACAGTAAACAGAAATGGTATTTGCATGGATTTTGAAAGGCATCCCAATAAGCTGGTGTGTGTGTGTTGGGGGGGGGGGGGGGGTATGTGTGTACGTGTGTGCATGTGTGTGTGTGTGGTGTGTGTGTGTGGGGGGGGGGGGTAGAATGTGTGTGCATGTGTGTGTATGTGCATGCATGCAGTACATACAGCAAATCAAGCATTTTATAAGAGTGAGAGTCTGAAGAATGTATTCACGCTCCCTGACAAATCCAGATAAGAAGAGTATAAGTGAATCATTTAAGAGCATGTGTTACGACAGGCTGCCAAAATAAGTTTACCTCTGACTTTAATTCACTCCAGTTTCGTTTTATTGATTTGACAAGAATATGCGCCGTATGTTATCCCAGATGGTGGAATTGATTGGTTTAACTTAGCTTGGAAACCATGGCGACGAGAATTATATGCATTTATGTCTGACTGCGATATCACTGATACGGCTTCAGCAGGGTACATCAAGATTTTCTCCGTGATTTTACCATTTGTACTTTTTGCTGGATCCGATCAATTTGTAAAGCTGGACTACTGTGTGTGTGTGTGTGTGTGTGTGTGTGTGTTTGTGTGTGTGTGTGCTTGTGTGTGTGTCTGTATGTGTGTGTATGTGTGTGTGTGTGTGTGTGTGTGTGTGTGTGTGTGTGTGTATGTGTGTGGGTTGCTCTTTCATCGCCAACAGCTATGAAAATCATTCAAAAAGTTTGTTCAAAAACTTGATCAGTATCCATAAGTGTGTATGTCTAGTTCATGAAATGGATTCAAAGTTAATCAAGCTTAAAAACAGGTGCAGCTGGATTTTCTGGGTTGGTAACATTTTAAGATGAGACTTTACACTAAATAACACATACTTGCTCTAATTTAAGCTCCAGGAAGAGTAGAAACACTTTATAGACTTAAGTCAAGCCCAGTCGGATCACACTATTTAGTGTTGGATTTCTAAATCCGCGAATATCTGGATTCTATATTTTGTTGCATCTTTCTTACACAATACATTTAGATGACCATGTAAAGGATCACAGTCATTCTCACCCATCTTTTAATGAATCTAAGCAGAAGAGACTACACCAGATGTCTCCGATTTGTAGTATTACAACAAGTAGGCCTTTGAGAAGAGTGCAAACATGCTGGCTGCTAAAGTTTCTCCTGATGTGATATATTGAAAACAATACTACTGACATAATATGCAGCAGCTCATAGTTGATTACTGTGTTTCGCAAACCCCTCAAATATTAAAAATCCAATATAAACGGAGGGGGATCATTTTATGCCATCTTCAACCTGTAATAGATGACACCTGGTACAACCCAATATGTGTGATATGTACATAGGACCCTAAGTTCTTTCTTCAATCTGAAGTTTTAATTTGACTTGACCTGCAATTACGACCGTTGCTCACAATGGCTACATTATGTCGCACGGTTATGAAGATCTCAATTGTTCTCTGTCAAGAAAACGTAATAATCATACTTTGAACCTGCTAGCCGAGTGTTGGAGCAATCGGTTCATTTTAACACACAGATTCACCATTACCTTTGACTGGTGACTTTAGTGATGTCATCTGACGTTGGTGACAAACTGAAACTTGAAACTACTCAATTACTTCACTCACAGTAGCTCACAATATATATATATGAAAAGGAAGTTAATAAAGAATTAATATGAAAAGAAAGTGAGGTCATAACATACTGTTTATCTCTACACGAAATGTCCTTGGCAACAAATTGTATCGCCCATGTCATAATATTGATCATTTCATCATATTGATCATCTCTGGCATTATAGTTATTGTGTGGGGGTTGCCAGGGGCAACAGCGCAGGCCGACCAGCTATCCCTCACAGCGATGATGTTCACCCGAGGTTAAGTGCGCTCCATAGCAGGGTCCACCTTGGCAGTTTGTCACATGTTACCCACCACTACCACCACCACCACCACCACCACCTCCACCACCTCCACCCCATAATCTGCCCATTGTCTTAATGACGCTGTCAGGGGCTTCTAATGGGCCCGCCAATGATGTCACATGCTACACTGTATTAACTTGAGCATCGGGGAAGGTTATTTTTTATTGTTTCTGTCAGAGGCTGATAAACTCACGTGCATCCACCATCCATCCATCTGAACAAGGGAGGGGGGGGAGAGAGAGATAGAGAGAAAGAGAGAGAGAGCGAGAAAGAGAGAGAGAGAGAGGGGGAACAGATGGAGGAACATTACAGGAACGCTACCCCCCAAACTCCCCACCCCATTCTCCCCCCCTTCCTGCTCCATTCTGCTCCTTCCTCCCATTTTTGGTGGCCCATATTTACTTTTTTCTTTCTTTTGTTTTTTATTCAACATTTCTCTGTTCAACCTCTATAGAAAGCCAGTCTAGGACTCGGTGTCCTATAAGACTTCCACAGCTATGTCATTTTCTCACCTCACCGCACGATGGGGGCCCCTGATATTATCCCACGAGGCCCTCCCACTTTTCTCAAACAGTGATATATGACCCAGGGCTCGCAAATCGATTTCCAAACAAGTAGCAGTTTATCATATTGATTTTCCTCTGAATTCTATTTCTGTCTATAAGGTGACATTGTAAATCTAGATTAATGAATGCGTACATACACACACATGCGCACGGATGAGTGAGCGAAGGGAGCTTCTTCACTGAGAAATAACAGCTATTTAAGTGGGGGCTGCATGGGTTACATATACCTGTGTGACTAGTTTACCCTCAAAGTGCTTTTTAATTAATACCTGACTGGAGTGAATAACCTGTGTTGAAGACTTGGTTTCTCTCTCTCTCTCTCTCTCTCTCTCTCTCTCTCTCTCTCTCTCTCTCTCTCTCTCTCTCTCTCTCTCTCTCTCTCGCTCTCGCTCTCTCTCTCTCTCTCTCTCTCTGTCTCGTTCTCTCTCTTTATATATATATATATATACAGTGAAGGAAAAATGTATTTGATCCCCTGCTGATTTTGTACGTTTGCCCACTGACAAAGACATGATCAGTCTATAATCTTAATGGTAGGTTTATTTGAACAGTGAGAGAGAATAACAAATAAATCCAGAAAAACACATGTCAGAAATGTAATAAATTGATTTGCATTTTAATGAGGGAAATAAGTATTTGACCCCCTCTCAATCAGAAAGATTTCTGGCTCCCAGGTGTCTTTTATACAGGTAATAAAATTAGATTTGGAGCACACTCTTAAAGGGAGCGCTCCTAATATCAGTTTGTTACCTGTATAAAAGACACCTGTCCACAGAAGCAATCAATCAGATTCCAAACTCTCCACCATGGCCAAGACCAAACAGCTCTCCAAGGATGTCAGGGACAAGATTGTAGACCTACACAAGGCTGGAATGGGCTACAAGACCATCGCCAAGCAGCTTGGTGAGAAGGTGACAACAGTTGGTGCGATTATTCACAAATGAAAGAAACACAAAATAACTGTCAATCTCCCTCGGCCTGGGGCTCCATGCAAGGTCTCACCTCGTGGAGTTGCAATGATCATGAGAACGGTGAGGAATCAGCCCACTACATGGGAGGATCTTGTAAATGATCTCAAGGCAGCTGGGACCATAGTCACCAAGAAAACAATTGGTAACACACTACGCCGTGAAGGACTGAAATCCTGCAGCGCCCGCAAGGTCCCCCTGCTCAAGAAAGCACATATACAGGCCCGTCTGAAGTTTGCCAATGAACATCTGAATGATTCAGAGGAGAACTGGTTGAAAGTGTTGTGGTCAGATGAGACCAAAATCGAGCTCTTCGGCATCAACTCAACTCGCCGTGTTTGGAGGAGGAGGAATGCTGCCTATGACCCCAAGAACACCATCCCCACCGTCAAACATGGAGGTGGAAACATTATGCTTTGCGGGTGTTTTTCTGCTAAGGGGACAGGACAACTTCACGGCATCAAAGGGACGATGGATGGCGCCATGTACTGTCAAATCTTGGGTGAGAAGCTCCTTCCCTCAGCCAGGGCATTGAAAATGGGTCGTGGATGGGTATTCCAGCATGACAATGACCCAAAACACACGGTCAAGGCAACAAAGGAGTGGCTCAAGAAGAAGCACATTAAGATCCTGAAGTGGCCTAGCCAGTCTCCAGACCTTAATCCCATAGAAGATCTGGGGAGGGAGCTGAAGGTTAGAGTTGCCAAACGTCAGGCTCAAAACCTTAATGACTTGGAGAAGATCTGCAAAGAGGAGTGGGAGAAAATCCTTCCTGTAATGTGTGCAAACCTGGTGGCCAACTACAAGAAACGTCTGACCTCTGTGATTGCCAACAAGGGCTTTGCCACCAAGTACTAAGTCATGTTTTGCAGAGGGATCAAATACTTATTTCCCTCATTAAAATGCAAATCAATTTATAACATTTTTGACATGCGTTTTTCTGGATATATTTGTTGTTATTCTGTCTCTCACTGTTCAAATAAACCTACCATTAAAATTATAGACTGACCATGTCTTTGTCAGTGGGCAAATGTACAAAATCAGCAGGGGATCAAATACTTTTTTCCCTCACTGTATATACATATAATGAAGTACTGATTTACAGAATCTAAGTTACAATAAAAGAATAATTGAAAACTAAAAGTTTTACTTTATATTGTATTATTGTTTTATATTATATGGGTTTGATTTAAAAGAAAACATGAATGACATCAAAACATGGAACCAAGGCCATGATATCAAACACTCTTTTCCCCAACAGCTATACAGAGATAATACGTAGAGCATACATAGCGTGTGCATACATAGAGCATGTGTATTGGAAGAATTCATAATTTTAGGGGCCCTCTCCCCAATCACATATGACTCACCAACGTGCAGTTGTCTTTTGAAAGAGTCAAGTGTCAAGATCATTTTTTACTCATAGATTCAATTTGACTAGGATCTGCTGACCACGCAGGCTGTAACGCAGCTGAAAAGAGCATGTTGTTCTGGCCTGAATGCATTAGTGCTGACAGCATCGCCCTAGCGCTAGGCTGGCGGACATGACCTTGGCTACATCGACATAGTGACCATGGCCTAAGGTACATAGCAACCATTACGATGCATTGCCCGGATGTGTGCTTGCAATTGGTACGTTCAATCAATTCAGTGGTCAATTAGAAAACATAACGGCTTAAAAACGTAATTTAGATTTTCAATTGATAACCACAGTGGCTGAAATGGAAATGCATAACGCAAAGTGAGCTGCTACTACACAATGTGAGGACATCTCAGGGTGATCTGCCACAACACAGAGAGAAAGAGAGAGAAAAAGAGACAGAGAGGGAGAATAGAAAAAACAATAACAATAACATTAGGAAAATCAATATCAGATTAATAAGGGGGTTGAGATGGCTCTGAAACTAGTGCGGAACCTTTAGTTTCAAAGTGCTCTATTTGTAAAGTTAAATCTGCTGACTGCTAAATGGTCACTAAACCAACGCAAAAACAAGCAGGGACATAGTCCAATATTCAGTTAAGGTTCAGTGTCCATTTATTAGTTAGTTGTAGACATTATGTTTGTTTTTAGGTTCCTATAAAATCGTATTAAATTTATATAAAATACCGGTATTTTAAATGTTTATATATGTATAAAATACATAAACATTATAGTGCTTTTTATCCAGAAAAACCGCAGCTCCCACTTTTGTAGTTGTTTACAGCCAATCTTGACCTTTCCAACATGGCTGCGACGTACAATCCAAAGGCCAATGCAGGCGTCTATGTATATGTCTATGTGTTGGAGAGATTCATAAGGTTCAAAGTCTTCAATAATGGAGTTATACTTTGCATCAATAATTATAAACTTATTTTAAATGGGGAAGTAGCAGCTGTACTACGCTATCAGTTGCCAGAGTTCAAAGAGCATAAATATTTAATTATCTTCTGGAAAACAGCAACAACCAAACAACCAGAAACATTTAAATACGAATTAACGAATGATAAATTGCCATATTTCCTGTTCCAGCCTTGCTTAATAATCATTAACACAATAAACATAATTTTAAAGTTACATTAAAGAAATAAAGTCAATTTAGCATCCCGATTGTATTTTCTAGCAAGAAGGTTTGTTGATGGTGTTTTTCATATTGTTAGCAATCAGTGCTAGCTTAATCTTTGGAGATAGCACCTAGCATCGTGCTCTCAGGTAGTTGTAATGCAACTGTTGGCTCAGCTAAAGTTTTGAAGCCAAGAGCCGCACCTTCCCACACCAGTACCTCTTGGGCTTCACACCTCTGCACTCCTAACCCCGGTGTTATTCGCCTCAAGAGGGGGCAGCGCAGCATGGTGCTCCTGCATGTCAGCACAGCAAATCAGACCAAGCAGAGGTCTACGGTGGATTCTGCACAGCAAAGACTGTCTTTTTTTACCCTTTTCTAACTGATGTATGATTACATGATCACATATTATGATCAATATATGATTGATCATTTGAGGGACAGTGAATGTGTCAAACAATGTGACAACGATATTTCATTATGACACATGTAAGACAACATTAATTCAATTCGGAAATAAATTTAAAATACAGTGGTGCTAATTGGCAGATTGATACTATTTATAGCCCATTCTAAATGAAGCCATTGCTGAATAGCGTGATTAATTATGCCGATAATGGTGCCTTAGATGTAAATGTGACCAGGCTTTACACCCCCTGGGACTTGACGATTACATATTTCATGTCATGGCTGGCATCACATCATAATACTTTACCATTCCTCATGGACACCGAGGGAGTTCCACATTCCACCGCAGCACCCTGTTGTGTCAAGCACACAGCCCCATCCCCACACCATGCGGAGCACCTGAACAGGGTGCTACGACATACATTCTGCTGCCCTCTGTGACCATGGGCTCCGTGGTCGAGAGAAGTGCATTTAAACTGAAACAATAGATTATTGTCACCTTGGCCATGTTGCAGCCACCACTGAGGCAGCAAACCCTTGAAGAGGACAATAGGCTACCGATTGATTTATGGGAGTTCAGGGGGCCATAATGTGCACTAGTAACAGGGAATCAATGGGCTAGAAAAATGCTAACAGCAGCCTTTTATGTCCCAGGCCTTTCTGTCTCATCTGAAATGTAATTAATTTCATTTTTCAATTTGTTTATAGTGTGGAAGGGATGATGGAGCATTTCTCCAATGGCTTCAGTTTATAAGATGGGTCAAATCAAGGGGGTGGCGGGGGGGGGGGGGGGGGGGGGGGGGTGAGTGAGTCATTTATTTGGAAATAGCACTCTTGAAAACAACACATCTTTATAAATGTTTTAACTGTGAATAGCAAGGTGGGAAAACACTCACGCTGTTGCACTAATTTGATTTGTCACTAACATAATTACATACCTGAGGAATGAGGTGGAAATGCGTGCTTTTATTTTTATTATCTATCAGTTTCGTTGACAATAATATCAGAAATGAAAAGACAAAGCAGAACAACATAAGTTTATGGTATGGAGTAAAAAGTTAACTTAGTTTGTGGAAGATGTCGTCTGATGGAATTTGACATTTGATATTTTTTTATATAGGGCCACTGATCAATCCGTCAATATGACAAGCACCCTTCAGAGAGTCTCGGGGGGAAAGCCAATTAGAAGAAATGCCAAATGGATTTTTTTTTCTTACTAACAAATCATTAAGTTACCACCTGTTATCACTGTTATGGACAGTTCTATTTTTATTTGAATCATTAAAAATGAAGGAAAGTGTTTCGATTACATTTACCACTCAGAGAGAATACAAAATAGAATCACAATCATTCCTCCCAATTATGGATGTTGTTAGCACAACATTGCTGGCATGCAATAATGAAATTGGAAAAAATAATGATTACGTTGTTGTTTTTTCAGGATAAGCTGATTCAATGATTTTGCTCCATCACATTACTGCATATAATTGACGATTTAGATATTCAATAAATAAATAAATAAAGTGTACAATTTGAATCCTGAGTATGAATAAACATAACTCACTGAATTTATGATACTGGATTATTATAGTCATGATCATTACAGATCATCATTACAGATTTAAACTACATTATTTGTTAGTGGATATAACAATCCTAGAAATCTAACAAAATATCATAATTTAAAGTATGCACTATTAATATTACTAATTCATTCATTTATTCATATATAAATATCATCCAATGTCCAGAAATTTGACTTCTTATTTAAACACAGTCCTCAAATAGCATATACCATACATAACAATTTATCTCAAATACCACAGCTCTATGGCAGCACAACTTTTCATAACCTTCCCAGTTCAGTGCATGCTGAGCTTCCCACACTCTATGTATTGTTTGCTAGCAGGCATTATATTGTAACAGGCAGCCCATCTCACCCTTCTCTGGTGAGATATTGATCTAGCCACAGAAGAATACCTATTATATGTATTATTATGTTATTTAGGCTGACCTCGAATCTTCGACGATTAATTAGGACATTTAGTCAACTTTGTCTTGAATAGTCGAAGTCTGTTTAGGAAATTTTGCGTAACAGCGGGACATTCCATTGGGAGAATGTGGGTGCTAAATGAGTGATACCCCAGCATTGATCTGCTTCTATAAGGAAAAGCCTATACGATATTTAAAAAAAATATCGTCTGTGTGCAATTTTCTGTGTTATGTTTTGCTTTCAATGAATGCCCTTATTTCTTGTTTGATAACCCCTTTGAGTAATGACAGTGGCACTATCCAATCATTTTATTTTCGAAGTAGAACACATTCTAGAGACCATTAGTTTAGGATACACAATGTCAGGAAAAAAAAAGTATACAGTTTGGCAGCATTACGAAACTAGTAAAGATCATCCAAAATGCAAATGCAAACTGTTTCAACAGCAGCTGTCATATCCTACCACTTCTCTCTGTTGGTACTCGGTATTGCATTTTCACTTTTCTGCCTTTTAAATGTGTAATAAGTCAAACGCTTCTACATTGTCTTTATCGATGCACATCGTGACGTCACATCGCAAAGACAACATTTCAGAAGTAGGAGCATAGGAATGTTATTGGTAGTAGTGGTGTTTTGGTCATTGTTTAGTAATTAATCGTGACATTATTTGTCATTATGGGGAGACATTGTTGTGTTTGAAACTGCCACAGCGTTTCTCATGCGAGACGTGGTAAAACAAGGTTTTGATTAGACTAGGTTACGTTATAAGTTTATTATTATTATCAGTTGACGATGGGTCTGGTCTGACAAATCTGATTAGGCTATGCAAAATCTTCATCGAGGACACCCCTTATATTATTATAATTATAATTTGTATTATTATATTGTTGTTGTCATTGTCGTTATTATCGTCATTGTATTCGTAACTCACTGTCAATTATTCCTTGTTAATCAAATTAATATGTTTCATTTGTTGTTGTTTTTTTCATTTCAATTACATTTTCATAATGCACTTTCAACTATTGAGATTTTTGCACAAACCAGTACAGTGAGAGAAATGCTCAAAACGTATGTACAACTATCAACTGAGTAAATATCAAACCCTTCCTGCTTTAAAGATGTTGGTTAATGATGTTAGTAAGCATGGACTCTCCATCTGGAGACTACAACTTTCTGGGTTCATGAGCTAAGATGACCTGTAGTCAAGGTTAATTTAGCGGCGAAAGTGTGAGGTGCACATGCTGACAGTGGATAAGTATTTTTTATTGTGAGGTCACTATTTAGCAGCATAAAACCAGGTCTTCAGTTCCCCCACCTATCAGAGTTTACAGTCAATGAACATCCAGTTGGTGCACTCTTAGACCTTTTACTCAAAGTCTGATATTTTTGCACTTAGTGGCACAAAACAGCATATGCATACTTATAACCTGTTGCACACACTCAGTCATAAACACAGAATCATTCTGGGGCAAAATGTTACAGTGGTTATTTTTCCCACCATGTTTTCTGTGTTGATCTTGTGTATAAAAAAGTATCTGACTTAACCAATACAATTTCCTTTTCAAACAACTTACTATTCATATCCAGCCCAACGTATTCAGCCAACACAACTGTTTAAGCTGTGCCTGAGCATAAAAAAGCCTGTGTGACAAACAGTAAAACACTTTATGATAACTGGATACACTTAGATGGCTTAACCCTCAAAAGTATTTCTTTTGTAAAGATAAGATAATACCCTCTCCTAGTCGTAATGGATCTTTACTTACTGTTTGTATCAGCTTGTACTCAGTGAGATTCTGCAAGGTCACCCAAAGAGGACTTTTATGGACAATGAATGTCTCTGAGGTCTTATTTTAAGACAATAGGCTTGTGTATCTTGCTTTATTTTTGCCCTTAACGCTTTGTTTGCAGAGGATGTGGTGATATGCTGGGGTACATGTTTACAGGAGCTGGCAGGATTTGAGTCAATAAGTAGTGTCTATACGTCCTTGTACTCTATTTGGCAGGTATTGTACAATATAAACTACACAGACAGACACAAGCATAGCAAGAAACTATAGAATCACAAAGATGCCTGAACCAAATATTAGTATCTCCCAAAATATCACACTTATTGTTGACAATGTTTGTTTACGATAATCATTTAAATTGTTGATTGAAATTGGGGTTATATTTTTAATTTGCAGCATGTGAATCATCCTCAAATTGGCATGCATGCTGATTTTAAAACATTGACATAGCCGGGGGGTGGTGTTTTGAGTCAAACAATAGAACAATACCCGGTTTGTTGAATAGGATTCAACACAAACATCGCTATCAGGGGTTTACTCTCGACCTGCAGCCTCAAACACTTTAAGCCCATAGCCTCCAGCTCTAGGAACAGGTGGTAGGTAGACACATGGAAGATGCTAACCGCTCAGGTGCTGGGGAGGATGGGGGCGAGGTGGAGGTGTTAGTCTGTGGCCCGGCTTCCTTTCGGCCCCCCGCAGCTTCCCTTCCTGGGGGAAATCACAGTATGCTGCCTCCAATCAAAACACATGTAGGTAAACACCACGCGCAGAGTCCTCCTCCAGACGAAACTGAGACAAAACCCTCAGCGCCGACACGCACACACAAGGAACAGACACACATGCACGCACGCACTCACGCACACAGCAACCCCCCCCCCCCCCCCCCACACACACACACACACAAACAAAAACATCCACTCACATACAAATAAATGGG
>JACYXH010000429.1:4441377-4538877 GCA_026745465.1 Lota lota
ATTTTCAAAGTGTGAACCTTAGTGTGTGTAGGTTTGAATGTTGCCCTCTTGTACCGGGAATAGACAAGACATCTGATTATCTCTAATTAAAAATGATTAAGCACTACTTGTATTCGTCAATGGTCATTGATTAAGAGAAAGCGCTGACGCGGTGAGCGTGGCCCAAGTCTAGGCTCATTCCGAAGCACCTTCAGATTTCTTGCTTCAAATCAGGGAAGGGGCCCATTGACTCAATTTTAAATCCTTAAAGCCAACCACTTCTTTTCTGTAATCGGCAGGGGGAAGGGGGAGACTAGGGATCTCTGCCCCCCCCCCCCCCCCCACACACACACACACACACACAAACACACACACACACACACACTGATTTAAACCAGAAATTAACTAATGTAGACGGACAAATGAACTTTCAATACCGTCTGTATAAAGTGGAGATATGTCAGTACTAAGACACAGGCCTTCATCATTTTTTTATTCAACTTAATTAACAGTGGATATGGAAAGTGAATGAAAAACATAAACTGTAATGTCCATATAAAGTAGAGAGATATCTTACAAAGAGACTTAGCGTGGCCAATCAAGCTATCTCAAAGTCTGTAAGAGAATGTGATCAAACGCGTCATCGTTTTCATTTAAGTTCTTCTACACTGCAATTACAAATTCCTTTAAGAAGTCACATTTTCATGGAAAAGGCAGTGCTGCTGTTGCCGCGGCATCGCTCCACTTTGCCATCCGCGATCCAGAGGGCATGTGCATGGCTTCATAGCTAATCAGGTATGGTAACCATGGAAACTGAGGTAACGGAACGTCATGTCTCATCTCAAACTGCTGGCAAACTACATGGCCACAGGGGTTATGGCCCACATACAGCATGGCACCTGTAAGCCGCATAGCACAGCCTCTCACCAGCAACTATATATATATCCTTTTAGCGGTCCTATTAGTTCAAATGTTTTGCAAGTCTTACTCGACATACAACGAGGCCTCAACCAGGCCAAATGTACTGTATATATACCCATATACATTTACATTTAGGGCATATAGCAGATGCTTTTATCCAAAACGACTTACAACCATTCATACACGCATTCACACACCGACGGCGGAGTCAACCATGCAAGCTCGTCAGGAGCAGTTAGGGTTAGGTGTCTTGCTCAGGGACATCTTGACTCTCAGCTAGGAGGAGCCGGGGATTGAACTAGCAACCCTCCTGTTACAAGGCAACCCGCTCTACCTCCTGAGATAAGGTGACCCCATATACCCTCATCGAGCAGAGACAGCTGTGAAATCCATTTCACTTGAGGGAAAAAAGCACAGAACAAAAGTTCTAGCCATGGGTGGTTATAAGCATGCGATACATTTGATCTATTAAATAAGGATTACGTTTCAAAAGTATTAAATATGGAGCTGAACACTGTGATTGACACAAATATGACCCAGATTTAATACCACAGATGGTATTTCAATGTTTCAACTCAATGGAGCTGTCGCACGCTTTTGTTGTCTTCATGCAATCCTATGAGTGAGATGTTACTGTACACGTGCGAAAAGTAAGTTACATCAAATATTGTATTTATGAATATTACTCCGGTGGATATAGATTAAATTGTTGTTGTACACCTGCTTCTCTAACATTTTGTAATATTTAAATACTACGCTGCACAACAATCAAGCAAATTAACTTTCAGGCTGAGCCTAGTTTCAACTTAAAAATTGTTTAGAAATTCAGAAATGTGAGAAAACAACAACAAACCTATGAAATACACATTTCAACTAGAAATAGAAAATGGTGGTAAAAAGATTGCCAAGTCTTAGATCCTAGTTCACATGTATTGTGCAAATATGTTAAGGTGTAATCAAGAGTTAGAGTGTAGGAGAAGTAACCTGAATATTTAACCTTCAGTTCCTGTGACCATCTGGTGCATATTATGAGCTAATTCAGTAATGTCCTAATTAGCTCATCATATGTTATTGTTGAAAGTAGGGTTAAAGTAGGGTAGTGCTAAAACACCAAGATCAAATTACCAAAATAATAATAATAATTAACCAACAACAAAACACGTTTTAAACAATACATTTCACGATTGCCATAACGTTTGTCCCAAATGAATTGAAACTGTGCATTATAATCCCAATAGAAATCCCACCACAGCATGCCTTGCCTTGCCTTAACCTAGCCCTGTTCCCAGGCGTTCTCGCCTCACGAGAGAGAACTACGGCAGCCCGTAGAGCTCAAAACACATCAACCTAAGAAAACACATGCAAATATACAAAACACAAGTAAATTACAAAGACATCTTCATAAATTTGACACAAAACATTACAGAAACACACTGCAATTAAACTAAACAACAATGGAAGTGTTTCCAGAGGACACTTAAAAGTGATGAACAACATCTGGAAACACTTGTTGCCAACGATACAGCAGATATATCCAATAATATCTGAATCCTGCGTTCACGATTTTATAATCGTTTAAAAAAGTAGCATTTTTTAAAAGTTGTAAGTTGATTAGGATGTTTACATTATTTGCTTGTTTTTGTCTTTTTGCATGTGTTTTCTTAGGTTGTAGTGCGTTGTTGTCAAATTTCAGATTTCTCTTTCTTAATTTCATTGTGTGTGCGCTTGTTTGTGTGTGTGTGGTACACATGTATACAATTTCCTAAATAATCACCTGTTATTTTATTTGGCAGCTTTGAGGCTAATGACAACAATTAATCCAATACAAATATTTATATTTATATTAACAGCTGCTTATCATAAGCGCAGCATTTAGATATGTTATTAAAACACAATCAGTCTCAGAAAACAATATAGTACAGCAAATATCTAATCTAACATCTATAACAATCCTATTAAAACAAGATACGTAATTTGGGAGGTGGCAAGTCTTCCTCTAGCCATTGAAATTAAACATGACAAGTGTGGTGGCATGAGACAGTAAGAAGAGATTGGAGAATGTCTTTTTTTTCTGCCGAGTAATAGGCTTGTCTAGTATCTTCCTGGCAGGAGACTACGGAGACATGTTGTTTTAGGGCAATTGTGTTTGCCACATGCTGCGTACGTACGTCAGTTAATTGTATGCTGTGGATAAGGAAGAGAGGGTGAAAAAAAACGAGTGGAGAGTTTTTATTTTTTATTGTTCCCAGGAAACTGTTTCATTGCAAACTTTAGCGATTGTTGGCGGCCGGTATGCTGCCGTGATGCAGACGCGAAGGTGAGGGTGGTTGACCTTGGGAGATATAAGCAGATTGTCCTCCGAGGTGTTTATTCACACCTCGACCTTGTTTTCCTAACTTACTCTGACTGGTGTAGATAGAGGCCGTCTGGACACCCGCCCCGTCTCACACTGTATCACAGTATCGCACTGATTAGAATGCACATATACATCGGGAAATTATGATAATGGCAATTTCTCATCAGATAAAGAGAGAGTCAAAGGCCACGGACTACACATGAACAAAAACAACATTTCATGCCAATCTTTGTATACCCACGACTGCACATTTCACTTGACTGTTTCTGGTGTGGCAATAGTTTTAGAAAACGTAAACACTGAAAGTGTAACAGTCTAGAACCCAAAGTACAACAGATGAAACTGAAACAATAAAATCCTGTAGCTGCACAAACAGTGCTTCAATCATGTCTGTTCTAGCTCCAATACCCGCTTGACAATGAACACGTTTCTGGGTATACAAGCTATTTTTCCATTTTTATTTTAATAACGACCCAAACATGCTATTTTGTCACAATGATTGAACATTACCTCCTTTCAACAGGTCTCAGGTGTCAAATGTAATTAAACTCGTCCGTGTCGCCGTGGTTTTGTCCGCGCTTTCCTCATCTCCTCATCATCTGGGTTCGCACGCTACAGTGACGTTCCCATCCTTTTCTTTGTGGGGAAGGGAGGTTTGGTGGCAATTAGAATTGTCATGGGTGGAGCATAAAGAATTGGATGTAAATCACTAAGACAGGACCATGGAAAGAAGTGAAGATTGAACTAAATGAGTTTTGGCCAAGGGGCTCTTCTTAATTGTATCTCTGTGTGGGAAGTATGTGAGGCCTACAGCTGCTGAAGTGCCAAGTCGCTAGTATCAATTAGCATGCAATATCAATTAGTGAGCAATCTCACAGCACATTAGTGTAGATAATGATTTGACCCCCCCTTGCGACCGCTCCATTCCACTAGTGCACCCTCCTTGACTATTTACTTAAAACACTGTACCACTGAAGACAAGAACAGAGTAAAGAAACTGAGCAGAAACGCTGAGTTCGTGAGATGTTTGTGAAAACCGTGAGGTAAAAAGCTTCAATTATTAAAGTCTCCCGAGTTAAGAATTGAAAATGCAGGTATGGTGGTGATGTACCGTGCTGCCCCATACAGAGTGTGAGCATCATTTTCTTACCAACTGCAGCTCCTGCCTGGGTCCTTATAACCTCTGAAGTCTCTATAAATGTTCCATGCTCTGCATTCGCTGAGTTACAGGGCTCAGGGCGAATGATAACTCACACCATTAAACTTAATGGGGGAGTGTAGACAAGGCTTAGTCATTGCAGAGCAAAGAAAAATAATTCACTTCTGGGATGACAAAATATCGTGCCATTGTTTTCATTGGTAGTGGGTCAAACCCACAAACAAATCCATAGCAAGAGAACAGCGCAGCATGAGATTCAAGATGTATGGACGATTTATTCTTATCATTTTACTTTAAAGATGGATCTTGGTTTAGAACTAAATCCAGATTGGGAATTGTTTTGTTTTGTATTTTTAAGAGGAGTTTTGGGATGATCATAACATGGATTTGTATTACTCCTAGATCAATAAAATATGCAAAATAAAACTTTAATATAAGCTTTTATGTTGAAGCAACTCTTTGTTCTTGCTTTTGCAGTGCAAGCATCTGTTGCTGGGGTTAACATTAAACATGCCACTTTGTTACTTTGCCAAAGACAGCCTGAGGATGAAAATGGGCATTGATTTTCTTTACAATAGATTTTCTACACAACTTTGAAAAAGTGGGCCAATCAAATGAAGTTAGTAAACGAGACATATAGCCATAGTACAAGCACGGGGACAACAATTTACATCACAAGCCATGTAGGCCTACAGAAACATATGTGTGTGGGTTTGCTACATATCTTCTGCAGCTACATTTCCTAATGTGATTTCCTGGTCACTTCCTGTATTCCTGAGATTTCCTGACATCGTTCATACGGGACCAAATGAGTTTGTAACAGCGGGAACACTAGGTTTGTTAAATTATGGATGGATGGGCTACCTTGTTTATAAGACTAAGGCTTACAAGCACTATGACCTTTTTTATTTCCCTTGGAAAGAAAGGTTCCTTCATCAAACATTTTCAAAAGCAACACAGGTTTAAGGACATTTCTACATTCAAATCAACTCTGCTTGTGTGTGTGTGTGTGTGTGTGTGTGTGTGTGTGTGTGTGTGTGTGTGTGTGTGTGTGTGTGTGTGTGTGTGTGTGTGTGTGTGTGTGTGTGTGTGTGCTAGCTCGTAACAGCTAATAGATAACATTTGATATCAAAGCAAAGAAACAATGAAAGACCATGGCAGCCATACAAGAAAGAAACATCTCGTTGGATGTTTTATTTATACCTCGATAAGCCCTTGGAGTTAAAGTCCTTTGATGCATTGTAACATACAATACAGTGTAATAGCTTCTTTACTTCGCCTTGAATCTGTCCCCGAAACATAGCTTTCAGACAGAAGACCACTCAAACATGGTAAAAAATGGACGTTGCCAAAGAAAAAAGTGTTATATATTTTCATTGGGTATAGACGTTTGAGTTTGTTCATGCACGGGTACTCAAACTTCAAGATGGTCAGCATTGTTGCTGAGACACACACTTTGGCACAATCTCCCTGTCTCTTTGGTCATATTTCTCCTATTTCCTCTCTCACATGCATTTACAAATATATATATATATTCTGCTCTGTCGTATTATTGTGGAGATGGACTACTTGATTACAGATGACTGAGTGGAGGGGCGAGAAAATAGCTGAAGGTATGGAACCTGAGCAGGCTGCTAATGCCGTCGCTGACGTTTTTAGCATCAACGTGACAACAGGAAAGGTAAGAAAGTCAAGTAACCCAAGGCTAACAGCGCCATGGAAAAAAAAGGTTTGTCAGTATAATAGGGACGATTTAATCTACGTTAAGTAATTGAATTGTTTTTTGACCTACATTTCACTGCCTACATGAACATGCAATTGAAATGGATGAAAACATTACTGTGCCAAATGTTAACATAATGATAAATAATACTACATGTCAATCCATCATCAAATGCATCTAATATAGTTAATTAAGTGAGTCCAGTGCAAGTTGTTCAAAAAAAAATTCATTCCAAGGTCTCGGTAGATAACTCAACTGTAATGAAACACATGTTTTGGCCAATTCCTATTGGCCAATTCCTGCATGTCCCTGGGTATGCTAAATGCATGCTGTTCTTACAGGCTTCAGCTTGTTGCAAATTTGACTTACTCCATTTTTTTTACGCTAGCTGTCTCTCCTTTTCAAGTCCCCAATTCTGATTATTTTAAATGAAAACATTTAACTTAAAAACAAAATGTTTTCATTAAGGCGACAATATTCATATTAAAACAACTTGTATCCCCATTTTGTCCCCAATCTCTCTCTCTCTCTCTCTCTCTCTCTCACTCTGTTCTTGTGTGTGTGTGTGTGTGTGTGTGTGTGTGTGTGTGTGTGTGTGTGTGTGTGTGTGTGTGTGTGTGTGTGTGTGTGTGTGTGTGTGTGTGTGTGTGTGTGTGCGTACATGCAGAAATTAGCATTAGATACATCAATGTATCATTTTTTGTCTGGGTTCGAAATGAACAAGAAGCTGCGTCTCCTCGACACCAAATCAGATCGCTCCCTCTTGCTATTACACCGTCCTGCTTGTGGCCCATGTCTGTCTGCATTCAGGGGGAATGGCTGTACTGACTCAGGGACGTATTTCACTCAATCAGGCATAATGAATTGCTGTTCCCCATTAAAGAGTCTCCGTGTGTTACTTCTTAATGCTTCTTAACATTTTTGTTGAACAGTACCATTATCAGAATTGATCTTACTGGTACACGCCATACATTCACACCACTGGAATGGAAGCCATGATGGTCATTTGATGGCAGACCAAAAAAAAGTACTCGCATTATTCCGTTTACCAAATCAAACATCCATCAATATATGTACTATAAATTCCAGACATATAAATAGCTCCCAAACTACTACAAGTACTAACGGTACGTGTACCCGGTGCGGTATCAGTCTGCACTCTGCATCTGCCTTGTCAGGGTTCTGACCCGGTTCTAACCCCATGCGCGGTGGAGCAAGGAGGTGAGCCGCAACCCGACACTCTGTTCTGTCCTCCGAGCACCGTTTGAATTACATAATGTGGGAAAAATCCAATTGTCTCCCATCATCTCCAGATTCCACGTTATCCATTATGTTTATTAGTGCGGTGGTGAGATAAGACCGTTATGTTTCTCAGAGAATCTGTTTCCACAAGACACGGAGCGCCGTCGATCGAATATGTTAGCGGGCCGGGAGGGTTACTCGGATCGCATGAGCTGAACTTGATCGCTTTCTACGCATGAAAATGGAGCAACCCGAGGAAAGAAAAAAGATGTATTGATTTCCACCCAAAACGTTATATTCCGTAGAGACGGATCTGGGGGGGGGCTGATTGAGATCACATGAAGTGCAACGCAGGTCTGGCATGCAGACTGTTTTACACCCTAGGGATTCCTGAAATTGAATTTCAATGGCACACCGAGCAGTTCATTAGCAGTGTAACAAAAGTGAGGATCCTATATTGAGACAAATCACTGGCGAAATCAGCTTACAATACACCTCTGGCATTGCGTAACTATTCAATTAGCGTTCAAATAGTATAAAACAGGTGGATTTGGGGGGTGGATTGTTTGTTCTCGAATTCGGTGGATAAAATATGAGCATCCCTTACATACCTTTTGGCCATTCTTGCAGGTAACTTTCAATTCATTTGCCTTCTCCTGTTTGAGCACCCGGTATGAGAGCCGATGTCAGGTAGAAGAGAAAGAAAAACTAACCGTTTTTTTGGAGCTTATTAAACTCTGCTGTAACCAGCGGTTAAGTCCTGAAGTTCACTCCTCTGGATGCTATCTGGATTTTTTAGGTTTAACGTTTCACAAGGATCCATGGAGCATCTCGTGGTTGGTTTGATAGGCGATGGGTGCAATTCATCCAGATCAAATTCAGTTAGGAGATCAAATATGGCCTGAAACACCGCTTCATTCCGTGAGCGGCTTTTGTTATGGTTCGATATCTTCAATGCACATGCTTTTTTTTTTGTTCTCCATCCCTCATGAATACAATGATGCACAACACAACAACAAATGTTTGCTTGACTTTCAATGACGCATTAATCACCCACGCATTAACAAGCTTTTGTCCCGATAATGTTATTATCATGCAGCCCCAAGCTGGTAAACACCTGATTTGGGAGTATAAGCTTCCCTTCAAGGGCTCTATTGTGACCAAGGGACCCAATCATCAACACCCAAATATCAACAAGAGAGCCTTTGAAAGGTTGGCCGGCTATATCAGGCAAAGCAGGATGGCAGCACCTCAGGTAAGTCTTCCATTTCATACCTGCGTGCAACATGTTTTTCTGGGATTTTTTCACAATCAATTTGATTTTCGCTTTTTAATTATGCCAAGATGATGATGTATGCTTCACTAATAGGACATGAATGGGAAATGAAAGGTCGCTGAGAGCTAGATAAATGACTCCCATTATTTCACCAATCGGATAGGAGCCCCGCCTATATGTTCTAATTTGAATGATAATACAATTCTGAATTGCTTTGTCCTAGCAGGCCACTTTCTCCATGATAAGCAGTCTGGCAAGGTGACCTTGTCCTGTAACCCACAATTCCATTGGCTCGTGAGACCTGTAATTGCTTTAAATTAAATGCCTAGGGAATATCAGGCCGGTCAAGCCTGTGTGGGCACTCCAATGATTATTTGACTGCACTTCTCTGTCTATCACACATTTCTTTACGTGCAACATGGGAGGGGAACTGAAGATTTATGTAAAAATATGTATCTCCCTTGGAGTTAGTATCGGTAAAGATCAACAATTCTCACAAAAGCCAAAATGGAAGAGCTGGGAACGGCTGGAACCATGCACGTTGCATTGCTGTTGTTGTTTCTCATGGTTAGGAACGCAGCTTTGTGATTGCTCTTTCAGGACACGACTGTCTTTAATAAAACAATGGTCAGTGCTCTGCACGCTTTACTGTTAAATAATGCACAATGCGCGCAGCTGACTTCAAAGTGCATCATGTCTAAGATGACAATGGCAAAACCGGGATAAAGTACACAGCAGTCCATTATCTGCGCTTTTCGGAGTCATAAATGAATTGTTTATTTTTAGCGTGCACCATTGGCAGAGAGGGATATGGTGGCTTTGGGAGCATAAATAATAAATCACACTGTCCTTGTCTTGGAATACGTTTGAAAAGCAATGAAATATGATAAAGTGTCTCATCCGGATCGTCTGATATTTGTGGCAGTCACTTGTGCGTTGACATGAGCCACCGTATAGGTTACTGATGGCCCAGCCGAGCGGGTCTCAATAGGTCTATAGCACAGGAAGGGAGGAGGCAAAACAAGTCGATGGCAGGGCTGGATGTGTGGAGCGCCGTGGCTGAGAGCCGGACGAAGAGATCCCGGCGCTCAGGCTACTTTCTATTTAGCTTGTCAGGACAATGGGGGACGAGCAGAAACACTAAAGTTTTAATCAAAGGTTTCTGTTTCTATGCATTTGTCTCGAAAAGAAAAAAGCCTCTTGACAGCCTGGGCTTGCTTTACTGTACATGAAATTGTATCACAGTTTGGGACCAGACTGTTCAGGAGAGGGGACAACATTGAGAAGCCCAGAGGTGTATATTGATTTACAGTGCTTTTTATTTGTATAACACCACTTAGTTTGGTTGAAATACCACCACCAAAATAATACCGTGCATATCTCCAGTGAAAATTCAGTTATAACATAACAACATAGTCAGTACAAGTACATCAGAAAACGTCTGCTCAAGACTGTTAACATGTACATATTTGTATTAGTGCTGTGGTCTTGTTAAATGCTCTTATCTGGAATATGGCAGAGCCAGACAATGTATGTCCTTTAATTAAGCAGTGGGAATTGGAAAAATGTTTTTTTGTAATAGATAGCAATGATTTGCCGTTGCTGCTTCGTTTATTTTTATTAGACCCAGTATTGTTCCACGTTATGAAATTAATTGAATTTTTCATGCGTAGAGTAAACGGACAAACAAATTAATCAAGGATGAGCAAATGGATCTTTATTTAGCTGTGTTAGAAATTGTACGTTTTCCATTAAAACTGCACATCAATTTGCCTGTGTCTTCCTGTGGGGTGCATGTATGTTTAATTCTGTGATGCCATGCATGATTAAGTCTGACAAAGGTGTACACACTGCACAGTTTGACAGAAGAATACGCAAGTGAAAGGTATTTCCGTAACATGATTCAGTTGGAGGTGAAAATGTTCTGAGGATATTGTGATTCCTTCATTATTGAAAACCGCCATTAGGTGATTTTCAAGGCTTTTTTACATCTCTGATGTGACATTTGTAATAAATGTAAGCAGTATATGTTTAACATTTTTTTAAAGAAAACGTTTAACTAACATGTATTTGAGTGAAGTTCAGTTCAGTAAATTTTGAGTGACACCCCCAAAAAGTAAAATATACCAATTTAAAAGTGTGTGTGTGTGTGTGTGTGTGCATGTCAGTATGTGTGTGTATATTTGCACGTGTGTGTGTGTGTGTCAAACACCAAATGGGGGTCAAATGAAGCCTTTAAAGCACATAAAAGCAAAATTGTACTGAGAACATGAATGGGTGTCACACCTGTTTTCATCTCCTATTTTTCTTTCTCTGGCCCGACTACCTCTGATGCAGCCTTCACACTCTCTTCCTGTTCCCTCTCATTCGCTCTGTTTCTTCAGTCCCATAAAGAGGCATCCTCCCGAGTACTCGTCTCAGCAGAAACTATTGCAAGATATAATGATGATGCAACACAGAGTTGAAAACGCTAGTGGTAAAAATACACTTTGTACTGCCTGCAATTTGTTTAAGAAAATAAAAGCCCTGGGATAAAAAACAACAACAACAAAGAGGCGGATTTCCAGCTCTCTGGAGATCAACAGGCACATGAGACAGTATTACCATCCTGTAGTGGAAGAGGAGGCAATCAGAGGAAAGGGGGCTATTCTTTTAACAGAGGCAAACATAATCTCAGTAAAGTAGCTATTGTGCTAATTCCTCAAGACAACAATGGGATCAGCAATAAAGCGGGGTGGGGTGGGGGGGGGGGGTGGAGCTCATTAGGCCCAACTAGAATTGATATTCCGGGGTTTTGGATGATGTGCAAAGCATATTGGAGGGGGAAAAAAAGAAAACAGTTTGTTCTAGAAGGGAAGTTCAAAGTGCTCACTGATGCATTCTCTCTCTCTTTCTCTCTCTCTCTCTACTCTATAATCAAATGTGATAGATACAATAGGACGTTTTTAGTTTAGTCATTTAGTTTAGTCGTTATTTTTCTTCTGTCGAGTTACGTAATTCATAACCCACTTGTTGTGCCATGGGATTAACAATTAACTAGAAAAAAACAAAGATGTTAAAAAAGGGCAGTATCATGCCACAAATATGGCACTATTAAAGGGATAGGAGATCAATATGCAGCTGTATTTGTTCAATATGAATTCAACAAGGTTATTTGGTTTAGGGTTTTTGCCATTAGAGGAACACAGGGTCACAGAACAGCTTCTGCTGTCTTTTTGTGAGGTTTGTCCACCCTCTGTCTGGATTCTGGCTGATACACTCGAAGGCATCACAACTGATTAAAATGGAAGCGATGAAACTAGAGCAGAATGTCAAATGTTTGAACCAAAAAAAGTTTATTTGAGGAAATACAGGGATACCTCATTTATTTCGGAACCTCCTGTTGAGAATCTCTCTGATGTCGTTTTACCCTCGAAACGCTGAACGGTTTGATCAAACACCAAGTACACAAACGAGATGTGTTTGTGCGTGGATTGATGTGGAGTCCTTCTGAGTGTGAATAAATGTTTTTTAGAAGCCTCGACCACAATGAGTACAAAACAGCCGTTTACCATCACAATCAATTACCAGCTTGCCTATTTGTTGCATTAAAGGTGTAGTGTGTAGGATTCAGTGGCATCTAGCAGTAAGGTTGCAGATTGCAACCAAATGAAACTCAAACTAAAATAGTATTAAATAGTATTAAAATACTAATAAGGTAGTAATGTAATTGTAAAATGGTTTATTACAAGCCATATTTTTACATGTCAACTTGATTGAATAGGCAAACAGGAGAAGGCAAAAATAGCAAACAAGGGCATCAACTTTTTATCTGACTGATGTGTTTTAGAGAGTTCTCCAACACAACTAAACTCTTATGATCAGTGCCCAAACCCACAGTCGTATGATCATGTGTAAACAGGACCGGAAAAAGGAAACACCAATAAACAAATACAAAAATAAACTTGTTTCTCTGTTTTTGAGTGGCAGAATGTTTTCCCTCTCCCATGAATATCAAGGACACCCTGGTTCCATTATGCATGGCCCCAGATGGTCTAAGGTGCCCATATTTACACTTATATTGCACAACTAGCGAGTGGCTCCCCCCAGTTTTTAATATTGTGTCTGCAGGCCGTACACACTGCTCCACTCAATGACCAAGTGCCACTTGCTCTGGGGCAAAAACGGTGGATTACAGGAGGGGAAGGGGGCCTTATTAACAGGGCCTGGTTATAAGTTATTTTCTATTTGAATTATTAAACAAAGTTTTATGATGCCGAACAATGTGAATTTGATGAGATTTGCCATAGTTCCGGAGAATATGGAGTTTTATCACGGTCTATCATTAGATTTTCTTTTTGTGTGTCTGAATTGTGCCTCGATCGACAGTGGACGTCAGTGGAATAATGAAGAGGAGGAAGGACTTGGGTGAAAATCTAAATCCAAAATACAACCACCATTAAGTGGCTGCCGGCCAGCCACCTTATAAAAACGTATTGTACTCAGTAATCGCGATTTATGAAACATTACCGACTAGTGAGCCCAGCTTTGCGCACTGTATTGAGGTACAATCAAGCGGCAGTCATAACTGCCGGTGTGTGAAGCCCTGGCAGATGCGGCTGGTATGTAGTTCCTCTAACGGCCAATAGGTGGCTCACGGTGGTTGGATGCAGAAGGACCCTCCACCATTCCACACAAGTCAATGAGAAAAATGTGATTGAATTTTCGAAATACAAAGGGAAGACATCTTTTTTATTCATTTGGTTAGGATTTCACTGGATATTTCATCTCAATATTGTTTATTTTGACAGGTCCCGTTTGACAGTTTTATTTATTAACAAATGATTACGGATTGAATATTAATGAGATTTGACCATAGACTACTGCGAGACCATTCAATTCCCGCCCTCAATGTGCCAAATATGGATTGTTTCCATTGCTGGTTGCGAAAATCTCAAGCAGTGGCGGCACCCGCAACACAAAAATGATGTCTTCATAACTGTCCAGTTAACCAACGGGGGATGTCAAGGACATTAGGTCCATATATGTTCCAGGCTATGGGTAGAATGCATCACAAGCAAAATAATCTATTGTGCAAACATCACAAAAACAAAATGGGCCTTTTTTTAAATGTATTTTTTGGTTAACCAATCTTTTCACCAAACAACAGTCTCCATTTACCTACAGATAGTAACTCTCCCAAAGGAGCAATTGGCCATTTCCTGATGCATCGTCGCCACCAGAAGTCAGATATGTTCTCAACAAAGGAATTGTAGATAGTGTTGCAGACATGTCCCCAAAGGTAAATAAATCTACTAAGCAAAGACTAGTGTGCGTGACTTCATAGTCTCTTCTGGTCAGGCCCGGCCAGGGACCTGGGTCACACTACCCCGTCCCCACCACACACCCACACCCCAGGCCCCAAAGCATCCAGATCATCTTCACATGCAGTCCTGGGGAGCACCCATGGGAGTCAGGGGGTGGAGAGGGTGGAGGACAATGACAGGATGAAGTTACAGAACAAGACACAATCTCTTATTCATGTGGTCGGCTGACACTGGGGGATTTGCAGTCTGCTAGGAAATAGATATATGTTGCTATTGTTTTTCCGCTGCTATTTCTTTTTTCCTATAGGAACTGCTGCACCGAATAGCAAGTCATACACCAGAACACACACAATTTGGTGTTTAGATAAGACTGAACATAAGTCAACCTTTATATTTGTGTTTGCGTGTGTGTGTGTGTGTGTGCATGTGCATATGTGTGTGTGTGTGTGTGTGTGTGTGTGTGTGGTGTTCTTGTGTGTGTATGTGTGCGAATATCCGTGTGCATGTGTGTGTCCGTATGTGTGTGCATGCATATGTGAGTGTCCATGTGTACGTTTGAATCCGGCATTAGTATTTTGTATTGGATAAATTGGATGAATTAATGAGGAATTGATTGATTGTTTGCAGGAGAATGTAAAGTGAATTAGTTCAACGGAAAACAAGTCGATTTAAATGTATCACTGTTGTTGTTGTGTGCCACACATATTTCACTGTCATTTTATTTTAATTTTTAATGAAAACTGCAGCACTGACAGGACTTCTGTCTCTATGACTCGACAGGCTGTGTGTTTGACGTGTCACGTGTAACAGACAAGCCTACACATGAAACACTGTTACACCAATATCTGGTGTCAGATTCGAACAAACACTAAGGCAAGACTGACAGAATCGCGGGTGCTACACCGGGTGGTGGGTTGCAGCAGAGTGCAGCACCTGGATGAGATGTTCATCCACAGCATATTGTTGTAAGTGAGAGTCGCAGGAGGGCATGCAGGGTGTGATGATGTCATGGAGCGGTGGGGGTGAGGGGATGGGGTGGGTGGGGGTGGGGGGTGGTGGACACATTGACGGTAGCAGGTGCCTCATTTCGGGGGACCGTTCCACATTTTTGCACATGGTTGTGAAGGAGATGTCATCTATGTGGAAACCTATTTGACAGCTGAGAGTGAAATGAGCCGGGAAATCAGAGTCCCATTCAGTTTGGGAACGTCCCGGTGCTGCCTATCAGCAGCCTGAGATCACCAGACAGAACCCCCCCCCCCCCCCCCCCCCCCCCCCCCACATACACACACACACACACTCCCCTCACCCCAACCCTTCTTCTACTCCTCTACACTCCCCTCACCACTCACTTCACAGAGAAGAGAGGCAGAGACAACATTTACAAAACCATTTGGACGCTCGTTCTCATACACACACACATACACACACGCATGCACACACACACACACACACATACACGTATCTATGCATGGACACTCACAGGACATATGACAGAAATGACAAATATAAATATATATCCTTGTTTGTTGCATTTTATGTTCATTAGAAGAACGATCAATGGTACAGTGAGACAAAATAAATGTACAGTATATAGAAGTTAGTCATTTAAAGAATTAAAAAGATGTATAAAATGACAAGCCCTGTTGAGCTGCCTTGGCTTGGCAAATATTTAAAGTAGGGTGTATCTGCATGCATACAAATACATTAATAATTAAAGAAGTCGCTTTGTTTACTTTTAAATAGGATTCCCCACGAGGAACATATTGCATGTAACCACGACCACTATACCTTGAAATCAACAGGCAAGTAACATAGCTGCCAGGCAGGGGAAACGAGGAGAAAGGATAGCTTCTTTCACTGCCTGTCTATTAGTTTTCATTAGGTTGCCTACAGATCCTCAGAGATGTATAGGCCACATTTGTTTTAAATTCAGCCCTGTGGTGTTCCACCTGATTGCTGCATGGCACAGACAATGATCAGTTCCCATCCGTCTCAGCAGTATTCTGGCTTTTTTCTGTCGCCTTTTTTTCCCCTTCCATTTCCATAAATCCTCGCTGGCTGTAACAGAGCAGGGATGCTGTCATAATCTGCAATGTCAGAGCTGCACACGTCCACCCCTGCTTGTCTCCTCGACTTCTCTCCAATAGGCTTTGGTCTGCCAGGGGTTTCAACAGCCTCGCCGCTGAAGGCTCTGCAACCCGGACTTGTTCTGCTCTGAAGACACGTCAATCATTTCTCTGAGCCATTTCCCACTCGTAAATATATTTATTTCTCTATAAAGGAATTTCTCATTTCTCACCCTCCCCATAGGATTTGTTGGGCCATTTTTCAGGTATGATTGTTGGAAGCTGTTTGGTTTGCTGGGGTGACTGGGCTCACTCCCAGGACCAATCAGCAATGTTTTGTCAGAGCGAGCGCGCGCGGGTTTTTGGGGTTACAAATAACACGACGCATTATGCCAAACATTGGCACATCACTGAGTAGGAAGGGGCCCTCGTTGACTTCACCAGAAGGAAAATGATTGGAGGAGAGACTGTTAACAACAACAACAAAAAGTCACAGAATAGTTATTTCTTTCATTTTTTTCTCTCTTCTCATACACCCCCTCCCCCCCTTTACTAGCTTGGTGCGGTCGACAAAGACATTGCAACCTTTTTAACCGTATTGTACTACTTCCCTTCCTCTGTCTATCTGAGCTATCCCTTCCTTATTGCTATTCTATAGGCCCGTTCCAAAAGGGCCTATGTGATCTGTGAGGCGATGCAAAGCAATTTTATAGGCGTTTCCAACGATTCATCTGCACTGGCAAGGTAATATAGGAAATTCCTCCTAGCTGTGGGATCAATACCAGCTTGGTAAAGTGTAGATTTCATTAACCCTTTGAGGGAGGGCTTTGGCTGTTGCTTGTGAGTTATTAATGGAGAGCACGGAGGCAAAGTACATTCTTTAAGCCCATCTGAGATCTTACCTGGAGGGTGTTTCTCTCTCTCTCTCTCTCTCTCTCTCTCTCTCTCTCACTTCCTATCTCTCTTTCGCGCTCTCTCATTATTGGCCTCAGTCAATGACATGATGCAACCTCTGATTATTTATCAGCTTTTCACTTTGTGCTGTTTATCCCATGTTCTCGATAGGCTTCCAAAGTAGCGATCCGTCAGCATCTTCCTCAGCGCCTGTCACGCAGCAAATCGCTCATGAATAAAATACCACTAAGATCAACCATGGGCTTGGCTGTTTGGTTGAGATTTTTACACGGAGGCCATGTACATTCTTTAAGCCTGAGATCTTATGGATCTCTCTCAGCAATCATTCATCAACCCCAAAAATCGATAGCAGCCAATCAACCCCTCAGCGATCAAAACCCCACCCCCCCCCCCCCCCCCCCCCCCCCCCCCCCCCCCCCCCCACCCCCCCCCCCCCCCCCCCCCCCCCCCCCGACTTAAAAGGGGCAGCCAGTGCTGCACTTGATCCCTCTGATGTTTGGACCAACAAAAAAAAGACCCCTACGTCTCTGGTGTTTCAGTGTCTTTCTGTGTCTACCCCGCTTCATTCGGTTGTTTCCACAACATTAGACCACACAACACATTAGCATAGGATCCGTGCGTTCATCCAGAGACCCCGCAGGCCCCGGCGGTGTGGCAGGCCTGCGGAGGAGGCTCCTCCGCAGCACCCGTTATCTCAGAGACCAGCGAGAGCATCTCGTTCCCTCCCCATCCACGTTCCCCCCCCCCTTTCTCGCTCCCTTTTTCGCTCCCTGCTCTGCTGATTGTTGCCCAGCCTGCAGAACCTTCTGCTGCTGCTGCCAGCAGACCTTTGGGACGCGGTCTCCCTCAGTCACACGAGAAAGAAACCAACGAACGAGTGAAAATGAATGAGGGGAAGAGAAGAGGAGGGAAAAAAGGGAAAAGGAAAAATAAAAAGCGAAAACAAATTCCTCATTAAACAAATTTGTAAAGGCGGCATCGGAAGCTGTTCAACATTTGCTTCGGCCCAGTTGTCAGCCTGACGTGACCTTGGGAGCGCCATGATTCGCCTGACAAATAGAAAGCGAGCCTATTAAGGAAGAGAGGTGTTACTTTCATCCAGCCCCCCCTTCAGCTCTTGGGTGATGGCTGGGCTATCACCCCCCTGTAACACTGTGAAACAACAGTGTGGCGAGCCATGACTCAGGAGGGAGCGATCAATGGCAGTGGAGGGGGTGTTTTTTCCTTTCTCTGTGTGTGTGTTTCCGTCTTCCTTCCCTTGTCTCCTCTTCCGATTGTCAGCAGCGGTATGAAAGGAGATGGGCAAAAGGTGAGCAAGGAATTTGTAAGTAAAGGGAGAAAAGGGGTGGAGGGGGGGATGGTGGCGAGGGGAGGGGAGACTTTTCCAGCCTCATCACAGCCGGCAATGTCATCCACTTTTATCTCTCTCTCTCTCTTTCTTTCTTTCTTTCTTTCTTTCTTTCTTTCTTTCTTCTTTCTTTCTTTCTTTCTTTCTTTCTTTCTTTCTTTCTTTCTTTCTTTCTTTCTTCTTTCTTTCTTTCTTTCTTTCTTTCTTTCTTTCTTTCTTTCTTCTCTCTCTCTCTCTCTCTCTCTCTCTCTCTCTCTCTCTCTCTCTCTCTCTCTCTCTCTCTCTCTCTCTCTCTCTCTCTCTCTCTCTCTCTCTCTCTCTCTCTCTCTCTAGGCGAGGGGACTAGAATCACCGATGCCCACGTGTGCTCATACATCTCAGCTCCATAGAGACGAACGGCCGCTTCCCTTGTAGGATTGACACCCACCATTTATATTCATTTTACCTCCTCCGCTCTACCCCACCCCATCCCTCCTCCCCATAAACCGCCCCAATCTCTGTCGTCGCAGAGGTATAGCTAACGGCTATCGGCGGAGGAGGTGGGTCACTGTTGCAGGTGCGCTAATGCAGCTCCCTCCTTCTCTTCTTCCTCCTTCTCCTCCTCTTCCTCTTCTTCCTCCTCCTCCTTTTACCCCTCCTCCTCCTCCCCCTTCTCCTCCTCTTCCTATTTCTACTGCTGCTATTGTAATAATCCTTGAATGAGGTCCCGTGGTCCGAGAGAAATGTCAGAGCTTTGCCGCTTTGAGGAGCAGTCCAATCCAACACAGAGATGGAGTGATAGCTGCTTAGGTGCCAGAAGTGTGTGACTGCTAGTGTGTTGTTGTTGTTGTTGTGAAATAGAACAGAGAGGGGGAAAGAAAGAGAGAGAGAAAGATAGAGAGAGAGTGAGAGAGGTGATACCATGGGGAGGTGAAATCTCTATCTCTATTTAGAGAAACTGGCAAGGATGCAATGCAGGCCAGATGTGTTGAAAAACAGAACTGACAGATGTGGTCGTAACTGATATACTTTTTTGTATATTAACAGCATGATTCTCTTGAAAAGGTTCCACATGGTAACTAATGAAATGCTAAGTTATGTGAAAGAGATTAGCAAAAAGTTAAGAGGTGTGATTCATTGGTGTTAAAGCAACAGTAATGATGCACATTTTACCCAATCTTCTTAGGAAACGTAGTAATTGCTGTGTTCAACCCGCTAACGATTACACAGCATAGCTATTTTCTTTCTTTCCACAAAATGAAACCAGAGGTACAATGTGATGCAATGGGATCATTTTACTTCATATGTTAACGCTTTGGTAGAGGAAGGAAAAATGTAACATCCAAAGTAATTTACATTGAGCTCTGTTTAGTTGCAAAGTAGAAACCCCATATTGGACTACGTTAGATAGCAGTGGTTTTGCTCCCTGGAGGATGTGAAAATCCAGGTGCCACTTCATTATTTTAAACCCAGAAACATATATAGACAACAGCAGACACACTGGTGTTCCTCTGAATGCACATATCAATACGCGCCTTGGGCGTCATTAAAAATGAATGGCCCATATTAGAAACAGACCCCACATCCATAGTACGCCTCAGTGCGGGATCCTGTGATGAGTTTGAAGAGGCGTTGACGGGGGGTTGAAGGTTGTGTTTCAGAAGTTTTTTTTTAAATCTCCCTGTCTGGTAATCCATACTGACAGAGCTAGCACAACAGGGAGAAAATAACACAGGGGGGCTGCTTCCACAAATCTACTGGCAAAGAAAGACTCTCTCTCTCTCTCCCTCCCTCCAGGTGGAATTCATCAATCATGCAACAATGAAAGCATGCATTCCGTCACCTTTGCCTTTTTTTTTTTTCAAATGGAATAAACAATCCTCCTTTTTCTGGGTTTTTTTATGGCAGGGAAAACATGCTTTCCTTCAAGGTGGTGTGGTGCTGACCGCAGATCCTCATTCCATCGCTTCTGACTGTTTTTGCTTGTCTTTCTTTGCTGTTGTGTACATTGATGCTCTTTCTCACTCTCACTCTCACTCTCTCACTCTCTCACTCTGAGGCCACTAAAAGGTTGAACCCTTCACATCCCCCTGGTCTCGCAATGTCAGTGTGGAGTCATTCATCCAAAGTATTGGCTCTCTCTCTCTCTCTCTCTGCATCTCTCCCTCTCCCTCGCTCTCTCTCTCTCTCTATCTCTCTCTCTCACTCTGTGTCTGTAAGACAGAATTAGGTGCCACAACTACGATCCTGAAGCTGTGGGAGAAAGCTGCTTCGCTGCTATAATGCAAACAACAACTATACAATCAGCCCTCATCTGATGGTCCCCTTTTTGTGCACAGTCTCGGATGTAGAAACCGTCCTTTTAAGATAACCACTAGGGCCTGGTGACTGGTGGTGGGATGGAGGTGGCGGTGGCGGTGGCGGGGGTGGGTGAACATGATTTTTTTAAATAATAACAAGACCCACATCAAATGAGGCAGACATCCGTAGTCGATGCGTTGGGTCAATACCAGATGGAGGACAGATGGATCCACCGTTCCCCCAACTTTGTCTTTAATGCGAGACTCTGAATGGTAACATCTTCCAGTACAAAAACCAGGTAAATAAGAAAAAAATGATTTTGTTTACACACAGGGCAGCTTTAAATTGATTCACGTGGCGTAATGTGAGTTAATTGAGTTGTCTTGGTACGCTTCGGATGCCAGAGATGACGGAGGTGGGTAATGAATTATGAAGCGAAATAGAGAAATAACCGAGCCACAGTTGAGAAAGAGCAACAGGGAACAAAAGGATTGCTTATGTTCAAATCAGCACATTTTCTTTCTGTCTCTTAAATTACATTTTCTATTTCTGTTTTTTATTTGTTTGCCTCCTTCTCTAGCTGTTCCTACATGTAAACCGATACAAATACACACAAAAACACGTCAAGGTGCACACACACACACACACACAAACACACGCACACGCACAGTCACACTCACACACACACACACACACACATACACACACACACACACACACACACACATATTTATATATATGGTTGTCTAGGAGACCACTCCTTGTTTAGATGTGTTGTCAAGGAAACAAAATGGGAAATTCTGCACTGAAAGTAATAAAAGAAAAACTCCATCTGGTATGTTGGAACAAAAAAAACACGGAGGCTGTGGCCTAGTTGGATAAGTGCTTTAAATAAAAGTAGTTTCACAATTCTGATCTCTGCTGATTGTGTTACTGTTGGAATGCTGCAGGATGTCTGAATGCTCATAATGACCATTGGTTACTGGGGAAAGGTTCAGCTGATTCAATTCTTGCATCCAATTGACTACAAAACCTGAAAGAAAGAAAAAGGTAGCACCGAATAATTTAGCCTTTCTAAGCCTCTCTTTAAGGGACTCTGTTCAGGGGGGTGCTTTGGGAAGATAATAATCGTTGTTCTTCACAAGGTGTTGCAGCGTCATGTCACCGCTGCTGCATTCCCACAACAGCTGGACTTAAGTAGCGGTTGACACTTTGCATATTGCGAGATTGATTAAAAAGTCTGTGTGGCCTAAATATCTCCCTATAGTTTCTGTTTAGCTCGTCCCCCCACACACACACATACACAAACACCCACCCCCAACTCACACACACACACAGACACACCCACTGACACGCACACCCACAAACGTGTGTGCACACACAAACACACCCCCCCTCCACACACTCACTCACACACCCACATACCCACACTCAGTCTCACACTCACACACACCCACACAGACACACACACATGCACTCAGTCGCACACTCTCACACCACAACGTATCTGTAACGCTGTTCTCGTTGCTTCTTTCCTCCCCAAGCTGAGTTATCTCGCTGTGTTACATTTATAAGTTCATAAATGCACATTATTCAGACGGTTCAATAATGCTTCCCTGCTGTTTCATGAAAAACTAAAAAGTCAAAAAACCGTCTTGCTCTGACATCCACACTCTGCTTGTGGAATCATTAATACACTGCGGGGTTGGATGGGGGGGGGGGGGGGTGGTACTTGTTCCTGGGTTCAGCTGGCTGATAGGCGAACCGCAACACAAGACAGATCCTCGACGCATCCTGATGCTCATCTGTAGATAGTAATCAAGCCTGACAACAAATATCCCTATTTAGATAAGCCCTCAAACCCGGAGATACCTCCGCTCAGTTCAGCTCCGCGCTACCCCACGTGCATCCACAACGCATCAGAAGCCATTAACACTGATGTGGTGATGGCTCCGCGACCTTCCTCTTTGCCTGTCTCTCTCTGTGTTTTTAAAACCTCTTTTTGGTTCTGTTGCAGATCAGGTTCAAACTCCTGCAGGTTCTGTGTTATTAACCCTTATCATGCAGGTCCTGGGACACATCATGCCTTCATCCCTAGCTCTCTCTCTCTCTCTCTCTTCAACTCTCTCTCTATCTCTCTTCTACTCTGTTCCTCTTACTCTCTCTCTTTTTCTCACCCTCTCTTTCTCTTTCTCTCTTTCTCTCTCTCTCTCTTTCTCTCTCTCTCTCTCTCTCTCTCTCTCTCTCTCTCTCTCTCTCTCTCTCTCTCTCTCTCTCTCTCTCTCTCTCTCTCTCTCTCTCTCTCTCTCCCTCTCCCTCTCCCTCTCCCTCTCTCTCACTCTCATAAACAGCAGCATCTATTGTGAGAAAGACCTGCCAACACACTTCGTTCCCAGGGACGTTCTCTTAAGGTCTTAAGGAGAGGGAGGGTCGGGGGTGGTGACATGAGACACGAGAGACTGGGGGGGGGGGGGGGGGGGGGGGGGGGGGGGGGGAGGGGGGGGGGGGGGGGAGGAGTCGGTCATTGTGCAGTGATCTGACATTCCTCCTCGTTCTCTCTTCCCTCCCTCTCCCACTACATGTTCTTCTCTCTCTCATCCTCCTCCTCTCTCTCCTCTCTCCCACTCTCTCTCTCTCTCCCCTTACTCTCCCCTCATCTCTCTCTCCCACCTCTCTTTCATCACTTCATCCCTCGTCTCTCTCTCGTCTATCTCCCTAGAAATATACATCTCGTGGTGACACATTTTATGAATCCCTCTCCCTCTCCCCCCCCTCTCCACTCAACTCTCATAAACAGACAGCATCTATTGTGAGCATGACCTGCCAACACACTTCCGTTCCCAGTGACGTTCTCCTTAAGTCTTAAGAGAGGGAAGGGGCGGGGGGACTGGGTGACAGAGACCACGAGAGACTGGGGGGGGGGGAGCGTAGGGCGAAGCAAGTCCTCTCGTTTGGTATTTTCCCCTACCCCCCCCCCCCCCCCCCCCACCCCGCTCCGCCTCCCCCCCCCCCCTCCACCCACCATTTGGAATTCCCTCCCCTCCTACCCCCCCCACCCCCGCCCCCCGCTCCCCCCCCCCCCCCTCCTCCCCCCCCCTCCCCCACCCGCCCCCCCCCCGCCCTCTCCCCCCCCTGTCCCCCCACCCCTTCCCATGAAGCATCTGTTTTTACAACATCTTTTATCGCCAGAGCAGAGGAACGGGTGTCGTTTCCGTGTGCAGGCACTTTTCACTTCTAACAGCAGCATCTGACCTGCAGTGTGCAAGCCGAGTGTATGTGTGGGGGAGTGCGGGGGGCAGAAAATATTTTTTAGGTGAATGCCCACACAAACATCTCAGCTCTCTTGAGTTCTGTATCTTAACTGTCTTATTGTGAAAGGTCAAAAAGTCATCGTCTTCCGAGTTTTCTCATGAACAGCAGTTTTAGACGCCTCACCACTCAATCACTGTGGAAGACTGCCTCGGATTTCCTTGGCACACACCATTAACTTCTTACTTGCTTTCATGGTGGCATTTTGTTTTAATTAAAGCGAGACGACCCTCTCCAGTGTGAAGCCTAATTACTCAGAAAGTATTTCATACAGAGGAAAGAAAAATATATTGTATCGTATCTCCCATTGGTAGAAAACAATGGTATAGTTCACCGCTCTCACTGTTTTGGATTTACACATCAGCCAATAGTGATGTGTAATTCTTTAGTCTTCTCATATTCTTTGCTGTAAAAATCCAGCTAAAGTGTAGCTGAGAAGATTCGTGGAATGCTAACGCTACATCCCAAGCGTGGAAATGAGGTTGAACTCAGTTAACATTCCCTTTTCAGCAAACCAACGTTTGTTTATGTTTCTCAAATTGAAAAAGTTAATTATTAAAGCTTTCTTACTTACAGTGAGTTTTAGTGTACAAGAGGAGCGCATTCAGAACGGGGGGAGCTACCAGTTTGAAACCTTGTTAGGATTTTCATTGCTTGTCATTTTAATGAACCATAGGGGAACCAAGTGGGTTTTTCAGAACAGTTTGGATGACTAATGGCCAAAATCATGTAGTTAGAAGTGAAACACATATTATTTATCTTTCCCCCCCATCTCGCGCACTCTCCTCCTCTCTCTCCCCCTCTCTCTCTCTTGCTCGCCTTCTCTCGCTCGCTTTCTCTCCCCGCCTCTTCATCTTGTTTCTTTCTCTATTTAATCCTTTATACTTCAAAAGTCACACACACGCACACAGACAGTCATACAAACGCACACACACGAACACACACAAGCACATACAGTCACACACACTCAAACAAGCGCACACACACATACACAGTCACACACACAGTCACACAAACGCACACATACAAACACACACAAGCACATACAGTTACACACACACAAACAAGTGCACACACACAAACACATACACACACACATCACATCACAAGTGAGCAATAAAATAGGAAGAAAAGCAGGGTCAATTCTTTGTTGAACTGCTTCAGAATCACAACAGTGTGCGACTGTAATAAATATTTTGCTTGGCTCAACAGACCTCTGTCCAACTCAATACACAAAACCCTAGTGGGCAGCTAGGGTTGGTTAGCTGCCAACAAAGTAACTAACCCAGCAACTGTCAATGAGTTACACATAGAGACCCATATTTACAAAAATGCATACAAGTAATAACATGCAGACAACCACACACACACACACACACACACACACACACACACATACGATTCACACATATGCAACCCCACGCACATAAACAAACCCATATGATACGCACATACACAACCACATGCATACACATTCCGACACACAATTCTGGGCATGGCACTATTTACTAAATGCTAATGTGAACGGTACCAGGTGCAAAGGAGAGACAGGTTAGCTGTTACCCACTGCTCTCAGTAGGGGGAAGAAGATCAAATCCCAGGCAACTGAAAAAAATGTAACCGTCCATTTTGCCACATACCAACAAAGGCTTAGCAGAGGGTAGATAGAATCATTGGTTGTTTATTAGAAATACCATTACGCTGTGACAACTGTCAAAACCCTTTCATTGGTCAAAAGTGCGCCTCTCTCAGACCACCTCCATTACTGCCACCCATGATCGACAATTCCTTTCATGATGTCCGTCTTCCTCACACTGTGAATAATAATGATGATCATTTTCTGTGGCACATTCCAATTGTGGCACTCGGCTAGTGGCATATTGGTCCTGAAAAAAAAAATTCAATTCGGAATATCATCATTCTCTTGTATTGTGGTACGCGAATGAAAATAGAAGGAAAACGGCAACTTGTCTTTTAAAAGTCTGCATCAAAGTCTGAATATTATAAAAATCATTTTGGATCTAACGAAGTGTAATTGAACATTTCTGTGATATTTTGTTAAACAGGGGAGACTATCTGTCAAATACATTAATTCTGCTACTTCCGGCTAAAAACGCTTTTTCAATGGTAGTTTTCTATTGGCTGCACACCCCAGGTTGAGCAAGTGTGAAGTGGGTTTTGATAACGTTTGACCATGCCCCACACACTTCTACCCTACGTATTCATACTTTTGAAAACCTTTACGACATTCACAACTGCTCACATCACATTTTTGTGATGCAAAGGCAGAAGTTCCCCTGCTAAAACAGGGGTGTACTTACCCTTTAATATACTTCGCTATTAAAGGAATACGACCACTTGTCAGGCCAGGCGGTTGCAGCGGACCGTTAGCGGCGGGACTGTGGTACATCGGGCGAGATGTGTCTCGTTTGAACACTAAATCATACAGTAGTGGTAATCAGCAATGTAGATATCATGGAACATTGTCATTCTGACTCATGCTCCAGAAAGATGAATGTGCAAAATAAATACGAGAGAGAGAGAGAGAGAGAGAGAGAGAGAGAGAGAGAGAGAGAGAGAGAGATAAAGGGGGAAATGGAAATCATGTATTAATGCAACAATATTTCTCTGACACATATATAGATTATGCTCATCCACACTCATGCTCATCCTTTAAATCTTTCTGCTCAGTCAGAAAAAGATGGAGCGGTAAATGTTGATTCTCTTTGTGGGGAAGAGTAGGAGGATTCCACATTCATCATAATGTGGCTGTGATGTATTATTTTATTTATGTGACAGGTGAGGAAAGGTGCTTTTACTGTTGCTGGGAGTGAATCCAGGAGGAAGCAGCCAAAAGCCACCATGGCAGGTTAGTCTAATGGTAAGGATCAGTCATGTGTAGTTGATAAATAACCACAAAGTTGTCGCATTCCTGCTCAGATACTCTGCTGTTGTTGCTGGGTAATTGGCCCACTAGGCGGGACTTAAACCTTAACTCTTCGATGGGTTTCACACAGTGTGACTGAAGTGTCATGGGCTAATGCATCAATTGTAGGCAAATCATCTTGTTCATCAAAGTTACATATGTCTTTATAATGATATAATCAAAACAAAGTGAGATTATTGCACAGGAAATTAGTTCCATAAGTCTTAAACTTTGTACCGTTATATTTAGCGTTGCTAAGAGATTACAGCATATGAGTGTTTGAGGGAAAGTTATCTCCATATCCCCATGTGTTAGGCACACGTGTTATCACTAATGCCCTTGATAAGATGATGGTATCAAGAGTGTAGTCATTAACAACAACAACCACTCCACTGCTCTTTCTTCCTGCAGCCCAGCAGACAGTAGCCTCTCTCCGTATTCATTCAGCAAATAACACAGTCAATAAATACATAGTCCAGCCTATAATTAAACCCATTGGCGCGTCACATGATACATCCAATCTCGTTAGGATGTCAGCAAGTTAGTCTTTGCTTACACCCCACCCCCTTGCTAAAAACAAAAGTATAAATTCCATTCGATTGTGGCAGGAGCAGCAGTAGCATGTGGTAAGAGCTGACTCTACTACTGAGCCTGGTGTTCTGTCATCTCTCTTTCTCTTTCTCTCTCTCTCTCTCTCTCTCTCTCTCTCTCTCTCTCTCTCTCTCTCTCTCTCTCTCTCTCTCTCTCTCTCTCTCTCTCTCTCTCTCTCTCTCTCTCTCTCTCTCTCTCTCTCTCTCTCTCTCTCTCTCTCTCTCTCTCTCTCTCTCTCTCTTACTCACACTCACACACACACACACACACACACACACACACACACACACACACACACACACACACACGGCTGCTCTTTCTCAACCCCTGTCTGTGGAACACGACATCATGGATAACTGAAAAAGGCGAGAAGGAAGTCGGGTCTCATAAGGATGAAGAAAGAATGGTAAAAAGGCTCCCATTATCCCCCCCCCCCCCCCCCCCAAACACACACACACACAGACACATACACACGCAAAGTCATGAGCACACACACATCCACACATCACACCATACACACAGACACACACACATACACACACTCACAACCAAGGTGTACACCACCACTGCCTACAGAATGAATGGAAAAGAAGTTAAACCAATTTGCTGTGCCTCTATTCAGAAGCCTAGCGCTAATTTTCAGTATGAACTACCTCCAGAACAGCCTTATTGTTGTTGTTGCAAATTAAACTGAAGAGAAAATGAAAGAGTGATTTCTCTTTTGTGTGTTTCAGTATGATAAGCGGTTTGCTTATGTGTGATTGGGTTGTGTACACAGAAGCAAATCAAGGACATCTTCATTGTGTGTGAGTGTCTGTATGTGTGTTGGTCTCTACCTGTATGTCTATCAATCCATCTCTCAATCTTTATATATATATTAAAAAGTTTTATGAGTGAAACAAAAATAGAGGACTGATGTATCTAACATCAACATTCAAACTCTTTAGAAGTGAACGAGTGAAACGACATTTCAATACATTTGCATTTATTTATATAGCAGAAGACATTGTCCGACATGAGGTAGGTTAACTTTTTATATGATCATGTCATCTGTCAGACATCCAAGGCAACCACATCAAATCATGTTTTTACATTCAAAACACACATTTTTAACTCCAGTTTTTAGCTGTTGGTGACAGTGCCTTCTCGAGCACCAGGGGGTCCATCTGATAAATATAAAGTCTGTCACTGAATCTAAGAGCCATCAGACTGTGGTAAGTTGTTGCCATGATGACTTGGGTTATTTATATCTTGATCACTCTACGTCTGTTTGTGTGTGTGTGTGTGTGTGTGTGTGTGTGTGTGTGTGTGTGTGTGTGTGTGTGTGTGTGTGTGCATGAGTGTGTGTGCTTGCGTGTGGAAGTCTGTGGGTGCCTGTGGATGTGTGCGTGTGTGCTTGCGTGTGTATGTGTGTGTGTGTGTGTGTCTGTGTGCGTGGTTGAAAGCGAGAGAAAAATAAGACAGAAAAAGCAAGAGAGGAGTGAGAGAGTGAGTGAGTGAAAGCTACCATAACAGTCTGTTAATTCAGCTCTAGGGGAATTGTAGCAGTAAGGCAGTAGCAGGGCTACATGAGTCATGCAGTATGGCAGCACAGGCATAAGGGAGCTCTCATATACATATACATATACTTTTAGGGGGACCGGTGTGTTGGAATGCATACTTGCGCGTGAGCTTGCCTTAATAGGAATATGTTTGTGTGTGTGTGTTTATTGTGTGTTTGTGTGTCTGTCTGTTGGTGTGTTGGTGTGTGTGTGTGCGTATGTGTGTGTGTTTGCCTGTGTGTGTGTGTGTGTGTGTGTGTATGTGCGTGTAAGTGTGTGTGTGCCTGTGTGTGCCTGTGTGTGCGTGTCTGTGTGTGTGTTTGTATGTGCTTGTGCATATGCCTGTGTGTGTGTGTGTGTGCTTGTGTGTATGAGCGTGTGTGGGTGTGCGTGTGTGTGTGTACATTGGCTGTTCCTCTCCACTGCAGACCTGTCATTTCTCCTTCACCCAAGGGGGCCCAGCTTGAAACACCCTCATGACTTTAAGGCTACCATCTGCAGCTTTACAAACAGCCTACAAATATAGTATCACATCAGAGTCTCAACAAAGCATTTAACAAGCACAACAGGGCTCTGGGTAGCTTCTTCACAGCCTACCACACCACTTACAGTTAACCTACTCCAAACATACACACAAGCATATGCACTTACACGCATACACTTACACACACATGCACACAAACACATGTACACAAAAAACACAAACACACACATATACAACAACACACACTCACCCACACACACATACACACTTACACACTCACACAAACACACACATGCACATACCCACACACACACACGTATTGTACACGAACATACACACACTCACCCCCCCCCCCCCCCCCCCCCCCCCCCCCCCCCCCCATGGACACACTCACACGGACACACACACACACACGGAACAAAGGTTCAAACTTGGCAGTTCAGAGGTGAATTCTTGATCATTTCTTTCACCAGCAGCGAGCTACAGTTTAAGGAGATTATAAAGGTCAGTGCTGGACAGGTCACTGGGACATGTACGGGCAATTAAAGGCTGATCAAAGACTGATTTAAAGGAGCACAGGGCTGGAACTGAATATCTTAGTGACAAACCCAACGCTAGGCAGGCTTAAAAACAGCACATACACACACACACACACACACACACACGCACACACCCAACCACCCACCCATACACACACACGCACACACGCACCCACCCACACAAACACACACACACACACAACAGACACACATACACAGCACTCTGCTCATTGCTGGCCGATTCTGAACCCCTACCTTGTGAAATTATATCCTAGTAACTTCACACTTTCATAATCACAAGTTATATTCCCACCCATGCCTGCCAGGCTACTTCTAGAGTACTGGTGTAGCTTTGCAGCTATTTAACCTGAGGCGGGGAAGTTGGGGGAAAAATCGGTGAGTTCATACTCCCATGTGCGTGTGTGTGTATGTGTGTGTGTGCATGTGTGTCTGTCTGTGCATCTACAGCAGACAGGCAAAAGCCGTATAATTGTACAGAATCATGCAGTATTGTTGTTTAGTAGCCACCAGAGTGTTAACAACACGACATGATGTACTGGATTTGTTGGTTTCTTTATGGTTTGCTGTTATCTGACTCTGCCTGTCTGGGTACTGCAATGCACTCGCTTAAACTTTGTATGCGAATACGACACGCACTGCAAACATAAATTTGATTCTGAATGGGTAGCAGATTAGCAAGGCAAAGTAGGGGGAGAGAGTGCTCACTGTCAGACACGTCCTGTCCTCAGACTCCCTGCCTAGGGGGAGCAGATCCTGACCTTGGGGTGCTTGGGGGGCGCCGGAGACCTCCTATCTCAAGTCCCCGGGCTCCTCCTTCTCCCCCCCCCCCCCCCCCCCCCCCCCCTTCATATTTGCTCCTGGCATTCTGTCTGATCCATGCCGCTCTTCCACCCACAAATCATCGTCTAATAAGTCTTGTCAAACACATTAAATGTGCCTTGTCACCTACCTTGAAGAGGTAATTAATTAATTAATATCTTAATTTATTGTGTGTGTGTGTGTGTGTGTATATGTGTGTGTGTGTGTGTGTGTGTGTGTGTGTGTGTGTGTGTGTGTGTGTGTGTGTGTGTGTGCGTGTGCGTTTGTACGTGTGTCTGTGTTGTTTTCATTTTACAGTGGCAAGAATAGCATGTGTCTATGTCTTGATGTTCTTACATACATTCCTGGAAGGTTACATGGAATTCCGAGATTAAAGTCTTCCGATTTCTGAATCTTCGGAATTCCAAGTTCGGTCAATGAGACTGAAGTCAGACATAAATCCCACAACGCTCACATTAAACTCAGAGCTCTTAGTCGGTCCGAACGCATCCTGCGTTTTGTGTGCTCATAAAGAAATGCGGCGCGATCGTTCCGTGCGCTCATAAAACATTTTTGTTACCCGCCTGCAGTATGTTATTTCACAACATCCTTTTGTCTCTCCTCATTCCCGATTATGTCTCCTTGTGCCACCACTAAAGCTGCTCGTCTCTCTATCAGTCGCTCTCGGAGTCTGCCCTCGCGCTCACCTCTTTCAGCGCCATCCATCTCTCTCCCAGTGCTCCTCTCTGCCATACACATGCACCCGGTCGCCCCACACCCTCTCTCTCTCTCTCTCTCTCCGGTACCTCTCCCCTTTTATTTTCAGACTGAGTATCACAATGAAGCCTAACGTGCTACTGATGAGCCAACCATGTGAGAGACAGCTGTATTTGGCTGCATGCATTCAGGCTTGCCCCTGGGCCATAGGAAAATACAGAGCCGGAGATGAATGACATCACTATATCCTTTCTTTTTTCTTTCCTTATTAGTTATGAGAACCCCCCCCCCCCCCCCCCCCCCCCCCCCACACACACACACACACACACATACACACAAATACACACACATACACATGCACAAACACACATATACACACACACACATTCATACGCACACACACACACACACACACACACACACCTTGCTCCCTTCTATTCCGTCCACTGGGCACTCGGCATGGATCTGTCCGAAATAAAAATCCTTAACCAATCCTTTGGCTCCACTTAGCTGCATCTGTGGCTGCTAAAATTAAAGGATGAGAATTGCTTAAGGATCATAACATCGAATCATCGCCGTTCGTTCTGAGAGGCTGTTTCACCCCGGGGCATGCCGTTTTCTCTCTCCCACCGTCTTAGTCTCCATCTGTGCTCTCTCTCTCTCTGTCTCTCTCTCTTTCACTCCACATCCCTCTCTCCCTCTCTCCATCTCTCTCTTCCCATCTCTCTCTCTTCCACTCTCTCTCTCTGTGTCTCTCTCAATCTCTGTCTCTATTTGTCTCTCTAACTGTCTCTCCATCTCTCTGACTCCACGTGTTCTCTCTCACACTCTTTCTTCCACTCTTCCTCTCTCATGCTCGCTCTATTTGTCTCTCCACCTCTCTCTCTTCATCTGTGTTCTTGCTCTCTCTATCACTCTCTTCCACTCTATTTATCTCTCTCTCCATCCCTCTCTCTCTTTGTCTCTCTCTCCATATCTCTCTCTCTCACTCCATCTCTCTCTCCATCTCTTCTCTCTCTTTGTTTCTCTCTCTCCACAGGTCCCTTCTGTCTCTCTTTATCTGCTACCCTTAATCACACCCCTCTCCCAGGGGGGAGTGTGTGTATGAAGGTGTGTGAGGTGGAGCGATCACGCTCTCAGCCCAAGTGTTAGCAGAAGAACAATTGCTCCTTTTTACTTCTAATGCTGTTTGTTTGTTTGTGTTGTACCCACTCACTGTAGCCTGTAGGTTGTTGGACATAACGGTAAGAAATGCACAAAGGGTGCTGCATAATAAACAGCACAGTGAACCCGGGTGAAATGTAACTGCTTCTTGTGGTGATATCGCTATGGAGGGAAGGTGTGACTGTTTCCATTCCATTCCATTCCGTCTGGCTCAAGTCTGATCATGCCCCAAGCTCCCAGTAATACAACATCCCTACATCTATTTTTGAGTTGAAATTGATACCAATCTAAATAAATCTAAATTGTTTAAGATTAATAGCCATGCCCCTGCTTTATTAACAATTGTATCTGCATTTTTCTTTGACCAAACATTATGAAAACTCTGTGACTGTAGTCATCTTTGAGTTTGTCACATTAGTATGTCACACAATCAGTAGGCCTACTTCAGCATTTTGATAATACAGGGTGCTAAATCGATGATAGAATTAAGAAAGATATGATCATCTATGAACACCTTTTCCTTAATAAAGTTGTCCAGGAAAACTGTAAGCAAAGTTAGTTCAATCGACTAGGTCAAAAAGGTCAATGAATAAAGTGTCGTTATTGAAGAAAACTAACTGCTGATCTCACTTAAAGGTGTGTAACGCTACTGCCCTCTATCGGCGGAAAACCAATCTCAGTTCCACAGATAAAAACGTTTGAATCAATTAATACACTTGATATATTATGATTGTTATAGAAAAAATCAAATCGGCAGTTTAATTGTGTGACAAATTGTGTGGTTTCTGTTGATAACATTGACGATGTTGTATTATATTAAATATATACTGTAGCGACCCTGCAGGACTAACATGGGAGAGACTCTTGGGGAGTTCATGGGGGGAAGATGTTGCCCCTAGTTCAGCTGATAGGTCAGGTTCAGAAAAGGGGAGGGGGCTGAGAAAGGAACAGAGAGTTGGAGGGAAAGCGACGGGGGACAAAAAAGGGGGAAAGTCAATAGAAAGACGCCTCGAACGTTACTCCCAGTTCTACCTAAATAGCTAGTTTCGGCTACCAGCCTTTATGTTGTTTTGGGCACTCTTCCAACCCCGTTATTAGCCTGTATTTTGGGGTAATAAACCCGGTTCTCCGGTTAAACTTCAGCCACCGTTTCCTCATCATTCAGCTAGCTAGCAAGCCGTGCGGCGGAGCCGCGAGCGCTACAATACCATTTTTAGTCTTTGTTATTTTGTCCCAAATGTTTTGTGTTTGCAAGTAACCCAGCTACAAGGCCTCAAAATGGATTGCTGACATCATGTCTGCCCTATGGGCAATATGACCGCCCATCCCCATGTGTTGACGGAAATAACATCGAATTGGGACTATTTGTTTGAAATAGGCCTTATTAAACTCAGATATGTGGTCCTGTCTCCATCTAGTGGCAAACATAACAATTAAGATTTTTTTATTTTCAATTTGGCATGGCCTGTTGAACAATGTCGTGTAGGATACCTTAACAAAAACAAAACAAGTTTCCACGAGTGATGGCGTATTCTTTAATAGTTTCATTTTACTTTCTAGTTTAGTCTACCCGATGAAGAGAAGCCTATTCTCAGATATCTTAGCACTTATCACCACGGTAGCACGGTGTTCTTTTTGTCGTGAAATGGAAAATGAAGATTAAGTCAGAGTTGCAGAGAGCTTTCAGTTGGCACTCATGATATTTTCAGGGCGGTTTATATTTACTATCAAAGTGCAAGGCATCCATTCAACCTTGTGCTTGTCGACTTCTTGTGGCTATCAGGGGCCCCAGCTGAACTGGTTCTTTTTCCGGGCCCTATGGGCCCAGTTGGTGTAAAAGATCTCCGATGAATTGCCACCGAAATTGGGTCGCTTACTGTGAAAGTTGCAGCAGCATAATAACATAGTTAGCCCCACCGACCCAGTGCTCAGTGCACGTGGTTAACCGCAAGCACCCTATTTCTTGCGCAAAAAAGCCAGCGTCTCAGTGTTAGGGACCTTTCGGGAGACGAGTGACAACCCATTCAAGGTGTACAACTCTGGATACGGCAGCGCACAAAGTTTAATTGGCTTTTTGAATCGGTTTCAGTGAAATGGAAAAAGAGACTAAACCACAGAGTAAATAAAGAGCGTAAAGAGTAAGCTGCCTAGAATGTAGGATTATTTATTCATTTCATTATTTAAAGAAAATCTAAAATGGTGAGATGAGGTTGGAATAGTGTAATCATTATTCCTCGCTCACAGTTCATCAATTAGCCCGTATACGAAAGATAACATTGACTTAATGAAGCGTTACTTTAACCAAAGTATTGCTTCCCTTTCCTAAATTAATGAGGCCAGTAATTTCTCCTAATTTGCCGATGAAAGCCCAGCATTAAGCAACCCAGAGCGGCGACTCCTGCGCCTCCGTATAGCTCGGGGTGGTGACGCTGTAATTACAGCCCACTGCTTCCAGGATCAAGAGGCTCACTGTTCCACGTGGTGCGCGATTGTAAATGTCTATTGTGTGAAAAATGAAAAAAAAAAAGTCATTGTTTAAAAAGGGTTAGGAGTCTTTAAGTAAGGCCAAATACGCGCAAAGGGAATCGTCTACAATGGAAATAGTAGGGAATTTAATGTTAAATGATTATATGTGTGGCTGAGCCTAGTCTACAACATTATAAGGCCTTATATTATAGTATCAAATTTAGTTTCTGGTGTCGAACACATCTCTCAGAACTAACACAATACAACCTGAAGAAAATGATAATGACACACATTTGACTTTATAGCTGTCCAAATTTGACCGTTTCTTTTTTTTTCTTACAAAAGACCCACTCGGCGTTACAACAGGAGGAGGAGGCCACTCCAAGAAGTTGACCTTTGAAATGTTCCTCACACCTCTCTGTCCCTCCGTGACACTCCCCCCGCCGCCACTCACGCCCCGCACCAGATGGGGAGTGGAGCCTTGGAGAGGCTGCAGGGTTGCAGGCTGTTGCGCTGGCAGTAGGGCTGAAGGAATGAAATATTCATGTAGTCCAAAATGAATGGACACCCTGGGACGAAGAGCGTGCCGATTTATTCAACTAAGACCAGCCTCATTAAACTGCTGACGGTGGGGCGGGTCACGGTGATTTTCCTACAGCCTAACTGGTGGTGGCGGTGGGGTCCCCTCGCTCGCTCCCTGTTACCTCCCTGAACACACTTGCGTGCGCGTGTGACGCTCACGTTTAGATATACAACTTCTGTCACAATATTCATCCATCGATTAGCCTATCGCCATTACAAAGGGCTAAACTTGTTATTGTGTAACAGTAGGCCCTATATGATCCACGGCCGTCAATTGGATTATAGTGGCCGCAGAGACGATGGATCAGTTAGGCTCCTCTGGTGTAATTCCTGTCCTAGTGAGTGATTCGTTTTGTGTCACTTTGCCCAGTGCTGTGAAAGTTGGATAGTCTCCCCCGTGCACGGCATATGGGAGACGTGGGGGGAGACTGGTGTGTGCGCTATAGCTTGGGTTGAGGTACCAAGGGACACCAGATGATGGGCACAAGATGTAGATGCTCACAGGTTTAATTAAGTAGAAATGACACGTTCTTCAAACGTATTATGTCCATCACGTATCGTATTCACGTGCAACAATTTGAAGCTGAAACATTGTATTATTATTAACACTCTTAACTTTATTATTATCGTTTTTAAAATTGTTGTTATTTCTATTTGTATTATTATTATTAGGCGATCATTATTATTAATATATTATTATTATAAGTTTCTGCATTATTATGATTGTTATTATTTCTTGCTGTTCTTTTAATTTTGTAGTAGTGGTAGTAGGCCTTGTAATTACAGTAGCCTTATAGGCCTAGTAAAAGATTAGTAGACCTAATACAATGATATCGCACCAAAAGTTTGAATAAAGTCCGCCTAACCCTTCATTTGTTGATGTCCAGAAACCCTTGGTAGAAACAGTTGGTGGGGATGCAATATAAATAATTTCTGAAACACGACGCAACATTCATATTCTGCCATCTTCCATTGTTTGATTGCTAAATGATTCATATGTGGCCTGCAGAAGACTTATCGGTTATCTGGGCTCTCCCATAGACAGGTGTGTCCCAAGCCTTACCTTACACCTGTCCCTTTTATTATTCTGCAAATAATCCGCGCATGTTTGTGAACTTTTACTGTTTATTTGAGAACAAATTTCATAAAGGATATGCTACAGTTAATTCAGATTTATAGGCCCTATACTTCCACATGTCATTTGGTAACGAGCTGTAACTGTTTATCATTCCAACAAACCAAACGCCCTGCTTGTTACAAGAACAGTTAAGGTAATACTTTGAACAAGAATGAAAATTAACACACTAACTGCTTAGTCCAAAATAAGCCTAGTTGGTTAACGTAATAGTTAAGTTAAATTGGCTTATAACATCTCAATCCGTTTTGGAAGTGTTCAAGTGTGTATGCGGCTGTTTGTTTATTAGATATATTAATTCCAACCACTATTTGCTGGTTAGACTGTCCTCGGTGTTGTGATACATCTGGCGAGCGTCGGTTGACAAGTGACGCTAAATATCCACCATTAGCGTGATTGAGTTACAATGCACAATAGTATGGGCCAAAAAGAAAGAAAAAAAGATCAGCTTTGTGTAATTGTTCTTGGACACTGGTGTCAAAGAGACTTTGCAATTGGCTGCGTGCTCCCAACCTGTGACAGTCTCCCGGGGCAGGGGTGTCTGGGCTATTAAAAGGGGTTGGGGAGGAGAAGAAGATCACAGCACTGGGAAGGCCTACTATATAAGTCTGTTGGTGCAGAACAAACCACACCACAACAAACGAAGGCTACAAAGACACACACCTTCTTCTTCTGACCGATTTTTTTCTTCTTCTAGTAGCTGGCACGAATTAGGGTCGGAACAGCAATGGCTGCTACAACAGAACTCCCCAGCTGGCCAGAGTACCCAGAAGACTTTACTCTGGTGGAACATCTGGACACAAGGATTTGCAGAACTTCCTCCGCGCGGTCCCTAACGTCAATTTGCGCGTATTCCAGCAGGATGGGCGCGTTTGAAAGTGCAGCTAAAACATCACTTGCTGACAAGTGTTCATCTGCGACCAACCAGCCCGACCGAACGTCCACCGACCTCACGTGGATGGACGATGACAGATCGCCAGAGGGCCACGTGCATCGCGGGCCGCAGAAACCCAGACGCGTCGCCGCGAACGCACGGGAAAGGAGAAGGATGCACGGCCTCAATAAGGCCTTTGATGAACTGAGGAGTGTCATCCCATCGCTGGAAAACGAGAAAAAGCTTTCCAAGTACGACACGCTGCAGCTGGCCCAGATCTATATCACAGAGCTGTCTGATATTCTCACCGGCGTGGGGGAGCACCCGGAGTGCAGGAGTCCCCCCAGCAGGGTGGATCCGGCGGAGAGAGCCTGCATGAGGTCCCTGATGCAGACCCTCTGTCCCCAAGGAGCAGACACGTCGCCGGGGCTAAGTGACATGTCGTGCACGGGGGATTCCCCACAGCCGTTGTTGAAACCGCCGAGCGACATGCCGCACCTCTTTTTTGTAACGACACAGAAATCCCACTTGGGAGCCTCTCACAAGACAGCGTCCGCCTCATCCCACAGCAGCGATGGAGAATCCTCACATCACAGTGATGTGGAGGACTGTCATGGCGGGAGACAGTGAAGGATCTGGAGGGGGTTGTGTGTGTCTGTGTCTGGCTGAAAAAGAGAGAACCAAATAGTGCTTCGGGATGGTCATGGTGAGCTTATCTACCATGTATGACAACGTGGTGGTAGATAACTTATGGACAATGCTGTTTCATGTCATCACCAGCCAATGGATTTTGCACTGCCAAAGGAAAGTGTAAAAACAAGGAAAGGTTTAAAGGTGTGACAAATGATTGTTTTTTGACCGTCCTAAGGCCATCATGAAGTCACAGGATCGTGTGGTTGCACTTTAAAGTTGAAATGGCTCGACCCAAGACCAACTGTATGTCCATATAGACTAGTTTATGCTATCTAAATTAAAATTAAAATATTTTGATATTTATAAAGAAAATGTTATTTTCTATGTTTTTTTTCTCTGTAATAAAACATCAAATAAGGAAATGATTGTTGGTACATGTATACATCAAGTCCTGAGTGAGTCAAGTTCAATCATTCACCATTTACTATGAACCAGCCAAGTAGGCCTATCTTAATTCCATAAAGATTTGATCAATATTTAGAAAAGTCCTACTCAATAGAAGATGACATCATTTGTTATGAACACTGAACTAACCAATCAGAGGCGTTACAAAAGCCAAAACATTTTGCGATGTTCAACCTTGCATTTTAATAAACTTTATCTTCATGCAGATACAAACATCATTTATGAACTTTGTTTTCGCAATTATAGAATTACTCTATACATGAGCAATATAAATACACACCTATACAAATATTAGCTGATTGAATTGCAAGCTGAATTGATAAGGTTACGGCTAGAGATCATCAACTAGCTTTTTCTTATTTAAAATGAATGTGCTTTAGGCCTATACATTTATTTTGTATAGCACTATACAACACTAGAATAGAATAGTTGAACCGAAAAACTTATCTTATACATATTATACATATTTATAAGGAAATAAAACGTATACAATTATTCCACTAACAGCGAGAAAAGGAGATCAAGATTTGCCCTTTCCAAAGCGACGTGGTGACTGGAGCTTTGCCAAGTCTAAAGAAATTAGTTTTGACAGCTTCTGTTTGAAACTCAGGGGGGCCCCTTTCTGGGGACCAGAAGGAGAGCGGTCTACAGGCCCCCCCATGGTCTTTGTCTTCTTGGTCCCTTTGGAGAAGAGCATGGCCCGTCTCGGGGGCTTCACGGGTGCTGGTGCCCGGGCCGACGGGGTTAGCGTGTGGCTGCTTGCGAAGGGTACCGACTCGTAGTGGGACTCAGCAGGGTCCGTCTCAGAGAAGCCTGATGGAGGGAAGGGGTTTACTTCAGCATAGTAATGGCCGGCCAGACCTGGCCCCACCTCAACACCGGCGGTGTCCGGATCGTTGGAGACCCGTGGTTCTGAATAGAAATCAGACGCTTGGGTAGAGGAGTTCATAGCCTGTTGCTCAGTCAAGCACTTCCTGGCGATGGCTTGGCAGACCTGACGACCATGCGGGGACAGGAAGGAGAACATCCCCTCTCCCGAGTCACACTGGTGGCCTGCTTCGATGCAGAAGCCCCCCTGCTGAGAAAACACACACACGTTTTCCAACCAACATTCACAACAAAGTGGCTCAATTTAATCATAAAATGTTACATGGAACACAATCCTTGTACCTACCTTGAGTATTCCAAATCGGCATAAGAACATGTAGGGCCATCGGTATATGATGTCAGCCGTGTCCTTGTCCAATAAGAACGCAGCCTCTATGTCCAGGAGGAAGGTAAAATCTCCAGCAAGCAGACATCTCTCTGATGCCACGGTGTCTACAACAGTGACATGGTACTGCTCTGGTTGATCACCCAAACCTGAAAAACAACATATACAGACTGACTTCAGCAGTTTAAGAAAGCGGATCAAACAAGAACAGTGACTGAATTTATTTTACAAAGAATTCTAGAGTGATTAGAACAAAGGGGAAGTCCTGGTGATAACAGTTACTTTGCATCATAAAGTTAATTTACTGGGAATTAATACATCACTGTCGATATTTATTGGTAAGGTGTAACCAATATATAAAAATAACTCTGTTGATACTTATTTAAACAATTCGACTTTTAATATATTGATACAGTATAAATTGTAGCCATGTAGCCAATCCTAAGCCCTGTGTTCCAAGAAATAGGCGTACAACAGGATTACATTTTTACAGCTTTGTCAGCACATTGGTTGTAGTCTATAAAATATGAGATTAACTAAATATTTCCACAGATAAATATTGGAAGCAATAAGAACCTGAGTAAAGGTCACAGTCCTTCATCAGCAGACTATTTTCTTGCACCGAAATCTCTTCTCCAGGATCCTTGTGTAAACACGACGACACAGTAAACATTGTGTACATGTTATACTGCACACTCTTATCTTTTTTTAAGAGTTGTGCTTATGCAAGCAGAAGATTTGAAGAAGTAAAGCTTAACGATAGTGCCTTCACAGCAACTTCCTCATCCTTGTACTTGATTTGGAACACGGGGGGGGGGGGGGGGGGGGGGGGGGGGGATTGGTGTATATTCGGTTGAACCTTGTTATCAATTAACCATTCCTCTCCTCCGTTGGAACAGAGCCAACTGTTGAACAAGCGAATATGCCAAAGCAGGAAGTCTGTGTGTGTGTGTATGTGTGTGGTATACCTGGAAGGTAAGCTGACATAGTGCCAGGAGCCATTCTTGGCAGACCTCGGAGGCCAGGGTGTAGGTGCGCAACGTGGTGTCCAGATAGAAGGCAGTGCAGCCCGGGGGACAGGCCTCCTCCGGAGCTAGGGTGATACCCAGACAGTCAGACAAAAGCACCACCCGTCGCTTGGTTTTGTCCTGCTCAGGGGGCAGCATGTCTTCAGCGATGTCGTCGGGCAAACTGTAGACCTCCAGGCGCCCTATCTCCAATGTTTGGGGCTTGAGGATGATCATCCATATCTTCTGCCATGTTTTCTGTACAGGGGTAAAGGAAAGAGTTCGAAAAATGGACTCTACTTGATCCTCTGATTTTAGGGCGTCCACCAGGGATCTCCACCTCCTTAGAAAAAGGATGCTAGGCTTGTCATTTGTTGACATTATATTATTATGTAATTAGAAGGTCAATTTGTTTGCATATTATCTGAATATTAGCTGAAAGTTAGCTATAAACTTCCTGAGATTAAGTACATGTACTTATTTACACAATTTATATACTGTGAATTGTAGTCACTGGGCCTCTTTATAATTTATACTGTTTGCCCTTCCTTTAGTAATTATTTAGCATTTCCTTAGCACTACTTTGTATTGTATTATATCTTGTATATCTTCTTTGACTGCTGCTGTGCTGTAACACAAGAATTTCCCCTCCAGGGGATTAATAAAGTGTAATCTGTTTAACCAAGAACTCTACTCATAAAATGCGTTAAATGACTCACCTTTCCAAACTTGACACCATGTAGGTACAGCAGCCCCTCTTTAAAAACATCCATTTTTCTATTTGACTCTTTAACAGATAATACACCAAGTGGTTATCAAATTATTCTACGATGTGTGGTGTTGTACTTCCTGTGCGTTTGCAGGAACTGGTTTGTATCAGGGTTTTTCTCTCACTATGAAAAGGAAGTAGCGAGTCAGTCATCAAAGCAGAAGTTGAAGAGATACAACACTTTTAATATTACCGCAAGAATTACCACGTTCCCATCGCATGAGTACATTGGTTCAGTAAATTCCTCAACACACACATGTACTAAAACTGCCAACATTAAACATAATTGAAAACATTTTTTGGTTTAATTTAAAATGGTCAAACAGACAAATGATAAACATACAGAAAAGGGGAGAAAATAAAACAAGTGTGCACTACAAAAATGTGCAAGCCAACTTTCTGTAGCACCCCTATCAACCCAACTTGATCCATGTGGTACAACAGTAATCAAACAGCCTGACTGATATCGTTTACTCCTGGTGTGTGTGTCTGTGTTGATGTAGTCCGGCCTCAGAGAATAAGCCGTAATGTGGCGGCTGCTTAGAAGTCCATAGAACTGTGAGCCAGGTAATCCTTGCGGCCAATGTTGGACACCTGTTTGGTCTGCATGGCCTCCAGCTTGGGACAGTCGGTGATACGATGGCCAAGACCACCGCAGAAAGTACAGCCCCTCTCCCCTGTGCACACACAAAAGAAAACAGCATGAATAAAAAAGGAGTAAACAGAAGTTCAGCGGTTTATGTCAATGAGCCAAAAATGAGTCAATTGTGTCACACAAATTAGAATCAGATGGTACATGGGAACGGTTCCAACAAACAACAAGGTGCTGATTAGAAACAAGGAAAGGAGGAGGATGATGATGATGGGGAGGGGGCGGTCACCTCCAAGGTCTTCGTTCTCCGTCTGGAGCACCTGGAGGACAGGCGGTACCTTCTGCTTGGCCTCTATCAACAGCGCCTTCAGATCCATCAGAACCGACTCATCTGTAAACCGGAAAATAGGTCAAACTCTGCCACGGTCAACCTTATATGTTATTGGGTTTATGTTCTGTTTTACTGCCGCTTCGCTCACCGCAGCCTTTATTGATGAAGGTGGTGGCGATACCGGTCTTGCCAGATCGTCCTGTTCGTCCGATCCTGTGGACTAGGTGTGAAGAAATACAAATAAAAGAGGTTAGGTCAGCAATTTAAAACAGAAGATTACCAAGTGCACCCTTAGAAAGATATTTCATTGTGCATGTAATTGAAATCCAACGTCATCTTACCATAGTTTTCTATTTCTTCGGGCATGTCGTAATTCACCACATGCTGGATAGCGGGGAAATCAAGACCCTTGGAGGCCACGTCTGTGGCCACCAGTACATCTTTCTTGCCTTCTTTGAACGCTTCTATGGCTTTGGTTCGTTCCTCTTGATCTGAAAATAATAAGATAAATAAAAAATAAATGACAATTACTTAAAGTCGCAATTAGTAAGATTGAGCCCCTCCCAGATGGTAGGCGGGAGACCTTCAGAATAAATAACAAAAACTCAACAGCGTTCTGTCCACTCCAACTGGCTGTGCAAACTGTCTAATGCAAAATAGCGTAGCTCAGCTTGCTGGGTGGTGCTAGTGGGAGGGGTTTTCTAAATGCAGATATACTTTAGTTAAAGAATGTATCACTTATATGATGTGAATTTATTGATTTAATTGTTGAAATCCATATCACTCAAAATCGACTACCGATATGTCCAGATCATTTTAAGCTTTGGGCTACTTGAAATGTTACACATTGCGACTTTAAGCGTTGTCTGACGATCTGTTAGCCACTGAAAATATAACATGGCATTTTCTGACACACATGAGTCAAGGATGACCCCAAGTGGTCATATTTTGATAGCACATACAAAATACAATGCAGCAATGTCACAGACGTTCTTTTAGGTCACAAACTTCATTTCTCCTAGCGTCATCGAAATCAGCCTTATGCCTGTCATACACTAGATCATTTTTTCAAATGTAAAAAATGTAAGAGACCACACACCTAACGATAGATGAAGATACATTTAACTGTTTTGGTCATTATGTGTGTTGAAGGCAAGGATATTGCAAACGCAGCACACCACATACTAACCAATTTCATTCCTTAACAAACCAGTCCTCATTCTCAAATACGAAACTCCACAAATCACAATTGCAATCTCGCAGTCAAAAACATGTCTTCAGCATTACCAATAATCTTGCAAAGAAATCATGAGAACCATACACAAATCTTGGCTTTACTGACCCGAGTTGGAAAGGGGAAACCAGGCATTATGTGGCTTAGTGTCTATTGTGATAATATATGTACTTCCAAATGCTCACTTTATTGCACATTCAAAATCCAGTGATTAAAAAAACTGATGAGTTCCAGGAGAAAAAGTTAGTAGTGGTATAGTGTCATGCGACTGAAACAATGGTTAAAGGGCCAAGGAATTCCCATCAAAGGAAAGAAAGATGGGTTAATCATATGAAAAATCTATTTCCCATTGTCTGAATGTGAGGGAGTACAGGTATGTTGCAGTTGGGTCCTGGGTCTGTCACAATTGCATGTGGCATAATAACAGTGTTTTGTACACCATGATTTCGGCCAATAAGTTCTTCATAAAAAAAAAAGTGAATCCTATTTAGGTGCCTTCTCCCTAGACATGTGTACTAATGTAACTGGTTCCTTGCCTGACTTCCAGTTATTCAGAATCACCAGAAGTTACGTTGTGGAAAAATAGCTCAGCCGCTGAGCTCTGAGAAAATTGAAAATGTTTAAAACTAAAATCGGAAGATAGCGACAGTGCTCCAAACCATTCAAGATAAAATGCCAACAACAAAAGTAAAGGGGTCCACTGATGGACTTGCATTAGGAGAAATATCTTACCCTTTCCACCATGGATAGCCACCGCCTCCACTCCTTTGAGCAACAGATATTCGTGTATGGCATCCACATCCGCCTTTTTCTCAGCAAACATCAGCACCTGAAAATTAAACATCACAATCTTCAAACTTGTTCTTAAAAGGTGAAACGTGTATAATATTATATGGAGTTGGGGGTTTCTGTGGATCTTGTGGTACTGACGGGAGGCGGCGTCTTCTGTAGGCACTCCAACAGGTACACCATCTTGGCCTCCTCCTTGACATATTCCACTTCCTACAAACACAATCCCAGGTCATCATCATTTGAATCCCCTTTCACACAATCAACGTTTTGAAACAACTTTGAGACTGTTCATCGTACCTGGATGACATCCAAACTGGCAGCTCCAGCCCTACCCACATTAATAGTGATGGGCTTGACCAGGGCACTCTTGGCAAAGTTCTGGATCTTTTTAGGCATAGTAGCACTGAACAGCAGGGTCTGCCTCTGGCCCTAAATGAAGAAAAACCAGTTTGAGTCAAATTCATTCAATATCCTTCGGGTGTCAAATGAAGACTTGTCGCTGTGATAGTCGTGCCATGGACTCCAAATGAAAATGTGTGCACGCTTTTGTATTCTGAACCAACCCAATCAACCAGTCTTGCTGACCTTGAAGTAGGAGAAAATGGTCCTGATGTCCTCCTCAAACCCCATGTCAATCATCCTGTCGGCCTCGTCCAGCGACAGGTAGCGGCAGATGTCAAGGCTGATCATCTTCTTCTGCAGCAGGTCCATTAGTCGGCCGGGCGTGGCCACCATCATGTGGACCCCCCTAGAACCATTCATGACACACGTTAATTGCCAAACTTGCTTTGGGGATTCAGAACTTTATTTGTTCCTTCATGGATTTTTAACATGGGCTTTTATGCCCCTTTGTAATATGTTTCAGGGGTCATTCTGGGTCAGTTCCAGGGCCATTTTATCAAATGTTGGGAAAACAATATTTTTCAAATACCGAAGATGAAATTGTACATGGTATTAAGAAGTCTTTCATCACAATTTCAAGGGCAATTAAAAAGAAAAAAAAAAGGTATGGCCAATATGCCCCAGGCCTCAGTTAGTTTCTGACCCTGAATGCTAATATATATTTTTTAATACATAGCCCAACAAACCATGACCCATACTTACTGATTAACCACCTCCATCTGGTCTTTCACTGACATTCCTCCTATGCACAGGGCACACCGCAATTGAGGGGTTCCCTCATCTTCCAGCAGTTTGCAGTAATACTCGATGATGCTGTGGGTCTGTCTGGCTAACTCTCGCTGCGGGGCGAGGGAGAAGTTCCAATCATAGCATGCTTGAAACATTCAAGATTTTGGTAAACATTCTGTTTATGATACTGAACAGTTATCATCTTCATGACACGTCAACACAATGCTCACAATTATGAAAAAAGGGGGAGCTTATGCAAGCCGATTGAAGAAGTCAAGATTGCAGATAGTGCCATCACACCAACTTCCTCATCCCTCTACCCGTCTTGCGGAGCTTATATTTCAGTAGACTGGAATCCCCCTCCTTGTTATCAATTTATTGCTCCAATCACTATGTCTGACATTTATGTGGATGGTGTTCAAATAGAACCTGAAATCTTCTAAAGACTGGTGCGTAACTGAAACGTTAACACATACCAACACCTTATGATCAGGTCAGTAAAAAAGAAAACGGCTAATTCAAACAATTCATTTTACAACAGCATATAAAAGAATATTCAAACTGCAATCCATGTAGTGTTATTTCCAGTGTAGGTAGGCAGTGAATGACTTCCAGATCTGCCATTCAAAGGTTAAACACATCCCACGTCTGTGCCTGAATTTTGTCAGGGCAAAAATACCCTGGCACCCCAGACTATTTTATATTAATTGTTCCATCTGTGATATATATCAGTAAAAAACAAAATGCCACAGGAGTGTGTTGCCATTTCTTTAAAATGGTGTCAATGGGCAGTTTGTGTTTTCAAATGAGGTGTATGAGGCAAGGCAATGCTTCTCCCTTGGTGTCTTACTGATGGACAGATGATTAGTCCATAGGGTCCCCTCTCTCTTACTGAAGGGCAGCCGTTTCTCTTGCTCCAGGCAGAACATTATGATGGGGAGAGTGAACACCAGGGTTTTTCCCGAGCCAGTGAAGGCAATGCCAATCAAGTCTCGACCTGCCAGACTATAGATGAACACAAAAATAAAATTAATACAAAAGAAACACAAAATGTGAAGCCTGACATGTAAGTGCTGCTGTGGACTTACGCGGTGGGGATCCCTTGAATTTGAATCGGAGTCGGGTGCACAATGCCTTTCTTTTTCAAACCTTTAAGGATCGCTACAAACCGCCAAGAGAAGTGTTAGAGAATGGAGATACTGTGGCAAAATGAAAGATATACAAAAAAGCATATGTATCATCAGTCGCAGGAGAACCTGGTGGTAACTTCATCTCTCTGAAGCTCTTGATTGGAGCCGGGATCAGTTCTCCATCCACAAGAATGTGGAACTTCCTCCTGACACGGTCATGTCTGGCGCCCGGCATGTTCAGGATGTATCGTGGCGGTTTCCAACTGCAAGGGATGTTTACGTTTTTTTGGATCCATATAGACATGGTTTGGTGCTCAATGCCATATTATGTCAATGGTTCAGTTAATTCAATACAAAACTCACCTTGTTTTAATTGGGTCATCGTATATAATACCCTTGGCCATTTCCTTCACCGACATCAGAGCTACAAGACACCAGATTCTCAGTTATTAATCCTATATTGAAGAATTTTCAGAATTACTATAAATTGAACAAGGACAATGTTGTACCTCTGCCTTCAGCCACACTTTCAAGAATCTTCTCCTCCTCTTTCAGTTGCTTCTCCTTGGCGGACTCCTTGCGTGCTGTAAAGCCAAAATCACAGATATACATTAAATGCTCCTTAGCATCACATTTGATGCATTAATATATTGAAGTGACAATGTGTAACATTTCTACCTCTATCGGTGGCTAGCATTTACCTGGCAGGATTTAAAAATCAACAACATTTCAAGTCAGTTTTTTGGCTTCACTTGGCCCATCCCACTTGCTGCCAAAGCCAAGTCATGAAAAACCTGTGCTAGGACAGTTCATTTCTCTCCACCTCTCATATTCGCCAATAATAATCCAGGTTTTACCCCTCTTTTTGTAATTTGCCTTCTTATACATGCACTTTTCTGGCTGAAGGTGCTGGGCATTTAATTAGCTCTGCCAAAGCAAGAGTGTAGTAGTGCATGTCATTTTATACTCCTATGCACAGGGCAAGCACATCCCTTGAGTAACTACAAGTAAAATAAACCAAATTTTACACTGCCCCAGGCTGTGGTTAAATAGTATTTTTTGCTTAGGGAAAGGTCCTAAGGAGTGAGATTACCTGTAATTATCCAAGTGGCAGCCATGTTAAGAGCTGTTCAAATTCTGTAAATGCTTAGGAAAGGTGCTCAATGCTTCCTTTCTTATCTCCTTTAGCATAGGGTACACTGGACAATCCTTTACGAAGAGATTACGCTGCCTGACAATTTCTTGCAGCAGCAATATTTAAAGCGACGCACCATTCGGCCATTCCCAAAAACAAACTATCTACAATTAATAAATTATTTCACCACAGGAGACCAATGTCCGTAACATCCGGTGTCGCATAATTACGTAGCCTAGTGCAAGTGCAGTCAGATTCTCTTTGCACCGCGATTGTCTTTTCCTAAGTCCTAAGTCCTCTTTAAAACTTTCCTTGAGCTCATGACGTTTTCTATCGAGGTTAAAAGAGGTTAGGAAAGGACATAGGCCGTACATTTTTTGGACTCTTCAACCCGAGCCCTGGAGTAAAATGTCAAAATAGAACAAGTCAGGTATCTCTAGATAATGTCACTTAAAAAATATTGATAAATATATGAGTCAATCTTATACATTGTTAATAAATAAAAAAATATCGAATATTTTATATGTTACTGTTTAGTCACTAAGCAGATGCTTTCAACTAAAGTGACTTACAGTAGTTTGTTTTAGATACATATCATTAATGAGCAGGTAGGGGTTAGGCATCCTGCTCAAGCATGCCTGTACAGGTAGACTGCTAGTGCGAACATTGTATTTGAACCCAGATCCTATTAGCTGGGAATCCCAACACAAAAACCGCTAGTTGTAGTAATTAATCCTGAGCGAGTGTTTCATTTTTACATACCCTCTGCTTTCTCTTTGAGATGCTGGTGCTGGTCCAGGAGACTGACGTTGGAGCGTGGACCAAGCCCTTCTTCCTCGTCCCTCTGATCCGCTCCACTGTCTTTCATGTCCTCTTCCACCGCTTTCCCTCGCAGGCGCAACATCTTGTTGAGCTGCAAACATACAAACAATGGATTGCACTCATTCTGGATTTGGAACTTGTATGACATTCCAGAGTTAGTTATGTGCTGAGCATCACAAGGGCAAACTTTAAGAAAAGATAAATAAGTTGTGGCCACCAACCGTCTGATGCTTTCTAATTTTGACCGGGACATATGGAACGTAGTCATCATCCTCCGATCCATCTGAAGCAGCCTTCTCTCCCTCTCCAAGAGGTCTCTGTAAGGTCAGAGAAATCCAGATGATGGGGAAACACATTTTAAATACGATCTGATGGATTAACTGTCCTGGCTTAATATAGTAGGATGTTATACGCTGACCTTTGTTTCAACACAGATACCGATTATTATCTTGAAAATGTATAAAAAAATTTTTTTATTCTGCTGTATTTAAAATTATAGGCGCCTTGTGTTTTCCACGTCACAATGCTTTGCTGGTAGTGTTGAATGTGAAAATCGACTAGGCGCTTCACAAATAAAGTTGTAGTGTTTGTGTTTATTACTACAGCTTTGTGTGGCCATCATGTATGGCTACCCTTGGTTAAAAAGACGAGTCTGCTAACTCTCTGGGCGGATCCCTTATAAACCGATGAGGCTCATACTACTAACGTAACTAATTTAGGAGATGACCTCTGTAGTAGCTGCATATTAGTTTAGGGAACTTTACACTCTGGAGTATGGCTTCATGTATCTGATGTGTCGAGAAGTGTGCTATGCTAGTTAGCTAGCTAGCGTGCAGCTCGAATGAAGCTTTGTAACTGAAATGACTTACCTTTTTGGGCTTACTGTCAACCTCCATTTCAGTTTATGTCTATTACCTAAAGTAAACGTGTTCGACAATAAGCCAAAACAATTAACGAAAGGAATACTTTTAACTTAGAAGTGCATACTTGTTTGCCAGCAGTAGAAAATAAACTAAGGTTCCTACGCATTAGACAAAATGTTTTTGTACGAAATTCTGAAAGGGACAAACTTCACCGACTCCTTAAACAATATTATACCGCCCCCTATTGGTTGTATAAATAACCTACTGACAATCACTGTGCTTCTTACACGGTCTGTGGTGAGCGCTCATTTACTGCTGGATTGTTACACCAAAATCATTGTTTTCCTCATGGACCTAGAAAGCAACAAGGACACTTAATGTTGTCAAAACTGTATTGTTTTAATCTTTCTGAGTGAAAGATTTTCACAGTATCAAAAGTGAATAAAAAAAGAACAAAAGCCAACACACACGCGGCTATAACTGGTATATTATAAATCTACATTCCAAAACATTAAGATAGCATCTAGTTGAGTATAGCTCGGAAAGCATCAGATATTGTACAGAAGAAACTTCGGCAGAATGTAAGGACTACATACAGCTAAATGACATATTCCTTGTCAATCAAGGGTTATCCTTAACAGTATCATTTTGGAGTCTGTCCTCATAAAAGAGCAGAATAACAAGCATGAAAGCAAGATGTATGAGATGCAGGACACCATGGACGTCAATGGGCTGTGGAAAAAAAGGTAGCATTGTTTTAGCATTGGTTTATACATCACCAACCCTCAAACATGTTCCTTACAATCGAACAATGTCTTGGAAACCGTAGAGATGTGAACAAAAAATGTCTTTGCCCCTAGTGTATCTGTCCCTTAGAATGAACGTGTGTTTAAAAAGGTGAAAAATGTGTTGATTAACATTGACTATTTTCTATGAATTTACAGAAGTTAAGAATGTGTTGGAATTTAAGGAGGGATATTTAGGGGTACCCTTTCTTTAGAATCAAACATCATGGGGAGTAATGTTCAAAATGTGATGTCATAGCATTTGTTCCATAGATCATGCATGACAAAATTGACATTAAACTCATCACATTGAAAATATGAGCCCAGTGTTGTAAGCTACATGGCCCGTTTAAGTGTTTATATTACCTTAGTTGGTGCCAACATGGAAAATGTGTTTCCAGGAGGAGCAAAGGTTTCACTTTACTTTAAAAAAAATAAAAAAAAAAAAGGAGTACATGTATTAGGCAAGTGTTATGTTCCATCCTATTGTGACAGATACATTTTCAATTTGACAGAATACATGGTGTTGGGCTTGAGAGGAAACATTAAGAGGGCAAGATTGGCACACAGAACTATAACCCTCATCAGACCAGAAAGCTAGCAACCCCGCACATGACAGAATAATTGACCCCTTTCATGCGAAATAGTCTACTTTCATGAAGAAACATTTAAAATGATCGTACTTTCTTTATGAAAGCAGTCTGCAATCAACCGAGATTGAGTGGGATATATGCTACAAAACTGCAACACAATATAAAATTGAAGAGCAATACAGTACTTTTAGAGCACCATGTTAAAATTTCCCCAGATAAAAACGTTTGTGATAAAAACATATTTATTTTATGAAACGAGAAGTGTTTACATTACTACATAATGAAGCGCATAGATGCAGTAGATTAAACATGTTTTTCTTTTCTCATTTTGCACCTCTCACTTAGTGAACAATGCAAAAGATATCAAAGGGCAAGCTTGGCCTCGTGAACCATCCCTTGCTGATGAGTCTTAAGTATTTCAGTCTTCTGAATGGAAAAGAGACAATTGTAACAGGGTCCCTTGGCTTGGAGCGGAGAAGAGAAACAGGAATGAAAGCAGGCCTCGGGCCAAACAGGGGCACAAGTTTAAGGAGTTTTTAATCTGGCACTTTTCCAAGTTATTGAGCTGCGTTTGAATGAACCTTTTTGAGGGTGAAGTTGGACCAGTTCACTGCGACTTTCTGGCGGTTTTGCTTCGCAGAATCCAGGCAAAATCTACAACAGGAAAGGGAGATGACAAATAAAACTTTGTAATTGGAGTAATAGTCATGTATAAAAAAGGGGGATACAATAGATGTCCAAAAGTCATTGTCTGAAAAATGAATGCAACAAAATAACAAACCTTTTGAAGTATTCTACCTCCCTGTCGATCTCATCCATTTCGGTTGGATCGACGTCTTTTGGAAGAAAAACATCATCTGGAAAGTGATAAACCACATCATTGAATGCAATATCTTCTACATTTCCAACAAAGAAAAAATATATCTGTGGAAGGACAGAACATTTACCAATAGCACTGCTTGACTTTTCTCCCTTGTTTTTGTTCTTCTTGTTTTTACCCTTGGATTGCTGCTGCTGCTGCTGTGCATTTTGGTGGGTGCTGGCATGGGTCTTGCCATCTGAATCCAGCTCAGATCGACCTCCCCGCACCTCCGTGTCACCTTTCGCTCGCTGTGCATTGGGGAGCCCGCTGGTGGCTCCATTGGCTGCCTGTCTGGTCGGCCTGCCCTCCTCAGCCTTCCTTGGGCCGTTCCGCTGGCTGTCTGCCAACTGCTGTCTGCTTCCCGGTTTGGAGCCGCCAGAACTCATCTCGGCCACCCGGGACTCGTTTGTCTTCTGCGTCTCGTGGGCGGGGAGGGCTTTGGGGGGTTTGATTGAACTCTGCTCGGAGGTGGCTTGCTCCTGCCTCTGCTGCTGCTTCCTGTTCTTCTTTGACTTCGCAGCACCAGCTGTAGTGTTCCTAGTATCGGAATAGTCCTCCTTCGATTTCGCCGTCGCCTGAGGCAAACCTTGTGAATGGCTTTCGGACATGGCGGCCGCAGCGGCGCCTCTTTCTGGCGAGTGAACCCGGCTGAGCTTAGAAAGGTTTGGAGGAGTTTGCAACCTTTGGACGTCCTTTTGGCCCGCAGCAGCTTCTGCGGTGGTGGAGGTGGTAGTGGACGATAAGACGGTGCCAGCGTCCTCCCATCCATTGACCAGGTCCAGGTGGTTCTTAAAAGTCCCCAAGGAAAGGGGAGCCAGATCAAGGTCTATCTGCTGAATGTCAGTTGAACCGTTAAGGTGAGACAGTAAGTGGTTGCCCTCCAAGGTGGCCGCCTTCTTTGGGAAGTCGTTGACATCTAGGTTAAGGTCATACATGCTAAAGGAGGCTCTTATAGAGTCCTTGATGGTATTCTTGATTTCCTCTAGCCGACTGGTAAGAAAGCTGTTCACCCGCTCCAATTCCAGTTGAGGCCAATCCAGCAATCGGCCTGCCTCCGATCCATCGGCAATCGACTCGTCGGCCGGCTCAGATGGACTGGATTGGGGGTCGCCACTTGTGGCCTCCATACTGCCATGCTGAGCCTTCTCCTGTGCACACACAAAGATAACATTGACAAAAACATTATTTTCTGATAATCCTACATTATAGATTAAGTTTGTAGAGATCAACGTTATCCTCTCACCTTCTTCTTCTGTTTGTGTCGGGCACGTTTGGCAGCCTTGGCACTGTTGACTGGTTTGGGCTCAGAGCTGTTGATGAAGTCCAGCAACTCGTCCACGTCCCTGTTGTCGATGGCGCTGGCTACCGTCAGGTCTAAGTCCTGGCGCTGAGGGGGCTCCTCTTTGCGTCTGGTCAGGCGAGAGCGGAGTTTCTCTCGGATCTCGGCATAGTTACGGCTTGTTGGTGCTGCTGGAGGCTGTAAACAAATATTGGATTTCGTTCCATTACCGCTTGCCCTTTTCATGCGATTTCAGCTCTGTATCATTACCAAACCTCGACCACCATAAACCACCGGAAACAGTCCCTTCGGCTGCTTAATAAGAAAATATCCAAGACAAACAGTTAAGTGCACTTACCGCATTGTGACCAAAGAACTCGCAGTAGCAACAGTCGCAGTATTTCCCATCCTTCTGGTTGGTGGAGGAGGAGGCACAGGAGCTCCTCTCAGAGCTGCTGTCCTCGTCTTCCCCGTCGTCCAGCTCTGACGGAGGGTGGCACAAGGTCCCGTTAGCCATTTTGTGGCTTTTACATGCCTGGTCCCTACACAAGAGGACAGATCAAGACATGATGACAGACACTTTTTTCAAGTGAGGACATTGATATTTTCTGGAAACACAGAATAAACAGAATTTAGAGCATTGATCCAAGGCAATTGGGAGAGCATGAGCCCTGATAGTTAGCAGGGGTGAAAACGTGTGCTCAAATAAACGAGCGAACGATAAATTATTACAGAAATATTGTAATCAAAAAGCATTTCATGGTAATTTGTCCGTACAAATATATCATATTATACACTGCTCAAAAAAATAAAGGGAACACTTAAACAACACAATGTAACTCCAAGTCAATCACACTTCTGTGAAATCAAACTGTCCACTTAGGAAGCAACACTGATTGACAATACATTTCACATGCTGTTGTGCAAATGGAATAGACATTTCACATGCTGTTGTGCAAATGGAATTGACAACAAGTGGAAATTATAGGCAATTAGCAAGACACCCCCAATAAAGGAGTGGTTCTGCAGGTGGTGACCACAGACCACTTCTCAGTTCCTATGCTTCCTGGCTGATGTTTTGGTCACTTTTGAATGCTGGTGGTGCTTTCACTCTAGTGGTAGCATGAGACGGAGTCTACAACCCACACAAGTGGCTCAGGTAGTGCAGCTCATCCAGGATGGCACATCAATGCGAGCTGTGGCAAGAAGGTTTGCTGTGTCTGTCAGCGTAGTGTCCAGAGCATGGAGGCGCTACCAGGAGACAGGCCAGTACATCAGGAGACGTGGAGGAGGCCGTAGGAGGGCAACAACCCAGCAGCAGGACCGCTACCTCCGCCTTTGTGCAAGGAGGTGCAGGAGGAGCACTGCCAGAGCCCTGCAAAATGACCTCCAGCAGGCCACAAATGTGCATGTGTCTGCTCAAACGGTCAGAAACAGACTCCATGAGGGTGGTATGAGGGCCCGACGTCCACAGGTGGGGGTTGTGCTTACAGCCCAACACCGTGCAGGACGTTTGGCATTTGCCAGAGAACATCAAGATTGGCAAATTCGCCACTGGCGCCCTGTGCTCTTCACAGATGAAAGCAGGTTCACACTGAGCACATGTGACAGACGTGACAGAGTCTGGAGACGCCGTGGAGAACGTTCTGCTGCCTGCAACATCCTCCAGCATGACCGGTTTGGCGGTGGGTCAGTCATGGTGTGGGGTGGCATTTCTTTGGGGGGCCGCACAGCCCTCCATGTGCTCGCCAGAGGTAGCCTGACTGCCATTAGGTACCGAGATGAGATCCTCAGACCCCTTGTGAGACCATATGCTGGTGCGGTTGGCCCTGGGTTCCTCCTAATGCAAGACAATGCTAGACCTCATGTGGCTGGAGTGTGTCAGCAGTTCCTGCAAGAGGAAGGCATTGATGCTATGGACTGGCCCGCCCGTTCCCCAGACCTGAATCCAATTGAGTACATCTGGGACATCATGTCTCGCTCCATCCACCAACGCCACGTTGCACCACAGACTGTCCAGGAGTTGGCGGATGCTTAAGTCCAGGTCTGGGAGGAGATCCCCCAGGAGACCATCCGCCACCTCATCAGGAGCATGCCCAGGCGTTGTAGGGAGGTCATACAGGCACGTGGAGGCCACACACACTACTGAGCCTCATTTTGACTTGTTTTAAGGACATTACATCAAAGTTGGATCAGCCTGTAGTGTGGTTTTCCACTTTAATTTTGAGTGTGACTCCAAATCCAGACCTCCATGGGTTGATACATTTGATTTCCATTGATAATTTTTGTGTGATTTTGTTGTCAGCACATTCAACTATGTAAAGAAAAAAGTTTTTAATAAGATTATTTCATTCATTCAGATCTAGGATGTGTTATGTTAGTGTTCCCTTTATTTTTTTGAGCAGTTTATTTTGAGGTGTTTTTTGGCAACGTTTTGGACCAGGATATACAATTAAATAGTAATACGCCTTGGCCATTGAACAGTCCTGCATTGTTTTTGAGAGACTGTATAAAACAGGTTAATCGCCAATGTTTAGAGACTGGCCTGGGTAGGCGGAGTTCCACAAGTTTAGCAATAATACCTGCACGCAAGCAATGTCCCGAAATCAAAACTGAAAGGGAAAAACAGCATAGTGCTGCCATGATGGTGCATTAAAAATAAGTATGCACTTACGCACTTTGAACGTTGTTTTATTTTTTTATGATTGAAAGATATTGAATATTCAACAGATCCTCACGCTATGAATTAGTGTTGTGACGCGGTGAACTAAAGACGAGATCACCGTAATGAGTCCAGTGTGTATAGCAGTTTATACCTGCCCAGGAAACTGGGCTTCCAAGCAAAACCGGCGGGCAGCAGTATTCCTTTATATAGAGCTATCATTTGGTCATTATTTCTGCCAGTACCCAGCCCTGCCCTAAACGATAGCCTAACTAAAATGCAATTTAGCTGGATCAAATTTTCCTGCTAGCTCTACAACAGAAAAAAGCAAATCAAAAACTGCTTGACCCGCCGAGCTTCGGTGTGGGTACGCACATGGACCGTACCAAATCCAGATTAAAACGGACTTTCGATATGTGTAGATTTGTGGAAAACACAAATTTCTTTGCAAAAATAAAGAATCTACTTAAAAAGCAGCTAAAATACGCGTACTTGCTGAGATTTGCACCTTTTATTTGATGATAATTTTTTTGTATTTCTTGTATCCCTATTATTAAGCAATAACACTAACCTGCAGGCCCCCGCCGCAAGATGGCCGACGTTGGGAGAGGCGACCGCCCCCCCGTTGTGTCCGTTGCAGGGATGGTTACAGCCCATTAGGGACGGGCCCAGCTTGCTGTGCTGCGCGTTCACACCAGGAATGTGGGAGTTTTTGCACGGGCTGGGCTTATGGACTGACGTGGGGCTGTCCGGGCCGGAGGAGGACGACGCGAGCTTGGCCGTAGGACTGTGGAGGTTGGGTACCAGCGTGGAGAAGGGGGCGTGGGCCACAGTCCCGGTGTTGGAGGAGGAGCTGACATGGCCGTGCTGCCCCGAGCTCTGCTTAGGGGGCACGAGGGAGGAATGCTGGGAAGAGAGACCCGTGGGGCTGTTGGGAGGCACAGACAGGTCCGAGTGTTGGTGGTGGTCGCCGGGGTGGAACGCTTCACCTGGACACGGGGAAGAGAGGGGGGAAATGGATGAGGGGGTGGACCAACTTCAGAGAATGTATTTCCAGGAATACCCTAGGCAATCAAAGCGAGAACAACTAATTGACCAGTTATTCTGCAACAAGGAAGCTAAACAGCTAAAATAAAAATACACAAGGACTGTCGACATATCTGTCAAGTCATTAAAGTAAGGGATATGTTTATTTTCTTCCTACCTGGAGGAGTTGGGCGACGGCACATGGTCTTGAAGTGCTTGGGGGTGGTCTTACAATGGTCAGCTGAGGTAGACAGGGGATTCCCAAGAGAAGAACCACTGGAATTCTGGGATGGGTGACTGTAGGGACACACTTTGGGCGCTGATGTTTTAGCAGATTTACCAGGTGCCTCGTGAAGGCCTCTTTTATCATTACAAGTCGATCCCCCTGTTACACCTGAATTGAAAAGAAAGGGTTTGGAATGATCTTTCGCATCGGGAGGAATTTACTTTTGCATCTGTTATGTGATGATTATCCCTTTAAACGAATAACACCATGATATAATGACACGGGCACAATCACCAAACTTTACCCAGCCAATGATCATACCACAGGATTTACTTATTGCTCTCAAAAAGAGACAATAAAACAAAATAACAATTATCTTGCCAAGAGTCATTCAACTTATCCTATTCCTAACCCTAAAGTATGTTACCACACCTTAAGAGTACGCTGGGTATTTTTGGATCACAATCAAAACGAGTTTTTTTAATTTCCTCATGAAACACAACAAGGCTGCCAAAAGCCCCGCCTGTCATGAAGGAGTCAAAACAAATGTTTCATTAAACATTTTGCATACAACATTTCATTTTCCACTACCTCCTTGTGCTGCCTGCCAATTCAGCATCCAACCCAAAGGCAAGTGGTAGCATGTGACATCCATAATAATACTCCACATACAAATAACGTTAAATAAAACCTTAATATTTTCATTATAATTCGTAGGACTAGTATTACTGAGCAGGTAAACATAGTGCTTGGCACTTGTTCTATGAACATCCTTACTGTACCGACTGCGATATATTGTTGTTTCTACTTCTTCTGACAAATGTACTTATTGAAAGTGGCTTTGGATAATAGCGTCTGCTAAATGCCCTAAATGTAAATGTAAACATAGTATTATATGTCTAACGTTTCCTTGGTGAGTATCGAACCAACCCATTAAATACTAGATCGTAATTGAACCACCCTGGCTGGCCAGAAGGATTGTGTTCAAACCCAGCTCTTCAAGCCATTTCATAAGCCTAAGGAAATTTGCCACTCTGCAGTAGTGTCAATGGCTAAATACATTTTGGTTTCAATTTCACCCCACTGATACAAGGTCCATTTTTTATTAATCCTCCATATATCATAACATTTTGTTATGGACTTAGGATGCTCTTCTTTCATATGTCATTGCATTATGAGTCAGATATCTTTGGTTGGTTCTTTGGGTCATATACATGTCATATGAATGATTCAAATTCATTCATAACAAGGATGAAAAGAACAAATCAGATCTACTGAACACTTTTTCTGAATTATGTAGGCCTACTTGAAAATATGATTAACGAGTTGGTTTACCTATACAGCATATTTTCAGAATTACTTGTCAATGTTTGTAAAAAACATTAACTGGGCAAATTGCCTTTATTGTGATTTTAAAACATGAAAAAGCCTCAATGAGATAAGTCGTTACAAGTTAATAAGGTCCAATTATTTAGTGCAACACAAATAAATCTAAAATGTAATGAATGTCGGTTTTATAGACAAAGTAGACAAATAGTTAGATTGGGCCCAACTTTTAAGCATTACAAATAAAATAAAACCGTTTGTTTCACCAAAACGTCCACCAATTTCTAAACCTGAGCTGTGGTTAAGATAACAGCAATATTGCTTGACCAGAATACGAAAGAGAAACCCCTTTGTGAATTACAAACCTTGCTGGGAGTGCGAAGAAGCATTGTGGTTACAGTGGACCCCACCATTGGTATGGACCGAGTTCCACAGTCCTGACAGCTTGTGGGCCGACAGGAAGGAGCTGGGGTCCCAGTCCACAGAACTGTGCTCGGGGAAACCGTTCCCACAGCTCTGAGATTTACAAGAGGACGAGTGTGACAGCGGTACCTGAAAAATAGAGACAAAAAAAAACAAACAGGGTTAGGGTGTTTGACTCCCAACCATACTGTTCTGGGTTCCACCCCCAATGGCCACAGTCTACCTGTAAGGATCCTTTAGGAAGATGCCTAACCACTACCTGCTCCAAAATCACTGCAAGTTTGTTTGAATAACTGTCTGCTAAATGCCTTAATGGTCAATACATTACATGTATTTACCATTATACATCTACATACACACATATACATCTATTTTAGATTGGAGTTGTGGTTCAGCTTGACAAGGCAACCATAGCACAATAAGAGAGGAGAAATACTGGAACAGGGATATGATCAATTGTACTGAGACGTGTCACCCATTTTAAAGTTCAAGACTGTAAGGGAAATTATATCCCTGTGAAACATTTTTTTAAAGAAGACCCTAGGCCTGGATGATCCCACGGCCATTAAAATGGATAATATGATTTTGATCAACATCTAGTTAAGAATCCAGGATTTGCATAGCATGGAAAGCAGATAACTTATGTAAAAATACAAGGACGAAAGATGAAAGTGACGAGCAGTTGGTGGCACTAACAATGACAAGGCAAATGTTTTCATAGAGCTAAAACTTAACAAATAAAAAGGCAGCAGGCGGAAAGTGGAAAAAACTAGATTGACAGAAGTTATGGTTAGAGAAAATCTGTTAATGTTTTGTTGTCAATCATTTTCAATCAACCATGTTGCTGAATGAAATACCAATATTTAGTAAATGTAATGACAAGTTGATCTGATGCGACTGTTATGACTTGGATTTATATTTACATTACTATGCATGAATTCAAATGCATTACAAAATAGAACATATAACACATATTGTAATTGTTTTGACCTAACAAATGAAATCACAGTAGGCCTATAATAAAAGAGCGAGTGACAGTACAGTTTCACTTTGTGACTAACACCATTGTAGTTATCAGAGAAGACTTTGCCCAATCTGTAAGTTATCAGGCGAGATGCAAAACTAGCGACCCTGAAACTAGTCAGTAAGACTAGTGTGGTTTTAAGTCTTCAATATGTCATATGTAACAAATAGAATTGAAAACGGATGATGTAACTGATACATTAAACACACAAAATTAATTGGTATGGATTGACTTTATGATAAAAATGATGTACACACTGTATTTCTGTTTACACAAAGTGCAAGCTTCCATTTCAAATCATTCCATTTCCGTTTTTGGGGGGGATTTCCTCATAAATAAGAACATATATTACGATATACTTTATATAGTGCCGTTCAAAGAACCTTGTGTGTTGTACCAGCTATTATATTGTAATAAATTTTGCTTCTAATAATTTAATTAATAATCATATTTGGCAATGTAAGTATCTATATAGTATTATTACATTATAATTCCTGTATGCAGCATTTCCGGTCAATTAAATATGTTTACACTTAGTGATGACTTAATAACAGAAATGTGACAGATTGGACCAACAGTATCTATTTAAACCTGATTTGTAGAACTACAGTGGGAACTAATCAGTTGTGGTTATTCACCGGTGTAGGCGGCTCCTGGGTGCTCCTCATTTCCTCCTCTTCCACGCTCTTTCGGCAGCTCTGGCATATCCACAAGGGTACTTCTCCCAGCAGGGACTGGGACAGCGAGGGTACTGCATCAGCCAGCTTGCGCCCTGGCACCTCACGCAACAAGGCCGGGGAAAGGGCAGGCATGGCATCAGCCAGCTTGGTGCCGTGGCCTCCGGGGAGTCCATTTGCAGAACTTGCTCCCCAGTCCTTAAATTCCCGGTGGCACAGAAGGCAGCAGGTGTGCATTGGCTATGTGGGAGGGATAACCACATGGAGGTCAAAGATGATGGTTATAACTCACCACCTTGTTGTTGATATACACAAAACATGTTATTTTGCACAAGGAGCAGCTGATTTAGCGATGGTGTGAAACGTGATATAAATAACAATTTTAATGCATCCCTGCTTGAATAATGGGTACAGTCATTTGCACTTTGAATAATCATGAGATGGTATGTAATTATAACTACATAACACGTGGGATCAAATCCTACAAGCAAGTAGTTAGCACTGTTTCCGGTGACAGCTAAAACCTGACCCTACTTCAGAGTTATCTTCACTGCTTATACCCACAATTATGAGACCCTTACTGTGAGATAAGCTGTTGCAACCTGCATAAACCTTATTCCACCGCCTGGTTGTGTGAAGATCGAACTCAAAGAGAACAATGGATCACCATGGATCATCGCTGTGTTTAACATTTAGCCAGTAGTGCCCAGATCGGTGTCTCTCCAGCTATCTCGCTAGCTGGTTAGCGGCTGCTGTGCTGAACGGTATAGCTAGCTTTAAGTGTAATCCATGTGTGCTGCACAACACGCTAGTTCATGTACGGCAAGGCGTTCCAACTTGGTATCATTGGATGACCTGAAAACGCCCGGAATGAAACACAAAGCAGGCAGACACAATGTCACCTATTCGCCTTAGAGAGGCTAACAATGCTAACTATACTGGCTCAGTGCCTATGGTGGACGCCTCCTCGCCAACCCACTACTTCTTATCACCCATTTATCTACCAGCAAACCCGCGCACTGTCTTCACCATTCATGTTGCACTGAACATGTGGAAAAAAAAACAAAGACACTGCGGGGGACGTATTCGATTCTCCAGTCTCGCCTAATCATGGATACACACACACACACACACACACACACACACACTCACTCACAGGCGTGCATAAGGGATGCTTTGTGGGGCTAACAATCATTAGCATTGAGCTACCTGGTTTGCCCTGGCGGCCAGTCTCTCCAGCCCCACGTCTCCGCCGCCACCGCCGGCCGCATCGCCGGGAGAGACGGGCTTCTTCGATAGGGTTTGCTGCCCAGGCACCAGCTCCTTCTGGACGACTCCTGGTTGTTTACTCTTCTTCCTTGCCATTACACAAGTAATTGTAAAATCCGTTGGGGCGAGTTTTTGCACCGGTTATGGAGAATGTAAAAAGCGATGTTGTTTCTGGTGGACCACAAATGTTCTGTAGCTTCTCTAGTCAAGACAACAGTCAATATGGCGGAGTGCTGGCACACTGGAGTTCAGAGGTTAAAGATACTGCTGGCAACGAGACTTCAGTTCAGCTGATGATCATTGCTAAACAACTAATTCACGGACACAACACCATATATGTATATATATATATATATATATATATATATATATATATATATATATAAATATATATATAAATTAGAGTTCATGGAAAAGTCGTTTCATGGAGTTATCGTCATGTCAAACAATACAAATAAGTGACGAGAAAGGTTTTACAATTTGTGTAGTGGTTCATTTGTTAGATTTTTATTTTAGTTTATATTGAAGAAATGTGCTCGTTTTGTCTAGTATAAATCTGACATTTTTGGACACATTGAAAACCATTCATCCTCCTCGATCTTCATGTGCGCAGCAGAGAAAGTGACTGCTTCATGTTGATCAAATGTCTTTCCGCATCAATAAGACAAGTATGAAATAAAACTAAATGAGAATGAGTAAGGTTGAAAAGGGGCAATACATAGAAAACAAGACAATAACTTTAAATAAAGTATAATCTCGTCCTTTTACGGTTATATCCCACCCGCCTATCAGGGAATGCTGCGAGCGTCGTTTTAATTATTGTACGGAAATAAAGAGTGTATATAGTTTACCGGACAATATTAGCAGAATAATTCACTAAATATTGAGACAATTGTCTCAGTAGGTTCATGGAGGCATTATAATTAGTGTAAGGGTTGAGGTGGAGACAAATAATGGCGCGCTTATGGAACTTTACAAAGCAGGAGGGAGTGGTCGAGGAGGAGGCTTCACAATGACGTTTTTACGTGGCGTATGTCTGAGTTTGGGTTGTTGAACTGCAGACGTAGCATATAGTGCTGCTGGTAGGTCCTGCTCTGCTGTTCTACAACACAATCTTAGTTTGTTTGTGCATCTTCTAGATTTTCACAATTAGAAATGGAAGCGACCATCTGCAACATCCAGGTTCTTCTCCAGGCTGCAGAGTTTTTGGAAAGAAGAGAAAGAGGTCGGTACATTGACTGTCAGCTGTCATTTTATGAGGAAGCGAAATGGGTTAGTTATAAAACAATAAATATGAATACAAATTATGCAAATATGAATGACTATGCATGGAGTTAACTAACTGTGCGTGTGGCAACTTACTGCATGGAATATGCGAGTTTTATGTCTTCGGTCGATATTTTCTCTTTGACTCAGTGACCTACATACCGGGCACATCATTGTACTCAAACGCGCCAATTCTGGACGATTTGAAGCTCTGGTGCATCGCTGAACGCTTATCACAGAATGAATGGATGTTTTTAAACAACGCTGCGCATTATACCACTTCTTTCGCCCCGTCGACCGTGAATTCAATATTTTTTTTTGTTTTTGTTTTGTTGTTTAAGCTGCATTCAGAAATGTTGGGAACAGTTTATGAATGATGGCGCCAAAATCTGAAAACAAAACATCAACCTGAGGATGTTGACAGCACCATAATTCTATTATAATCGTATTTCCAGTAATCGTATCGTTTAGACCCCAAATATAATAACAATGACGGAATAGCAAATAGAGCGTACTTGCAGTGTTATACGTTTTTGCTTTCCCATCGCTTCAGCGCTTGGGTGTTTGTATGTGACACTTTGATCCTGCAGAAGCAGAGCACGGGTATGCTTCAGCGCTTCCTCCCAGTACAGAAGATTCCGATAAGAGAAACAGACAGAAAAACAAGAAGCTATCGGGTCCTGGTGGCAACAGGTGATTACACAACAGATCCTATGTCAAAAAAGGGTGTGGTTCCAAAACCTGATATTTTTGTTTGCTACCTTTTCTCATACTCTCAAATCATTAATCGATCTATTCTTATTACTAAAATGTTATTGCTTCTTAATTACAGGCTAGTTCACAACGAGCTGGAGAAAAACAGGTAATACACATTAAATATTTCACAGTAACCACGGTCCTATTATATGTATTAACATTATACCAGAGCTTTGACATATTTATTCTTGTACAATGTTAAAAGTGTACTACCGTTCACAATGTAAACATACTTGAGGTAGGAAGACATTGATTTGTGAAGACGTAATATATTTCATGTTTTTGTGCAGAAGAGCTCAACTGAGATTCCATCTGGATCAGCTCAAGCAGCAGGTCCCTCTGTCTTCGGACTCCACGAGGAACACCACGCTCAACCTGCTCAGACGGGCACAGCTTCACATTAAGGTAAGAACAACAGTGAAAACGTAGAATGTTGTGGTCCTTGGCTCTATGTTATTCTACTGCGCCGCGTCTTGTTTTGGCACCTTCATGACACCTTCTGATAGACATGGCCATGCATATTTTGGATTTAGTTTAGTTGTTTTTACCTTAGTTTATTGAATTAGATGTATTGTGTGTATATGAGTAGATCTATATAGTAGTTATAACGTGTAACAGTAGTTATCACCTTCATTTTTTTGGTTTTGTATTATGATTATCTTATCTTATCTGATTAACTGTCTTTCATTTCTTAATGTTTTTGCTGCTGTAACACCAGAATTTCCCATCGAGGATTAATACAGTTTCATCTCTTAATTCATTTTTGTGGTTTGTTTTGTTTGTTTTTGTCACATTTCAGAAGCTGCAGCAGCAGGACGAGCGCGCGCAGCAGCTGAAGGGCCGCCTGCGCTGGGAGCAGAGAGAGCTGCGTGTCCGGTTGGACCAGCTGCAGAGGGGCAGCGAGAGGACGAGGAACGACAGCCTGGGTTCTGTGGTGTCCTCCGAGAGGTCAGACTCTGACAGGGGTAAGAGCGTCTTCATTGGTTTCACTTTGATTTGAATGTTCCTTTAGGTTAAGGCGTGTTTGTTTTATTTTTGTATTGGCTTAACAGAAGCAAATCTTAGGCGCATTTACATTTCTGGTGCTTTATGTTAATTTCAGCTATAGCTTGCTCTTTTATTTAACTCTTTTGGCCTAACAGCGTTGGTCTATGTTGTTTTCTATTGCAGAGGACGTGGAGGTTGACGTGGAAAGCATTGTGTTTGAATGTGTTTCCTCTGATGGACTCAGTATTACACACACTGATGTTGACCACTGTTACTCCAGCTTGGATAAAGACTGGCTATGACGGCAGCACTGGCTGTGGTAAACCTTTTCTATCATTCTATCTGACAAAGCGAGAAAGAATAAGAGCGAAAAACTAAACTACATTCCAGACGGTCTCAGAAAGGACATAGGACGAGAGAGAGAGATTGGACATTTATGTGAAAGTGTGCTGCCAAACTTAAACTTCATCTTTTCACCAAAGCTGGTGACTCAAAATTGTACTTTCCAGATCAGTCGTAAAGGGTCTGACTACAAGCTGAATGGAACTACTATTCCACATACTCCCTGTCCATTTGCACTGACGAGCCGTTTTACTGAGCTGAGAGGAAAAGCATTGAGTGAACCTGTTCCCACCTCACACAAGAAATCAAACCACACAATGTGTAGGACTCCATAATCTAAAAGGGTTATTTAACAATATTTTGAAATACAGTATTTTTTTACATTTGATCCAGCTATATGGTTTTGTCTACTACTAAAAGAAATTGTCAGCACTAAGGAGCTTAAAATTCAGGAATTAAGTCATGTAAACACTCGTACAGTAACCCTTATTTTTGTATTAATGTAACAATTATTGTCATGTATTTTATTATTTTCCTTGTTGCACAGAGCATCCACACATTGCACTTGTATTTTTCTTAAAAGGGTTGAGGGTTTTTTGATCTGGATAGGCAACATAAACTGGTCATGTTTGCACATGTTCTACCAGGCAATGAAGTAATTGTAATGCATGATCTTCCTAGGGAATAACGTGCTGATGTTAAAACGATATTAGGAGGTCAGTTGCACCTTATTCCTACAATCCGGAACTATGCACGGATAGCTCACCAGCCACTCCACTCTTTCGGTCAGGCAAACGGTAGACGCCTCACCAGTTGTCTTCAATATGCTAATACGTTACTAATTCCATCTAGTTAAAACTGGAACACCTTGAAAGATTGCGTATATTAAGAGCTTTAAGAAGTGGATGTTGGTCTAGCACCACTTCACACAATGCTAATCTGTGTCCACTGCCATTACCCTATGGACAATAATGTATGTTCATATCTTAAATGACCTAATCATTTTTAACTTATTTATCCAACAACGTTCTTGTTGATAACAAGCAGAACTTTACCTAATTTATTTTGACGTAGACTGTAATCTTGATGCCCAGTTTAGTGTAGGGGACCAGTTTTGTGCTGGTGGAGTGGTGAACAATGTTTTAGACCAACGCTTCTACACTTGTAATACTCTGAATAACCACAGTGTGGCGTAGACGTTCCGGATTGTAGGTGTAAGTCGGAACAATTTAAGTGATTGCAAATGTGAACAGTGAAATTTTGTTTGTATTTAAACTGTTCATTATTAAAATTGTGCGCCTAATTGCATATGCATTTGTCATGACATGTTTCATTATGCATGCAGTAGACTCAATGTCAGGATAGAGAACGCTACCTGTAATTGTTATGCAAGTTTTGCTGTATTACAAGTATGTGTATCCTATACTTTTACATTGAATATTTTGAAGCAGCTGGCTTCCGGATAATATATGCAAGACGCCTTATTTTCTTGTAACAACTTATGTATGCATTAATTCATCTGTCTCCTTCCAGTAATATAATGTAGCATTTTTATACTAGTGTACTTTTTTTAAATGAATAAATATTTTATATATTTACCCTGAATGCATTTGACTGTTGTAACCCACCAACTGATAAAGCCTGCAATAGTAGTTTAATTTAAGCACAAAGCATACGTTAATAGCAAAATTTATATTTATTGACATTATCAAGAGCATACGTTTACATGTGTATGTATTAGCTGTGATAATTGCTGTAAACAAGGTACCTGTTTTCACATGACATACAAATCGATTAGGTATAAAGAGACATTTTCTGCATTCTGGTCAGTCACACATTTGGGTAAATCTGATGCGAGGCCATAGACTTGAATCAAAAGACCTTACTTATGTGATTGGAATCAGGATGGTTAACCATTATGTGGAGGCATTATCACACTTCAATTTGAAGCAAGGAAAAATCTTTTTGCATTGAAAGCTGAATCAAGTTAACTATAGATTAAAACTATTTACAAACAAAAACAAGATTGTAAATTTATATAATTTTAAGTAATTTAAGCGTGTTGTAAAATGCTGTTAAGCACGAGTAAGCATGACATGTCACATTGATACATTTTGGGGTTCTATTTTAACTTTTGGGGCTGTAATATAACTAAATAGAGGGAACAAGGGTCGTTATGCTGAAGGATTCCATTCCTTTCGTTTTACCTATCAAAATAGATGGGATGTTCATATCTAAACAATACGAAGACCTTTGATGTCAAGAATGTAAAGAGAAGTAACACGGGGGACAGGAAATGGGAATACAGCTCTTGCTGTCATGGTCCACCCATCTTTAAAGAGGCAGCCTTCTGGAGGTGTTTGCCTAGGACAGATCCCCCTTCTCTCTCTCCCAATACTTACTTGGACTATTGAGGGATGGAGCAGTAACTTTTGTGCCCAAATCTTACCCCAGATATCAAACATATTGTTTCTTTTGGGCATGAGAGGCAAGGTCTTTAGCTTTCTCCTTAGCGGCCAGCGCCGTCTCCCTTGCCCGTTCTGTAGCAGTTTCCGCCAAGGTTCTCGATGGAGTTTCACCTGCAAGCGTTAACATGAAAGGCTGTTTGCATTTTTCAGTGGCAAATGAATTACAAACATAAGAAATGGATTTTAATTAATTAAATGAGTTTAAATGCTGAATTATATTGTCCATATATTGTTTCAGTTTCATCACAAAAACTGAATCTTGTGCCACCTAAGATTTATTTATTTTTACTTTTCAATGATTACATAACCATTAATACACATACAATGTTGTACCTTGCATTTTGGCCAATATATATTCAAAGCCTTTCATGGTCTTTGTTACACTGGTCTTAAATCGTGCAAGGCCAAATTCCTGAAACAATAGAGACTATCAGAAAAAGCAAACATCTCAAACAACAGCATACGCATACACACATACCTCATGTCTCATTAAGTCACATGATAACCAAAACATTACCATTTAAAATTCTGCTTGTATATCCACACGGAATTAACTTTATAACTATGATATTTATAATTATGACAAGTCAGTGTATAAGTAAAACCAATAGTATATTTTTGCCCTGTACACTACCTACACTAGTGCAGATCTCTCCCTCAAGTACACTGACCTGAATAGCTCTGGAAAGCCCATAGACATTAGAGGAGATCCAAGCCTCTCTCTTTAATTCCGTCCAGTTGCTGTTCTCAGAATTAATACCATACACACACCGCTCCTCCACAGACTGGTGCAGGTGGGGAAAGCAAACCAAAAAACACAAGGTTAAAGACACACAAAGGTCACAGATATGCAGGTCACTATAGTCAGAGGAACATTTCCATAGTAATGCGATCAAAGATGATTGGTACCATCAGACGGGCATGTGTAATGTTCCAAGTTAAGGTGGTCATGGTCCTTTTCTGAGGGTCCACTATGGAATCCTCAATGACATATGCCAAGCTGGACATGTGTTTGGGGAGGTACCGCTCCATCCAGCGAGGCGCCCTGCTTGTTTTGGTCATAAGACGTCTGGAAATGAGGCAGTTGCTTGGCGTAACCTCTCGGAAAATGATATCTTCCGTTAAAACGTGGTTACTGAATTGGAGGAGGCAAAACGCACAAATGATAAGAATGATATATGTAACGTTACACTATTTGTTTTGCCTATTTCAGTGTCCCATGTGAGATGGCTTCAAGCCACTAAAACAAGTAATGCTTGACACATAATGTGTGTGTGTGTGTGTGTGCGCGTGCGTGTGACACACGCTTACTCTAACCCTAAAACGCACACAAACACGCGCGTGGTGCGTGTGTTTCTGTTGAGAAGGTAACAACAAAGATCAGAAGAAAGTGACCTATATTTGCAATATTACCTGTAAGGGTTTGGATAGCGTTGCCAGTATGCAACGCAAGCTTGGTCCCATGAACATTTCAGAAGGCCTGCACAGCAGAAATACTTCACCATCGTTCCCTCTGGTACTAATCTGTAGAGATAAAGCAGGAATGTCAATGAAAAAATGGGATTGGATATTTGTTTGATTGATGATGTATTTGTATTTTCTAAAACTTGCGACAAAAAAACAACAACATAATTCTAACTGCATCTTTAGTGAAAGAGCTGCGACTGATCTGCATTACGGTCAACACGTGAATAGCACTAGGAGTCATGAATTGAGTCAAAGTTGACCTGCGAGGCAGAATGGTGACGATAGCTTCCTTGTTAGCTGTAGCTAAACCTAACTCATCATGATGAATGCATCGTAGGATTACATATATTTTGTCCATATTAATACTATGCTGTACCACTTTCAATCGCGACGATAGTAATATTAACTAAACGTTACCTGTAAAACCATTCAAAACAAAAAGTAAACGAATCTCCGTTAGATAGCAAAAATGTGAACAGCTACATGTCAGACTTGAACAGCGGAAAAAGGTCAACTTCAATGCCATATCCGGTGTTGAATGAGGATGCAAAGTCCATGGTGAGCACTAGAGGGCAGCACAGGACAAAGTATATTATGTAGCCGAGGTCACGTACAAAACGTAATGGATTTATTTATTTATTTAATTGTAGATCGTTGAATGATATTCATTTAAAGCACTGTATATAATAAGACATGTATTACATAGTCTTCCTGCTTGGGTGTTATGAGCCCATGACACACTGTCAGGGACAGGCCTGCTCACTGTTCCCAGGGTTCGAACCAAGCCCACTTTTTGTTTGTATGCACCACAGATCTGGAACAAACGTCCAGAACATCTGAGGTCTGCCTAAACACTTTATTCTTTTAAACCAGGGCTCAAAACATTTTAGTTTTGCCGCAGCATTTAATTTAAAGAAAAATCGTCATCTTATGTAAAAAATAATAAGTTATATATTGTATTTTAAATTTTTCCTTTTTATTGTTTTATTCTCTTAAAATATTTGTCCTTGTAATGTTTTAACATGTGATTATTTCCATTGTAAAGCACTATGAATGACCTTGTGTTTGAATGGTGCAATATAAATAAACTTGTCTTGCCTTGCCTAACCTTTAGACTTCTGAGGTTAGTTATGGTGGTAGAGGTAGGCCTAGAATAGCAATACTCCACAAAGCCTAGGGAGCTTCTAAGTTATTTAACTTAACTCAAGACATTACCATCTTATTATAATACTTAAAGTTAGTATAGCTTCATACTGAACGTAAGTTGCTTCCAACTAATGTAGGCCTACAGTAATTATTATTTCAACTTGAATAGGCTATTTATCAAATTCACACAACATCACCTCCACTCAGCAAAGCGGACGGATTGAATGGTCAAACGTCCTCTTCGAAGTTTAGGAAGAATGTTCTCATGTATATTGACAAGCTGTTGTCACACTATTGACACACTGTTCCTATTTTCCATTACTACCATGATACAGAAAAATAAAATCGTTGTATCGAATTATACAGTTTAATTTAGATAATATACCACAGTATTAGCGGTAATTTACTCTAGCTAGAATATTAATTCATTACAATCAATCCAAATGCAGCTAGTGAAAAAAACATTTAAGAGGATGTTCATTTATTTTTGGGTAGCTGTCAAGTTGCATGGAAATGATGTTGCAATATGCAAGTAGACACTGGCAACTTTCATAATGTAAGCAACCCAAAATGTTCAATAGGACGCGTTCGTTTTTATATATGTATATTTTATATATTTGTACGCAAACTTCATATACATTTTCTCATACTGTTTAACTAACATAAAATATAAACAATCTACTACTTATTTGATAGTTCTCAATTACATACACAAAGACACATACTACAACGAGTCAATACTTGTGTGTCATTACTTGGTTGTCATTGAATACAAATGGTTTTTTTTTTACATAGTTTGCTGATAGTGGCATTAAGAGCTCTTTGCTTCCCCAAGACACATTACTGTTTAGTTCATTATTATGTTGTCATAGTTGAAATACAACCTGCCAGCAAACAGAAGAATGTTTCGTTTTTCATCACAAATAATTAATATGTCTACTGCAGTCGGTCCACACAGTGTTACAGCCTCTTATGGATATGTATGAATGGAACTTATATTATTCAATGTTTCCTTAATCCATAAAAAAAATTAACAATAGAATACATATATAAACATATTTCACAGATGAATACATTTTTACAAAGAATGCAGCATTCAAAACATGTACAAATACCAAGATGTTCTCAGTTAACATTGAGGTATTCAGAACAAATGTTACGGTCATATAATTTTGCAGATGACACAAAATGCCATGAAGTCTGTGTTTCCTTAACATGGTGGGGACCGGCTTAACAGTTCTACACTCACACCGGGGTGGGATGGTGGGCGCAGTGACGGCCGCTCAGAGTGAGCCGCCTCAGCGACCGCGTCCTGAAGGAGCCCTCGGTGTGGAAGGTATCTGGCTTGTCCTCGCACCGGCACACCATGAGGAAGCCGTTCCTGTAGTTCTTGTTCATCCAGCCGTACAGCACGGGGTTGGTGAAGGTGGAGCACATGGCCACGATGTGGAACAGCGTGTAGATGAGTTTGTACTCCTTGAAGCGCAGCACCAGGTCCAGATCGCTGGCCAGCTGGAACACGTGGAAGGGCAGCCAGCACGTGGCGAACACCACCACCACCAGGGCCAGCATCTTGGTGGTCTTCCTGCGGCGGCGGATGCTCTCGCTGCGGGTGGCGGGGCTCACGTGGTTCTTGAGCTTCAGCCAGATGCAGACGTAGGCGTAGCTGATGACGGCCAGCGGGAGGATGAACTGCAGCAGCAGCATGGCCAGGCTGTAGATGACGCCGTCGCGGCCAGTTCCGTGCGGCCACTTCTCGGAGCACACGGCGATGCGCAGGTCAATGGAGGGGATCTCCTCATAGCGGTACTCCCGGAAGATGGCCAGCGGCGCGGCCAGCACGGCAGAGGTGGCCCAGGTGAGGGCCATGATGAGGAAGCTGGTGCGCCAGGTAAGCCGCTGGCCCAGGTGGAAGACGATGCAGCGGTAGCGCTCCAGTGCGATGATGGCCATCGTCAGGATGGACACATGCACGCTGAGCGCCTGGGCGTAGGGCACCATGTGGCACAGCACGGCGCCAAACATCCACTCGTCCAAAAGCGTGTAGACCAGTGTGAAGGGCAGGCACAGGGTGTCCACCAGGAGGTCCGCCAGGGCCAGGTTGGCGATGAAGAAGTTGGTGACGGTCCGCATGTTCTTGTAGCGGATGATCATGTAGATGACCAGAGCATTCCCCAGCAGCCCCAGGAGAATGATGAGGGAGTATGCCATGATCAGGACGATCTGGACCCCGAGGTGTTTGGTGATGTCCGAACCGAATCCAGGTCTGTGGAAATCCATAGTGGAATTACCCGGAACCGGTATCCAGTGGTAGCTTACGGTCTCTGTGGCCCCCTCCGTGGCTCCCCCCTCCCCTGTGCCGTTTGACGAGTCTGTGGGACTCATTTTCATCTATACCTGGTTCTTAGTTGGTCACACACCTGAGGATTGAAAGCAAGACATTGATTAGTACTCATCCCAACGATGTATCAGAGAGAAAGAAAGTGCCATAATTGATGAGCCAAATTAACTCTAATAATAGCCACGTTCCCAGGGAGTTATAACATGAGGAGCAGAAACCTATTTTAGCTCTCCAATTGCAGCATTATCACATTTTGTTGCAGCTTTGGTTGTGAGCATCAAGAATTTAGATCAGAAAATGTATTCAATTAAAAAGAAAAGGAACATCGCTGATGCATTGCCTTTTTAAGAAAACGATATTGGATTGGAGAAGTTCATGTACGCACATACGTACTTGACGTACTTGACTTCAGGCATTTCAGTCATCTCTCAATGGAACGTCATCTATCTTTGTACACATGTCTTCTTTAACGCACAGAGATGAGTCACTTTATGCTAAAAATGTTTGTTGTCCTCTTTCTGCCTTAATAACCACTTGTGCCCTTTCAAAGGCAAATGAAGCATGCAGTTGCAAACATTACAATCAACGATACCGGCATCACATCGTTAAAATATGGAGTCTTCTTCTTAACAAAGGTACAGAGCATTTATTCATATCTGTCTGACAATCCAAGTCAGGGGAGGGTCGTTTTTAAGTGTACCTCACTCTTTGCCCATTGTTGTGGCATTTTGCCGTGACAGCTTTGCCCATAGAACACAGAAGCTGGAGAAAACTGGCAAATATCTCTTTGAATACATAATATAATCAGCCTCTGTGCCTATGTTTTGTATCTCTGTATTGAGAAAAAGACATTGGAATAGTATATCCCACTTTTCGATTTGCTTGATTTGTCTGCCGTTTGGCTATAACCAGGGGAAATTACTTTGTCAAATATCATGCATGTGGCCCTTTTGGTCAAATAAATACAAAGCTGGGTATTGATATATTTGATTAATAAATATTGAACATCCAAAGCCTTTTACATTGCTGCACACTTCATCACTGCATGCAATGGAGATTACGTCTCAAAGCGGACACGTCATTAAATAAAGTCATTCAATGACCTGCCAATGAAGACATAATAATACCACAGGGATTTTATGATCATCGCAAAAATGATAGCTTTTCACTGTCATGTGACCTGCTATGGCACTTACCTGTACTTCCACATTAGTCAAAGGTGAAACACACCGAGTAACTCAGTTATATTAAGGTTCATCAAGCAGCCTACGATGTAGATGAAAAATGTTGATTCATAAACCCATCCGACTAACATGTTACTTGAAGTCAGTCCGTGCCATTGAGAAACAAACGAAGATTAGTTGAGTCCTTCCAAGAAAAAATGTTGCTTCCCAATAGTGGTAAACATCGACATAAATTGAGTGTCTTTCTTACGCGAATGTGAACTGGTGTCAGTGGAGTTGCCGGTGTCAGGTTGATGCGTAATTTGTCCAGATTTAATTTATATTTCAATCCATAAATGTGCATGCAAGCTATTACATTCCTGTGACAAAGTCTTAAACGTTGTCTTTCAGCCAAGTAGTATACCTCATAAGTGATCCGGACCAATATTCGCCGCCCGCTTCTACCATATCACAATTACGCACGCAATACTACCTATAGACTACGCATTTACACGGTCGCGCACGAACAGTCAATCACCCAGTCGATGACAGAATTGTTCCAAGCGACTGGCTAACGCGTTCGCGTTAAGTCGTTCCACATTTATGGCATCCATTCCGTGTATTCATTAACTCACCTTTTTGCACTATATTTCCCTTTTCAAAGGACCTCGACTTTCGCAAGGTGCGAAACAAGAGGGAACGACCCCTTAGCTCCTCCCAAAATGTGTGGAGTGCACATTTTGGTGAGACTGTGCGCTCTTGTGTTAAGTCTAAAGCATCGAGGATGCTAGAGGTTGCGAGGCTTAGTGATCACGGAAATCATGTCATTCATGCAATCACAGTTACTGGTAACACTTTATGATAAAGGTACATGTATTAAATATTAATTAACATAATTAATGTAGTAATAAGCATTAACTAAGCAATGGTCTAGTAACCATTGACTAATGGTGTTCATGTTTACTAATGGTGTTTATATAAAGTAATGGTGTTCATGTTAACTACGGTATTTATTTATACATTATTTAATAGGGTTAGGGTTAACCCTTACCCTAACCCACTAACCTTAACCCATATGCTAATAATATATAATAATGTGTATTATGCATTAACTAATGTTAATGAATGGTTTATTAATGTACCCTTATTGTAAAGTGTTACCCAGTTACTTTAGTGTGGCTACATTACATCTTGTGTCTCTAGTGTAGGCTATTGAGACTCGGCATTGCCTTATCCATCTTTCTCTGTTGCCTTATAATGTGTATGATCTGAAGCAGTGACATGCATGTCTATTTGTCTATTATATGTATCACCACGACAACACATGTTCTACCCTCCACTGAGGTTTTTCATTATATGACAAATTAATGAAGATTCTGATGCAGCTCACTCTAACTAACTCAGAGAACCAGCTTTATATCTATTTTTACAAAGTGCATGTTGGACATTGGGTCAACATAGGCTTAAATCCCACAAGTAACCAAAAACATTTCACAGTGTTAAACTTTCTGTTTAACAGAAAAAAGCCTTCGGGAAACCGAAAGCTGATCTTTATGGACATTGAAAACTGAACAGATTGTAGGCCTTCTTTTTTGGTGGCCCTCAGACATTACCATATCACCCACTATAACAACCACTTTCCAATTATGGGCTTATTCATGAGAACCTCTCTGAGTCATCCTCAGAGTACAAGGTACAGATGATAAGAGCAACTCTTAGTGTCGGCCACTAATTGCATATGAATACGTGCCTATTCCCAACCGTGTTCTAAAATGAATTTAAAGCATTGTGGAGGGCTGTTGAGAGGGATCTTTACCTCATTGGTTTGTATGGGGAAACTTTGGTTTGACTGATTCACACACCTGGGAACGTGTTACGCTTTGGATTTAATCATGGGTGATCACATTGCATTTGATGAACGAGCCGAAGGCTTTCGGACGTCAACACTCAGAATCTGCTCTCTTTCATTCAGCCTTTCCTTGTCCAGCCAATATCACTGATCTACTTAGCGGACACAGGGAGCCCCCAGGTGGGAACTGGGACCCCTGAATCACATCCGTGGTTTCCAGTTGGCTTCAGTCAAGATGGTGCACAAAAGAAAAAAAAAGGTAATCGTTCACGTGTGCACCAATCGGTGTGTATTTACCCAATTAAATATGGAGAGCCAGCTGGTCTCTGTTCGCCATGCCATTGATCAGGAATTTGTTCAAGACTCCTGAAAGCAATGATCACTGTGACAGCAACTGCACCACAGCTCTCCATCTGATTCCTTGCGTTTCTCCTTCCTCTATTGAGAACATTGTGGTGCCTCCGTCATACACAGACTAGATATATTCTCCTTTACACACAACACACTACTTTTCACACAAATACGCTATTCTCCTCTTCTAGGTTCCGTTTTAACACGAGGCAGTGAATGAGTGAGTGTGTGTGTGTGTGTGTGTGTGTGTGTGTGTGTGAGAGAGAGAGAGAGAGAGAGAGAGAGAGTAAGTCGGTAGGTGAGACTGACCAAAGAGAATCCTGCATCTCTCTCCGCCTCTCTGTTGCTTTGTATTCACATGTGAGGCTTTACTGTTTGTTTCCACACGCAAAGGAGCAGAAGGAAACCTGTGAATATTTGATTACGAAAATAAGACACTTAATTAGATTGCCCATGTGTATACTATTGAATTATGCATGACACCATATTATATCTGATCACTAGTGAGCATCCTTGTTAATTAAGGGAGTTTTTTCTTTTTCTTTGGGGGACTAGGGTTATGGGGTGTCATACACATATGGCTGTAAAGCCCATTGAGACTGTAACTGTGTTTAAGGGCTTTGAGAACAAAACTGACTTGACTTGACTGACCTGTCCTATCAGCCTACATAGAAATAAACAGGGTGGTGCATTATTGCAGAAACACAAATGGGTTGAATTGTAAATTCATTACGGACGAGAATGACAATTCATGTGGACCAATCAGAGGACGCGGTGTACTCGGGGCGTGCGCAGTGCACGGTGTTCCCTGTGTTGTTCCAACCTCAAGCAGCGGCGCACTTGAACTTCCCAGCCCAGGAAAAGATAGGAACACTTTCAGTGGCGTTACTTGGCAAACTCGGTCAGTAAGTTCATTTACGTGGCAACAAAAAGCGTATTGTATTCCACGTGTTCGACTATTAGCATCGCTTCCTGGCTACCTCTTTTTAGGTTCACTGGCTGCATCTTGCATAACGCGTCCAGTGCTTGCTTTGTTATAGCATTAAATGCCAACCACTGTCGTGCAAAACATTAACTTGTTGACACTGCAATGAAGCACGCTATATCGTGATCGATGACGAGGCTGACCCCCGCAAAACGTTTTACTCCTTTCGCTTTCGGTAGCTAGGAACATCTAGGCCTACGTGGATAGAGACGAGTTGTCAGCTGCCACGCATTTACACTGACTATCTAGCAGGATATTCCGTTGGTGTTGAGAGAATTACATATCTAAAAACAATTGTTTCTCTATTCCAGGGTCAGTTGTCACTACTGTATCATCACATCAAGACATCGTCTGAGCACCATGGCGGTGGCTGCGTCTCATAAAGGCAGTATACGGGAGGACCTGACGTGTGCGATTTGCTGTGATTTGTTCCGAGACCCTGTCATGTTGCCATGCGTGCACCACTTCTGCAGGAACTGCATCTCCAGATACTGGAGAGGGGTACAGGGGTGTGTGAGCTGCCCACAGTGCCGTAAGGAGTTCAGCTCCAAACAGTTTCACACCAACTACTTGGTGACGGCCATGGTGGAGAAAGTCAGAGCTAGCTCTTCGGACAGCTACATCAAAAATATAGAGGTGGGCTATTGTATAACTTTGTTCACTTTTGTCAGCAATATAGAAAATATGTATTAAGCTCTAATGGGATTTCTGACAGGTGCCTGGTGTATGTTAATTCTCTGTGTTCTCAAAGTATAGGCTGACAGATTAAATGTCAGTTGACGAATAGCTTTTAAGCAGGTCTTCATTAACCTGACACGCCAGATGGTTTGTAACACAGAACCATCAGGGAGGTTGTCCTTGGAAACAGTTTGGAAATGGCAGGCACTTTCAAAATATACTTGGCAGGTGATTAGATGAACCATCTGTATATCACGTATCACGCAGATCATGTAGTTCCTCATAGAACAATGATTGGTCCGAACCACTATGGTTTGGCCACAAGTCCATTGCTTGAAGCCTGGCAAGATGGTTGCGTGATCCTGATCTCGCAAATCCAGCTGCATCGCAAGGTAAAGACTTCAAATCCTCTAAATTGGAATAATTAATACAGTTGAACTCATTGGCAGTCCACCTTGGAGGTATCCACAGCTGATAAAGTTGCTTTTGCTTGTTTACAGAACAGTGTCGATCACACTATCTCAATCAATTATTTGATTTTTTAGCTGTGACATCCTTCCCATAAATTGCTAAGACCAAAGATCAACTGCCTCTCCTTTTAACTATATCATACATATTTATGATGACCGTAAGACTATGCCCAACGCAAATGTACTAATACAATATGTTTGTTGTTATGCAGATGTTGTTTTACTACCGTGTTTTGTTCAATTTGTTTAATCAGAAACAACTGAAAGAGTCATTGGAAAGCCATCTCCTGAAGAAGGAAGAGTTCTTCAACATAATCCACAGGGACAAAGAGAAGATGGACACCATAAAGGTACACTGTCTGTGTGACCTCAAGGGATAGCAGCACTTAACAGATAAGACTGCTCATATCAGTCCTAATGGCTATATTGGGTGATGCTTGCTGATAAAGTTGGTGAAAGTCAATGCTTCAATACGTAAAGCAGGTCTTCACAAATGAATGCGCACCTATCTTTTGCCAACATGGGGCTTTTAAATATCACACTTGTTTGTGTGTTCAGTGATGTTCTGTATAATAAATGCATGTCTGGGCATCATTAACTCCAATTCTGTGACTTCAGACTCAAGATGTGTTTTGCAGCATCTGAAATTGTAAATATCGACGATCTGCCCAATTAACTTGCAATATTGCAGTAGTTCTTGGGTAATCTCAAAATTGGGATAACAAGACCTCATATCCTTTGGCAGTCATTTGATTGGCTGCAAGTTTGAAAAGCACCTGCGATAACGGCACCTGTGCCACTAAGCACTCCATAAGTTTATTTGTATTTGTTATTGTATCATAAGGACAAAACACCCTTACCCCTTGAATCAACACACAGGGTCTGGTCAACTCTCCAGTGGTTTGGATTTACATTACTAATTGGATGCAGCTGATGTTAAGTCCTTGACGCCTAGCTACAGTGTATGTCCTTCACCAGCTGTGGATTTCTCTTCCTTTGCTTCAGAGGGTGGGAGCCGAGCTTCAGGCTCGTGTCCAGGGCGAGTTCAGGGCTATGCAGCATTTCCTCCAGGAGGAGGAGGCCTGCGTGCTGGAGCAGATGAGGCGGGAGCAGCGGGAGGTCACTGACAAACTGCAGCGCCACCTGGAGGACAGCAGGGAGGCCGTGAAGGAGCTGGAGCAGAACATCAGAGTGCTTCAGCAGGCCTTCGCGGCCAGCGAAAACACCACACTGACAGAGGTGAGTGTTTGCCTGTACAGGTGAGGTGTTTTGGCCTGTGCTACTGACGAGGAAATTAGTTTGGAGTGGAATTATAATAGCCAGTGCATTTTTGTTTTTCCAATAATAATTATACTAATTATACTAATTATAATAATTATACATTCAATACATTCAATCTCAGACGCAAGGGCACTGTACGTATGGGATCACAGAGTACAAATACACACAATCAACATTCAATATGCAGTAAAAAGGAGGACGTCAAAGTAGAACAAACTTGGTAGACAAGGAGTTCTACTCTTTCTGTATATTTCTGTATATTTCTTTGTGTATTGTTCAAACGAGACCCCTTACTATTATATTATCAGTTTGGATAATTCAATTTTGCAATCAGTTTTGCTTGTCTCATTTCAGAATAGCAGTAATGCAGTGTAAATCTTATTTTTTCCCCCTCCTGCCCCCCCCCTGTCTCTTAGCTGCCACAGATAAGGTAAGCAATAATGACATTATGTTTGATAGGCGAGTATTTGGCCTGCACTCACACGTGACACAGTTATTTGATTAGCATTTATATTTGTGTGCAGGTAGTGACAACTGCCCTGTGAGCAAATGACCCGTGCGTACCTGAAAACGTTTGTTTGCATTTCGCCAGGCTGTGTGTACAGGTGGACGCGGCGCCGGAGCTAGATATGAATGCTTTTAGCGTCAAATACACAGCGCCATTACAGTACATCACGTGGAGGAAGATGTTCAAGTCTTTAAAACCAGGTAATGCTTTCCCTCAGGTGTGCTCCTCTTAGACCGCTGCATGAAAGAAAAAGAACTGCGTGTGCAATGAAATCAAAGAGAGATTCTCCATACAGGATGTAGAATTACCATCGGACTAGCACACCCACATTAGGGGTCATTAATATATGTTTTAAATTATAACAATGACAGTCTTATCACACGAGATTGTTATCTGTTCTTATAATTTGTCACTTAAGCCTTTGGTTACATCCCGCGCCCTAAAATTCCTCGTAGGTCCAGCCCCGTTGACCTTTGACATGGACACGGCCCACCCGAGCGTCTACGTCTCCAGGGACAAGACGGTGGTGGTGGAGTCCGGCAGTGGTCTGGTACCTTACAAGCCCAGCCCCAAACGCTTCCTGCAGTGTGTCAACGTGCTGGCCACTGAGGGCTTCCGGTCGGGCCGCCACTACTGGGAGGTGGGTGTGGGCGGCAAGCACAAGTGGGACCTGGGCGTGGCGTCAGAGGCGGTGGACCGGAGCGCCCGCGTCAAGCTCAGCCCCGAGAGCGGCTACTGGACCCTGAGGCTGCGTAACGGAGGGGAGTACTCGGCGGGCACCCAGCCCTGGACACGGCTGCCGGTCCGCTCGCTGGCGCCACCGCGACGGATCGGCGTCTTCCTCGACTGTGAGGAGCGGAGGGTGTCCTTCTATGACGCGGACAACATGAGCCTTCTGCACTCCTTTGCCGACGGTCCCAGGGGCAAGGTGTACCCCTTCTTCAGCCCCTGCATCGCTGACGATTGCCAGAGACCACAGCCCATTCAGCTCATACATCACCTCCCCGATTCTCTGGTTGTCTAAGTGCAGTCCGGTGTGGGCAGTAGAGGCAATGCCTGACCGGACCCAGATGTCCATTAACTCATGACCAAGGACCTTTGTAGACGTGCTTAGCCGTCAACGTTGCAACTGTTGTTAGTGCCTAAATTGTTGACTTTGCCATGATATGAGTCAACAGCCCGTATAGCTTCTCATCTCATTGTTCTAATATCTGGACATTTGCATATATATATATGACTTTGCTATATATATTCCTTTTGCATCTGAAAACGAACAATGGAACGTCTTGGAATGACTGGGAAATGAATAATGCTGTGCTTAACCTAAATTGTATGACAATAAGCTGCCTTGTGTGGCCTGCCAAACCCTAAAAGCCAATTATAGTTAATGTGCTTCAGCACTTTACAGAACACTAGTAATTACATTCCACTGATTTGTCAATGTTCTTTTAATATAATGGCTGCTGATGATCCGTATTCTGCCAGTGGACTCAGTGGAGCCCTGGGATTTCCATAGGTAGGGGGCGTGCATTTAATAAAATTGACAACTACAAAGCAAACCTTCGAAACCACTTTAAATATTTTTGGAAGCATTTCAGAACTGTGCAAAACCATTTAGATTACTTGATTATATTATTATTATTAGAATACTCATTCATTGCATGGCGGTTTTGCAAATAAAATGTCCTTTGTTGACTTTATTGACTTTTTGTTTGTCTTGGAAGAATTGGTTAACAACTTTTTGATAGCTAAGTATTGACTTTTGCAGTACTGTATGGGCATATTGAGGACATTTTCCATGTGCCAAATTTAAATTTAAATTCAAACTACTAACTCTATTAAATGTATTATTACATACAATCAATCAAGCATTATGTTGTTTATCATTATTGTTGCTTCCATCTCATTTAATCTTTGCTATGATTGCACTGCACCATACACTGCCAAAAGTGTGCAAAAGTGAAATGTTTACCCATTCCAAGCCCTTTGCATGAAACGTATTGCATCCCCACATCAGTTGAAGGAACAACTATTATATATAGATTTAAATGATCATTGGAAAATCCCACCATTGAGATGACATAAAAGGACAATGCGCACACGATATTAAATTACAAAATGCACTTCACTTTTAGAATATGGCCTTTGTTCCCCCCAGTCCTATGACTCCGGTGACCTTGCTTGAAATATGCAAGGATGACAAAGTGAATCACATAAAAATTGAACAATAAAGCGTGGTGTGTGGGGGGGGGGGGGGGGGGGGGGGGGGGGGGGGTGTCAGGTCCTGACAGTCCTGCACCTGGCGTGGAAGTTCTGAACACATCTGAGCCATCCCTGACACTAACTGTGAGGATGGGCCGTGTCCTGTGGTTATCTCTCCAAACACACGAGCGCACCAATGTCCTGTTTCCCTTCTGCCAGTCAGAGGTCAGACAAACAGTGAGAGAGTGGGGGCTGCTTGACGGGCCTCTGGGGGTAAAACTGCGCAGGATACTGTGGCCTCCTCCTCTGCAGACTGGAAAAGCGGTTCGGCGACTGTCAGACTATATACGTGTGCTTCCACTGGAAGCAGCGAACTGAATGAATGACAGCATTTACTGCAGACTATAAACAACTACTCTCTAAAACGGACTTTGACCTCTTTCTCTAGCCGTTTCTCTGTCACGGTGTTGAATTAGAACAAATGAAAAGTAACTCCTGCTGACTTTGTGAGTTGCTGGTGTCTGGAGTCGGAAATTTACTCAATGGAATTACAGAATTATATGTTCTAATTACATTATGGATTCGGGTGAAATGCTGTATAAATGAGGTTGGACTCAGACTTTTCAGTCTGCCGCAACCCTACTCGCTACAGATGTTACGCTGTGTGCATTATGGCCCTTCTCGTTTTACGATGTATTAGGTGACATCCAATGTGCATGCCAGATTATATCGAACGACATGACCTGTGATTGTTTCATTCACAGTGGGGGGTGTACCGCAGTCCAAACATTAACCACGGCGTCCAAGCTTTTTCAGCTACATCAAAGTAGCCCGTCCCAACGTGCAGGGTTGTTGATGAGTGTGCATGTGAATGAGCATCGGCCAGTGAGTGAGTGGGTTGCATGTATTTTCCACATCCTTCCCAGGACGGCACCAGTGGATCCGTATTGTGTTTCCTGGCCAGAGGATAGGCCGGATGGACCATCAAGGACGAGTCCTTGAAGCCCCCCCCTGCATTATACCCAACGCTTTCATCTGACTCCCAAGGGTTGCCACAGTCAACGTTTTTAAATTGTGGCTGGTTTGTTTTTGGATAGTCAGATGTCTGTTTTGACATTCCACGATTAGCAGTTTTTATTTGTTGGCGATCAGCTCTATTGTATTTGTAATTTAACGTTGGAACTCCCCACAGCATGCCAGACCGGCCATAGGTTGAAGTCTGTTTTTATTTCCCAGACCAAAGTGTGCAATAACCCTTTTTTAATTACATCCAGTCAATCACAACATTGTTTTTCAGGGTCAGACTAGTGGGCTGCTGTAAATGAGAAGGGTCGTGGTATGCCCACAAAAACACGACATGCTCCTTCGGCTCCATGCTGTTGCTCCATTTCTTTTAGCCCAACTTTTGTTACTCTTTGTGAAATCAGTCACATAATAACTCATTTATATGGATGACTTGTGTTCAGTTTATTCAACCAAAGCGCAAACACATTAAAATGAATAAATAGCATGGCCCATTAGGTGGTAAAGAAGATAGAATTACATACATTCTGGAAACATCATTTGCTATGTCATCGGTTTCACTCCCTGTACGTTTTGAAAACAAAAGGGTGCCGGTATCTGCTCTATTGATCAGATATGAATTGTAATCGTTGTCATTTTTGTTGTAGAATGATGTAAAGCAAAATTGTCGTAGCTACGCACGCAAGCACGCACGCACACATAGGCACACACACACATAGGCACACACACACACACACACACACACACACACACACACACACACACACACACACACACACACACACACACACACACACGTTGTTCAAGTACAGGGTGTGTGCATGTGTAGCCATGCTTTTACATTTAAAAAACTTGTTACTACATGGATTTTCAATTCCCATTGCTTTCGCCAACACAATTGTCACACCACATTGAACATGGACACTTCACAGAATATACATGGTTGTATGTGTTCTAACTGCTAGCTCCGGACAGATGAGATCATAGGAATGCTTTATTTAAAATGATCTTTGAAACACCAGGCAGTAATTTGAGACGTTTGATGATAGGCCTACTGCTCATCTCCCACCATAGACATTTCCCTGGCCGTGGTATAAGATGCCTTATCATCTGCTGGCCTCTGTAATGGTAAAACCCCCAAGTTAATTGGCTGTTATTTGCTGTGCTTTAGAACGGTATCCCACTGTAGTTAACCTTTTTATTGGATAAATAAAACTCAATCAAAAAAGGTAAAACTGTAAAATTACCCTTCGGGTATTAAGCCATGCGCATTCTGGTGCGCAAAGCTCGGCAGTTCACTGAAACAACTCAGTATAAAATAGTGTAGGCTTAATTAAAACAACTCTAAAAGATCAGGTGGCCATGATGAAAATGTAATCTTTAAACCAGGAAGGAAATTTGTCATGGATTATGGACGACCCCCACCACCACCCCCTCCCACGCACATACACACACATCGACTTTAGTTGCTTATTTTATTAACTAGAGGGGTGGGTGTGCATGCTCCAGTCACGAGCAGCGGGGAAAGGGAAATCATTGTAAATCCCATTCACTGCCTTGTGCATCCATTTGACAGGAAAACGCTTTTCTTTTTCTTACCATTCCGGAATTCGCACATCCTCTCCCCAGCAGCAGACTGCGGAACGCATCGTTCGCCTGAAGTTCACCTGAAGAGTGTTTTGCGGACGCGGACTATTAAGTTACTTCCCACAGCATGTCCCGCCTTTGTTGACCACTATACAAAGATTTAGGAGTTACATCAAAAATACATCAAACTAAATATTGCCAACTGGAAATCTGGAAATGAAGACAGATTCTACGTTTTTCTGTCGAGTTTGGATTGTAATTGCGTGTGCCTCAGGTGAGCAGACTTCTTGAAAGTTTTGAGAGAAAAGTTTTCATTGCATGTCAAAGTAGAAAAGGAAGAGCTGTTCTATTGATCAGACACGGTCATTCGATACTAAAGTGGAACAGTGAGGTTCACTATTAATCAAAACCACCCCTCAAGCTTATTTTGCGTTTCAAAAAAAGATCTGTTCAGTTTAATAACATGTAAATCTGTAAATAACCACCTGAATTGCAAATGATTGAACTATGACCGAGTCAATGCAGATGTAATATATGTAGGCTATATACTGAAATATAGGCTATGTTATATAAACAAAAATATGTATTAAAATAATTGACCGAATGAAAGCTAGTTAAACGTGTCAAATGTGATGGAGAGTTGGCAGACAAAGTGTTATAGTATTTGGTTTGCGACTTTTGTTTGCGTAATTCCTTAGGATAGGCAGTGACATTGAAGATGGAGCGTTGAACTGCAATATATGTAGACCTCTACCAATTTAATGTTGACCTCGTGAACTAGGCGGCGACAATACAACACCACGTATGTGGGTGTCATCGATATTGATTAAGTAGGCCTACAGGTGATATGGAACCAATACATTTATTCTTATTTCTTGTCAACATAACCCCAAGTTTGCAGATTTTACTTGAGGCTGAACTCAAGGTTCAGAATAGATCCCATATTCACCGCGAATTACTGCTGAACAGCTGGGACTCTTTTTGGAGGAAGAGATACCATATGGCCACTCAGAGTGCTGATTGGCTGTTGCTCTATTCAAGCTATGACTCAGTAGAGGTGTGTCACCTCAGCAGGCTATGGGCAAAATTATAAACATTGATAGTCGTTTTCTGATTTCAATACTATCGTACAATGAAGGCATGTATTATTGTTTCCTAGTGTGCTTGCATACTTTTATTCTGCCACTTTTAATTAACTTCATTACTTATTCATTTACGTATTTCTCCATTCACATATTATTGTGTAGAATCTACAAAGCGAAGCCAAGAGAGTAATTGTCCCGCATCACAGTTCCGCAACCAACAAGACCATCACCACTTTGTCCTTGTCTGGTCTCTTCCTCCTCGTCCTCTTCCTCCTTCTCCTCCGCCTCCTCCTCATCCTCATTGAAACCATTATCATCATCATTATGTAATACATGTAGTAGGATGGATGTTCTCAGAGAGGCCTGTCCTCATAGGAAAAGGGTTAAGGGTGTTTGCTGTTCAACTGAAGCAACTCTATTCAGTTGTGATATAAAGTGTGGCTACCAAGGTGGTCGCTGAAAAAAGCTATAAATATGAGTTTATTTCCTGCAATGAGATTAAGGCCTGTGGGGGCTGGAGAATGAGGTGGTGTGTGTGTGTGTGTGTGTGTGTGTGTGGGGGGGGGGGGGGGGGGGGGGGGGGGGGGGGGGGCGTTATTCACTCTCAATACAAAACTTTTCCACCTCGGTCGTCGCAGGGTCAGCAGCGCCATGTCTCAGTCTCATGTTGATTCCAGACAATTTCACTTCCTTCTTCTTCCTCTGCTTCCTGACAAGAGAGCACAAAACATTTTGGGTACATTCGTGTACTAAAGATGATGTGGTATTCAGTGCCTCCAGGTTCCTGAGTTCTAAAGCTTTGATGACTCACTGATCTCCACTGGGTGTTCTCCCTCTTATAGCCAAAAACAAAACAGCAGTTTCAGACATTTCAGATGCCGAGCTCTGAATCCAAATGAGAGCGATGGCGTCCACCCCCCCCCCCCCCCCGAGGGCTCACTGTTGTTATTACTGTTAGCGGGAAAGTGTGTATGTGTGAGTGCCTGTGTGTGTGTGTTTTCTGTACGCATACCTCTGCTTGATCAGATCATCCCACCCCCCCACCCCCCCAAAACAAATCTGAAAGTGTGTTATTGTAGTCACCTACTGTCTGTCGGGTGGAGTTGCTCCAGCCAACAACAGCCCGCCTCCGTTCTCCTGGCTGTGATCCTCGGGTTTCAACCACAAAAGGGGGATCCTCTCTGGGGTGGGGGCGGGGGGTGGATCCGTGCCCTTGAATATTAGCTGGGGAGGGAGGGAAGTGTGGTGGTGGTGGTGGTGTTGAGGGTTCAACCATACGTAGAAAGAGTGGAATGCCGCCGGAACCGGGTGGGGAAAGTCAGATAAATAAACATGCCAATCGGCGGCTCTGTCATCGTATAGGACATAGGGGAGCATGTTGTAGCGGCCGGCAGTTGTGCGGTACCCTCGTTGTCATCACGTATGGCTAGCAGGCTTATGGTCAATCTATACACAAGCAGCCATGCACTGAATGCGTTAACGTGAAATGCTGAATGCGTCCACGTGTGCGTGGAGAGACTATCTCTTTCAACGGCAGGAATCCATAGCCAGTGCCAAGTTTGTGTCTAGTGAGTGTCAGAGATTTAATGCAAACCACCTGTGTTTATTTATTTATTTAGATTTTTTTTCTTCCATCCCCTGGACCCCTCAATGTATTGCGTGGCTATTATTTACATAAGTATAACATTCTTTATGCTGTATTTACTTGATTCTACTGTACTGGCTTTAGGAAGGGCTGTTATTTTTACATGGTATCATATGGAGGCCACGCTGAGGCCGCTATATTATCTTGTGGTGTGAGAGAAATGTACGTTTCTTTTGACTTGCAATGCAGTGAGCATCTTCCTTGAGCCCCGTTCCCATAACATAAGATGCCCCTAGGCTGCATGTCTTCCATACGAAATTGAAGAACAATAAACAGGCCTAACCTTAAAGCAGGCGTAGCCACTTTTCACGGATTATGTTGGCATTATTAATCGGTCATCGTCTCTTCTTTCTAATTTCTCAGATAGCAAGCACTGGTATTGATTTTTGGTGTTAGTCACAGGGAAAATACATCCAGTGATCAGTGATAGATGCGCTTCACTTTCTGTTTGAAAGAGTCCTTGAAATTGGAATGCATTAACACAACATGGACACCTGAAAAAACAAGCATTTTTGTTAAAATAAATCAACCGTTTCCACTGGGAGTTTTCCACATCAGTTGTAATTGCATCACTTATAGATAAAAGTTATCTTTTGGACTCCCATATATTTTGTGGTTCAACAGGAATATTGCTGAGAAACTCCCATTTGAATTGTACTCATCTCCTCACTCCACCCAAATGAAGGAGTTGAAGTGGGAATACAGCATATGCCCTTTTCACAGCAGCCATTTTAACACTTCACAGTAGGGTAAACACAGGTGTAATTGATATAATTAATGTCGGTCCCAATACCAGGGCCATAATAAATGTTATTAATAACACCTGTATTTACCCTGCAATAACATGTAAAAATGTTCTGCTGTTTACATGTGTCGATATAAGGAACACTTCCATTGTCAGCCTATCCAGAACTAATTGCATGTAGTGCCACGCCTGCAAAGGGCACGGAGCAAGGGCAAAATCTCCCCTTCTCCAGCATCAACGGGATGTTACAATGGCGTTTGTTTTTCTTAGCAATGATTAGCCTAATTTCTATCACTTACTGGTGTTAAGAAGAAGCTTAGTGTCTATTACGCTGGGACTCTCCTCTGAGGCAGCACCTGCATCTGTTGCATCAGCAGCTGCGTGATTGCTTATTGAATGAGCGTACGTTTTTCATGGAGCAACCATGTCACTCTTATCCTAAGATTCACTCGGGTTCATGGGAACGATAATATATTGGCAAGGCCTAATGAAAATGTGATGCACTCTCCCGAGGCCTTCAACCTCCATTTTGGTAAACTGCTAACAACTTGCACCATTGACCTTGCGTTCAGCGCTGCTACATTCACCCAGGTACCTAAGGATATCTGATGCAGCAGCCATAGCAACTTTGTTGTTATCCTGCACCGATAAGATCCCAAGCTGCGTATTCTGAGGTTTGCAGCAGTCTACCATTTTGCAATCAAAATCACCCCATCTTCTCATTGGTAACTAATCAGCGAGAAGAAAAATTAATAAAAACATTGATAGTAGATACAGCAGTGCCTGCAGCTATCCAGTGATATTCCATCAAGTATTAACCACAGCTTCTTTCTGCCTCTCATCCCCATCTAGGGGGGAACAAATATAATCTAAGTCATAAAAAAATGATGACTGGTGAAAATAGACGGTCACAGAGGAAGAGCCTGCACTGTCCGGTGTGCCTGAGAGGCAGATATAGGAAGATTGAGTCGGATAGGAAACCAGCCCCAGATGGCCGTACGCAGTGCATCCTTATGTTGCAACCCTGTTCTGACAGGAAGTGGGAAAAAGGCCTTAGTCCTAATAACGCAGAGAACAGGGAAGCACTGAATGTCATCTTACTCCGTAGTAACAATGAAATCAAAAAGTGTGCGTGCCAGTCAGTCTGTTGCCTGACTCAGGCATTGGCCTTGTGTCCATTTGACTTGAGGAAATAGACAGAGTTATTGTTCTTTTGTTCCATTATTTCTTTCAGATGAGATGAGAGTTGTGTGTGTGTGTGGGGTGGGTGGGGGAGATGGACTCAGCCGGTAGCAGTGAGAGAGAGTTATAGAGGAAGAGTGTGAGTAGAGAGAAAGAGCGAGAGAGAGAGAGAGGTTGAGGAAGAGGCAGGAGAGGAGAGCCCTGGAGCTGGTTGACTCCACATCCCAGAGACCAGGTCTGCTACATGGCCTGGCTGCCCTTCTGGCTGCCCCCCCCCCCCCCCCCCCCCCACCCTCCCGTCTCCTGCCGGACACGCGGGCTATTTCAGAGACCAGCAGCCGTGGCCTTTACACACACACACACTCACGCGGGACACTGAGACAACTGGAGGGTTGCTTTTGTCACCTACATTTGGAGTTACAGAAAGGTCCCCGCTTTTTACTTCAACTTCATTTGCATATAATTGCTTAACGATTATGTGGCGTTAAATGTAAAGGTTGGAGGTTCGCGGTGTGCTTTTTGTCTTCAGTACTTTCCTAGATTTTGACGTACTTTAGGTATTCTAATTAACTGTAGAAAATAACATTAAGAAAATGTTAAGTGATGGTGACCTTCTAATCAGATGTTAAATAAAGGACTCAAGGCTTAGAACTCTGTTTCAATACATTGAAATATTGGTATATTTTTTTGAAAGACTCCCACAGTGTTAGCCTTCTGGCTAAATCCAGAATAACATTTATTTTGTTTTGTTTATACTATGATCCTCTTTTCCTGTTCATGACACATGACCCATCACAGACAAAACTATAGAGGTGCAAGGACACACACTCAGGGCAACATGTCCTGCCCTGTCCATGAAAAAGGGAAGTGGGAGAAACAAGGACATGATGGAGAAAAACAGGAAGTTTAGCAGCAATAAAAGACGAGACGTTTTCATTCTGTTGTATAGCAGGCGCTTAGGCAAATCATTTTTCTCACACTGACCTTTGATGCCTGTGTGTCACACAGTTTTTTTTAATTGATCAGCCTCCCATTGGGGTGCACATGGGTGAGGGTGGGTTATCTGCACTCAGCAGGTGTTCTCCATAATGTCTTAAATGAATGCTTGAATTCTATATCCCCTAAATGTGACAAATGTTATGAACCATTGAAATGACAAAGTAGAATAATTAAGTGGCTTTACATGAGCAGGGCATAGCAACTCACATTACATTTTTACAATTGATATTCTACACAGTGGGATTTATGAATGGCTATGGCTTCATGAGTTATACGAAGAGCAGCACACCATTTATTTACATCAATAGTGGAAGGAAACACGAGTAAGTAGCCAATCAATTCTCAAAGGCGTTCGATGTATCATCCATTGCAGCAGTGAAACACAGTTCAACTTTTTGTTGTAATTAAGTATAGGCTTCGAGTTACCCTAGCATGAACATTGATGGTCGTTCATCAACATACAGGACACGTCTTTCAAATCGTTCAGCGATGTTTGTTGCCAAGACACCAGGCTGCAGTATATAACGTATAAGTGGCGTCAATAGACTCGAGTGCTCTTGGAAAGGTCTTTCTTTGGCTCTCTGCGTATGTATACATCTGGCCCTTCCATCATGACAGAAGCATGTCGTCCACAGCCTGCATAAACACCAGCTGTGTGATACAGTAGTGTGTGTGTGTGTGTGTGTGTGCGTGCACGTGCCGGTGTGCATGTGTGTGTGTGTGCATCTGTGTGTTGAGCGACCATATTTATGTTTGTTGACTCACTTACTCGAGTGTCATACAACGCTGAGAAATGTTTTCCCTCCCCCCACGTCCTTCCATACAGTGATTCAAATTCACACCCTAATGCACACTGCCTGTTTCTTACCCTGCCCCCCCCCCCCCCACCCCTTCTTTCATTTTTTTTATTGCTGTTTTAAACAAACATTAACATCAGAAAAGTTGTTTTAGACGACTAAAAGCATGATGTTTGCTTTAATAAGCCAGCTGGGGCTGAGACAGAAGACAAAGACAATACTCCCTTCACGGACATCTCTACTCACAACAATAGAGAGATCAGAGTCCTCCAGCAGAAGGCATGCAGACATGTGTGTATACATACAGGGACAGCGCCAGTGGGAGGTCTCCCAGTCACGCCAATGCAATCAGTTTCCCTTTTAGCCATAGCAAATAATTGTGCCCTTTCAGTGCGTTACTGAATGGTAAACACCCGAAGAGCACATGTCAAATCGTGTTACTGACAGTGTATTTACAACGAGGAACTCCAAACCAAACCCCCAAAAACGCAAAACAGTCTCTGTCGTGTGTGGGAATTCACCTCACTCACACTCAAAAGCCAGGCTTTTAAATGTATGTTTTGTTGTTTGTTCCATACCACAACCAGTGTTTCAATTGCCGATAAGCACTTTAAAAGCCCACTTCAGTAGTTTATATCAATCCGGAGGAGCTGTGTCCTCACCATGTAAACATCCATGTTTATTCCCTGGGCCCTGAGTCATTAGAGAGTGAAGGGAGTGCATCACCGCAATAACTTGTGTGTTTTTTTATCCCTTTTATAACACGAAGAATGCTGCCTCTTCTGGGTCAAAGAAAATCACCTAAAGTGTCTTATCTCCTCAGCACCAAGTGGAATGCATGGGAAAAAGGGGGGAGCCGGGTCTTACTCATTTTCTGGCACTCTGCCCTTTTCCACATTTGTTAAAGGTAGCCGTTAGCAATTTATTTTCTGAGTGAAATTTGTTTTGTTTTTGTTTTTGGAGGTCGCGCAATCAAGCGACAACAACTGAATGGGGCCGACACGCACTCCATTGTAATTGGAAAGTCGTGATGTTCTGTTCACGCGCTGCAAAGACAGCAGCGAGGTAATGTTCTAGACATGGAGGATATTACCTTCAATGATATCCACAAAATATATTGGAAACTCACTCACATTGGAACCCAGGAGGACATGCATTTCACTGAACTTGTGTTTTGAAGACCCCTCATTCATTGCTTCTCATCTCGCACGACTTGTGCACAGCCACGTGTTGGCTTACGTTATTTCACGACTCGTTTGGTTGTATAATAAACCAAATGCAAAGTGCTCCCAAGGGCAGCTGTGTGACATCCATATCAATGCAAAACAATCGATCACAAAGCCACAAAAGGCTGGAGCTTTCACGGCATTTCAACGAGCGCACTGTACCACACCCAAGAAGTGCTTTACATAAAGTCCCTGTTTTCTTTGGCATGGGATCCGAAGTTTCCCTTGATTTGTACCTTTAATTACTTTTGACATATTGGCAAACAAGTACTAATAGGCTGCAAAACCTCTGGAGGCCACTCGTTCACATGCACACGGATTTCTCTTGGCCGCTCCTAGCATGAGTCCCCATGGTCGTGTAAAGGGGCGCATGCAGTATACATGCATATGGAAGATATTGACCTGATCTGGAATCCCAAATCACTGTGACACACACACTCCCTCTGGACCTGTAGAGGGAAGGGAATGGGAGGGGATCGGGGGAATCACAGTTCCTGATGTGCTATTGGCTACAAACGGTTGTCAGTGGCTTAACTGAAGGCCTGTTGCACGCACTCTGGATGGCGTTGCGATCAGCAACTTTTATTGGACCACATCCATATCTGCTGCCCTGGTACATAGTTATTTCAACTTGTAAGGCGGCAGGGAGAAAGAGAGAGAGAGGCATTAACGATGAACATTTATGTATACTGTAAGTAAATCAGATGCATTTAAACATTAAACCCACCCTGGCAATGGACTGTGTCAGGAGTTGCTCAGAATGTGTGTATATAAATATATACATTGACATATATATATATATATATGTATATAATCAAATAAATATATATCTGTTGCACCACCAATGATCCATGAGTCTTTTGAGAGCCTCTGGTCTTAGTGTGGGTATGAGGTGTGCATGCCTTCTGGTATGTTGTACTTAACACCGGACTGAAGACCTGACTCCATAAACCACAGCATTTTCCGCATCATCAATACAGAAGAACGTCGTACGACAGGATGAGCCATTTAGAGGCGCTTCATGCAGGTTAGCCGTCGTATCTCTCTGTGGAATCTAATCAGCTGTGACATTTCAATACGATTTCTATTTTCCAATTTGTCAGGGAGCAGGTGTTCTCTTTCGCTGCACAGCGACCTCCAGCTCGGCACTCGTTCTGCTTTCATTGCTTGTAATTAGACCATACTGTCGATGGTCCCTCCTGATTGGTCACGTTCATGCATTCTTGATGGTATTGAAGACAAGGCCCATCACAGACATCTTGAATATGTATATAAAATGTATTACTATGAGTTAGTAATATTTCAATTATAAAATATTTCAATTCAATTTACTTGTAATTTGTATTCATTATTATTTAATTTATTTCAGCAATATATTTGTTTCCCATAAATAATGTAGGGGTCACAAATATATTGCTGATATAAAATCTATTACTGTCTTGTATTGCTGCCTGCTATTTTAGTTCAATTAGATTACAATAAACATAACCATTACCACAGAATACATTACATAATTAATGTTGTGGTATGCGGTTTAGGGTTACGGTTAAGCTAGAGACCAGTATTCCGGGTTTTTTTAAGGCTCCATTACAGAAATGTACTGAAATGAATAACTAAAACTAGAAACTCAATATTGAAGGAGGTTTTTTGTATAGATATTGACTTTTTATAAAGAAATATGTTGATATGTTGCCCAATATTGTCCAGTGGTACATATGTTATAAAGGACTAAAAATGATACAGTATTATGAAGCATATAATCCACTACATATCATTTTAAAAGGGCCTACATGATGAGTATTGTGCTGAACGTTAATTTATGTCCTTTGATATTCAGGGCTTGAACATCTGAATGCAATGTTGGCGATACTCCGGCATTTTGAGAGGGCTCAAGAGAGTTGTAGAACTGTAAAATCGGGAATCAACATAAATATACCCTAATCTAGGTTAATAAAAAAATTGTTTTGCCACGTCTCGCATTAGAAATGCAGTGGCAGTTACAAACACAACAATGTCTCCCCATGTACAAGCCCTGTAGTGTCATTTTGGGTCAATACCTTTGGGATCAAGGTATTCTGTCTGTATTTGTGTAACATACTGCATGCAAGGCAAGGTAAGCTTTCCCAATCTTTTGAAGTGCTGCATCAAAACAGGCCTTGGTTCTGATTGCACATGTCAGGTTATAATGTTGGGCTTGCGACCATAGAGAGAAGGGAAGTGAGGGGAGAGCAGGGGATAAACAGGAGCTCACAGGGCCTGACAGTAGACAACACTGTGAGAAAGAACCCAAAATAGAGACGATATGAAGACCTCTGACAGAGGACTTCCCAACTCTCAGTCCCCTTTATCCATATTTTCCTTCTGGGCCGGGATGTGAGGAGTGAGTGGGGTGTACCCGGATGGCACGAAGATGTCTCTGGGCACAGCTCACACACACACACACACACACACACACACACACACACACACACACACACACACACACACACACACACATTATAGTAGCAGTGCGTAGCAGTATGGTAGCAGATTTACAGTATGTTACAGCCACTGTAACATACTGAAACAGAATACTAAAACAGAAAAAGCCTTTCTGCGGGGTTGAGGGGTCAAAGAGGTCCTCAAAACCAGGGTCTATACTGGCAGGACTACCCTGCAGTGTGCTGGGAACATAAACATCCAGCCACCATCCATCATCTTCCACCTTAAACGTCAGCACTCGTCCTACCCGAGCAGTATGATTAGTTTCGGTTTGCATTATAGATTCATTATGGTTGATCTATTTATTTTTGTTGCTTCAGTTCAAATCATCATAACATCAGCGTTACAGCCCCTGGGGATTCAGAGGATAGATAGTTTACCTTGGGGTTTCTAAGGTCTTGCCAAGAATACATCTGAATAAGGCTCCATATTCTCATCTTCAGTTGGATGATATCTCGAACCAAGACGAATGGTGAGCGCTGAGTGGTGAAAGAAGGTTTTATAAAGCACATACATCACGGGCTGACACCTAGCATTTGAAGGATAACAGCGAGACACACCGCGAGAATCAAACGCACGGCAATAAATTATATCAGCCCAGACGTGTCCGATGCTATGCTGACGCCAACATTAAACAATTGTGATGCTTTTAAACGTTAAACCAAAAAAAATGATAGGTTTTGTCCTTAGGAGAATCTGCGGATGGAAAGAGACAAAAGAGGTCACTTTTTCTTTTTATGTTGACTCAAATAGGATAATATTTACATAGGCGCGTCCGTGCTGTATTGTGCTCCCTGGGTAGCTGGATGTCTCAGAGGAATGTGTGTACTTGTGTGTGTGTGTGTGTGTGTGTGTGTGTGTGTGTGTGTGTGTGTGTGTGTGTGTTGGTATGAAGCTGCCAGAGCCTGAAAGTCCTGAATGGCAGTCTTCTGCCTCGGAGAGCATGATATATTTTTGCAATATGATGTATATATATTTGTATATATATATATATATATATACGTAATATTATAAAATCTAATTTATATACATATCAATGGTAGATGGTTTCTACATGCTCGTATCTGTGGGTGGATGAGAGATGGTAACATAACCCAAACTGTCATTCAATGACATAATATAATGTCAATGTTCAAATCAAGCAGAATGGTTTATGGTTGTAAAACAAATAGAACTGGTATACTATGCTATACTACATATTTTCTTACTAATATGTACTAAGAAAAGGTCAGAATGCTTATACTGTGATCCAACGCTTGTCAAACTATGCTTGGATAACGTCCATCCGATGCAGTACATCCCCCACATCAGTTATCGGCATCACACACACAGATATATGTCAGTAAGGCTCATTGTTTGTCTTTGCTGCAAAACTCAGTCTTTTCTCTCTGCCTCGAGACAGCCAACATGGCCTGTCTCAAGGTAACCCTCCACCCCCCACATTGCCAGTACTGTTGCTGTATTTGCTTCCCTCCATGACAACTTCCAGGTGGAGCATAAGTCACGGCGACACTTTTATGCATGATGGAGTGTAGGTGTGGAGCACAGGGGAGGGGCTGTGGAAGCTAAGCTCAAAGCACCCTGAGGGCGAGTGTAGGACGAGAACCACATTCTCCCCACCAACACATTAACCAAACACCAGTCAGTCAATGAAGTGTGTGTATATTCATCTTTCATTTAATGACCCATAGGAGTGGGTTGGGCGGGGGTGGTGGTGGGGGGCGGGGGAAGAGACGAGAGGGGAAGATGTGTGACATTGTTTCCCTGGTTATGTCAGAGCAGGGGATGAGAGTGGGGGAGGAGAGCGGGGGAGGAGAGCGGAGGTAGAGATGGATCACCGTGTCTTGTGACAAAGAGTGCGCTGGCGTTTCCTTCTCCCTGGGAGTTCTCTGGCTTGGGTGCCTGTGCCATGCGCCTCTGTGCTGTGGGTGCCTCTGTGCTGTGGTTGCCCCTGTGTATTAGGGCCTTGCGGCCCATAAACGTAATGAACACCATGTTATCTGAGCTGCCGTCTCGTTGCATTACAGACTCCTGATGTGTTTGGAGGGGGATTTGACAGCCTGCGAGCGCTGTTATCAAAGCTAGTGGGTGCTGGCTGACCTTTAATGTGTTTTTCGGTAAACATAAATCTAATGCAGTTTTCCGGCTCTCGCTCGCTCCCTCAGGTCTGGTGATTGGCTTTTCTATGACTCCGCCCGCCCTCGACAACGGCAGCGAAGACCTGGTGATTCCAGTCCACAAAACACTCACCATTACATGCAGGCAAGTCCATTACTCTATGTGCGTGCATGCGTGCATATGTCTGTGTTGCACTGATCTGATTCGTTTTTGGTACACGAGAGGTTTGATCAGAGAATGCTGCAATAAAGTAAAATAAACATATTGCTTGTTGACAAAATGCTTTTATTTTGGAGTCATTCTCTTTTTCTGGTCACTCGCTGGCTTATCCACAGCAGATGTGAGCAGAGGAAGGAGTCATC
>JACYXH010000429.1:4541377-4756377 GCA_026745465.1 Lota lota
CTGAAAGCAAGCTTTTAAGCTTTTAGCTTTTAAGGTTTTAACAGCACTCACATATTATATAATTGAGATCAAAACGTTATGCATTCCAATCAAAACAAACATTTCAGACAAACGTACTGCTGTCGACAGAAATACAGAAATGTTACCCTCATAGGATGGCCCAAACGCAAAAGAAATGCCACCAAGAGCAAACCATTAGACAGCCTGGCCAAATGGGGGAAATGTAGCCAAAATTGAAGGTGTTTTTGTGTTCAAATGCATTTATTTTTCAAACTTTTAAAGCAAATTTTGTTTGAAATATAATTGTTTGATTGGAATACAAATGTTTTGATCTCGATTATATGATATTTGATTGCAAAAAAAACCTGGCCTGTCAAAACCTTAAAAGCATAATTATTTTTGTTTGCACTCAACATAAAGACACAAATCTACCTCTGTAATGGTCCTCCTTCTGGGAAGACAAAGCCTAGATAAATAGGATTGATTTTTTCTCCCCACATTTCAAAAAGCTGTCTTTTGTTCAAGGGAGGTTTCATGGTGCACAGGGGGAGATATTTGCACATTAGTAGCTGGCCTAATAGCTGTTGCCAAAGGGCGGCGGTTCCATCCCCAATCTCTTCTTCCCCTGCTCCCACATGAGCCCCAGGCCGGTGTGCCTGCAGACAGAGAGGTCCACAACACAGCATCCCACACATCCCACTGGAGAAAATACATTTTCTGGGCTCGGGGAGACAAAATGTCATATAAAAGTGATCCCTGCATTGTATGAGTCCACACACTGTTGACTCTGAATTGGGCGGGCTTAATGTCTCGGAAATTAGAGATTTGAATCATTCGATGGGAGGCGTGGGGTACGAGTAAAGTCCTTCTCTAATTAATGAAGCCGTCTCCCATTGGTTCATCTGCGTCTGATGTCTCAGGGCTCATCTCTCCCTCCTCTATTCATCTGTTGCATATTCTGGCAGGGCTCTTCATACGTGCACGATAAGAGTGCTGCCATACAATGGGGTAAAAAGCAAGTCGCCAGTTGTCCTTCCCAATCTCTCTCTTTCTCTCTCTGTCTATCTATCTCTCTCCCCCATATCCATCTCTCCCTCTATCTCGCTCTCCCCCATCTCTCTCGCTGTCTCTCGCCCTCACTTTATCTCTCCGCCCATCTCTCTCTCTTGCTCTCTCTCTCCCCCATCTATGTCTCTCTCTGTCTCTCTCTCTAGCTGCTGCGTTTGCACATTGCCGTACTTCACCCAGCAGACGCTTTTTTGATATTAGTCATGTTTTCTAAATATTTCTAGGTGTTTGCAATCTGTGGGGAAGTATGTGTCTCTGATGTCTTGATACAGTTGGCAGGTGTTAAAAAGTGCAGCTCGGTTTCCATTTTGTGTGCTATGGGTGCTCACTGTCTCTCTCTCCTCCCCATTTATCTCTCTCCCCCCTTCTCTACTCTCTGTCACTCATATCTCCCTCTCTCTCCCACTCTCTGTCTCCTCTCCCATGTCTCTCTCTCCCATCTCTCTCCCCCATCTCTCTCTCTCTCTCTCGCTCTCTCTCTCGCTCTCTCTCTCTCTCTCTCTCTCTCTCTCTCTCTCTCTCTCTCTCTCTCGCTCTCTCTCTTTCTCTCTCAGCATGGTGCCTTCTCCACTAATGAGGTTCAGTGCGTGAGGCTCCAGTTTCAATGTTTTCTGTTAGTGCCCCTGCTATTTCAGCTGGAGGGCCAGTGGATTGAGACCACCGCCTTAGGGTTGACAGCTCTGATCCTCCTCCAACAATACCGAAGGGAGAAGAAATGGTGCATTTGTGTGTGTGTATGTGTGTGTGTGTGTGTGTGGATGCGTAGGGATGTGGGTGCGTTTGTGGTTGCGTAGGGGTATGTGTGTGTGTGTGTGTGGGGGGGGGTTCGTTTGTGTGTGTGTGTGGGTGTGTGTGTGTGTTTGTATGGATGCTTAGAGGTGTGTGTGTATGGGGATGTGTAGTGTAGTGGTTATTTTGTCTGTGTGTATGTGTGCATGTGTGCAAGTATGAGTTTGTGTGTATATGTGTGTGTGATGTGCGGGCATTTGAAAGTCTGAGTGTGTGCGTGCGTGCGTGTGTGTGTGTGTGTGTACGCATGTGTGTGTGCGTGTGTGTGCGTCTGTGTGTGTGAGTGTGTGTCTGCACACACACACACACACAAACACATACCCCTACGCGACCACACACGCACCCAGAAATGCCAGTTTAGCAGCCATGACAAGGTTTCAAAACAGCTTCCACAGATCTGAGCAGGAGGTTGGTGGGAGGCAAACCAAGCCATAAATCAGGCCCAACTGGTGGTGGATTGAGGCAGGACACATGTGGCTTGGGTTTGACTGGCCTGACCACCATGTAGCCCCTGACATTTTGGGCACCATCCTCTCAACACACTTATCGGTGCACAACCACAACCACACGCACGCACACACACACACACACACACACATACACACACACACACACACACACACACGGTGTGGGACTCTCCTTTTCCCAAACCAATTCCATCAGATTAATGAGGGTGAAGTACTTTAAACTCTGCAGCAGCTGGGTGTTTTGTTGTTCTGATACCTCTGTGTGTTTAACCCACCGCAGGGCATACACATAACACTGTCTCAACAACACCCCTTCCCAGGACTTCCAACCCCCTATCCACTACTACCCTCTTAGGCTGCATTTCAGTCCAAAAGGACCAAAGAAAATGTGTAATAGACTTTAATACATTATCCCGTTCATCCTCATATTGGGATTATGCTGCGTTTGGGGGGTACAACGACCAGAAAATGACACCATAATTGCTGTACTCCCCATGCCATAACACGTGGTACTGTGTTTTAGAAGAGGATCAACATATCAGCTCTTGCTCTCTCTCCATTTAATCGTGTTATTGGATTCCTAAATGCACCTCTCTATATACTTTATATTCTGGCTGGGCCCAGAGTCGACTTCAACACATTGTTATTGTTATCATGATAAACGCTTTTAATATCTCGGGAATCTTTCCTGGAGATACAGATACCGCTTCGTCATGCAGGGCTGTCTAGTCCTCGAAGTGCTCCCTAATGTCAGACGCCATTATCCACGGAGATCTGGATTTGTTTTCACCTTCTCTGTCCTTCTCGGTGTACCATCAGACCCTGAGCAGCCCTTCCTGCAACGCGGCCGTAGCAGTAGCGGTCTGGAGACCATTTTCATCCCACGCTACTCCAAGCAGCTCGTGGTTCCGTGTCTGGTCACCGCCCCCGACCTCAACGTCACCCTGCTCACGGTTTGTAGCGAATGCCTTGGGTTTTCTGTGTGTGTGTGTGTGTGTGTATGTGTCTCTCTTTCTCTCTCTCTCTGTCTCCGTCTCTATCTCTGTCGCTCTATTTCTCTCTCTGTCTGTCTCTCTCTCTCTGTCTGTCTGTCTGTCTGTCTGTCTGTCTCTGTCTCTCTCTGTCTCTCTCTCTTTGTCTATTAAGATATGATAAGATAGCACTATTAATCATGGGAGGGGAAATTCAGGTGTTACAGCTGTGTACAGTGTACATCAAACAAAGAAAACACATTGGATCATAGATAAATATAATGAAAATGACATACAAACAAACTAAATACAAAAATGTATTAACATGTGTGTGTAGCAATGTCTGTTGCTACACGCCACCTAGGTGGCTGCCACACTCCACCTAACTGGCTTTTCTGTGAGAGTTTATTGCTGAGTTTGAAGGATAATGATACATAGAGCAGGTGTTGAATGTGTGTGGTGATGGCTGGTTTAACCTGTGTGCATGATTGTCAAATGCCCAACAGGTGCGCAGCCTCACCCAGCCCCAGAGTCTGACTCGGGCCGGGTGAGGCTGCTTAAACCAGCCATCAATAACACACACTATACAGTGTGCCAATCAAACAGAGACAATGATGATACATAAACATAATAAAAAAGTATCAACATTTTCCAATCAAAGAAGGAAAAATGATATAATATAAATACATACGCATGTGTGCATGCATGTGTTTGTGCGTGCGGTGTGCGTGTATATAAACATGTATATTTTCTTGTCTTCTCTCTTCAGCACCCAGTGTCTCTGAAGATCGAGGGCTTGACGTGGAACAACAAGCAGGGCTGGACCGTCCCAATGCACATGTGGGACAGCGTGCCCATCGGCCTGTCGTGTCAGACCACCGTGGGAGACAAACAGTACCAATCCTCAGACTATCTCATCCACATCACAGGTGAGACGGTTTCAGGCATCACACATGTGTGCTCCGCCTGCGAGTGACACGGGTTGAATGTCCCCACTTTACGAGGCATGCGAGCGGCGCAGAAGACGAATGCATTCAAACAGTTTTTGGAATTAGTCAAGAAGTGCTATATTCTTTAGACAAGCAATTAGCTTCACAAACTAAGGAACTGCAAGCATCATGCCAGGCTGGTGATTTTGCCACGGTAATTGCGCTTGACGAGCCAATTACGTCTTAATGCTGGTGAATTGGAGGATTTTATTTCATGCTCTCTTGATATTGGAAATGTGTGCCATTAAGTTGGTGAAGAGGAGGAAACTGATCGGAAAGCAGAGTAGATGAAGGCCAAAAAGGGTTGCTTCTAAACATCGTGGTTTAAAAAACCCTTCGATACGGAGGGAGCTTTAAAGAGACCCTCTGAGTGATTTGTGCATATGTTGGAATCTAGCTCACAGAGAGAGCGAGACAGAAAGAAAATGACAGAAAGAGAGGAACAGAATGAAAGAGACAGTGAGAGAAAAATAGACATAGAGAGAGACACAGAGAGAGAGACAGAGAGAGAGAGAGAGAGAGAGAGACATAGAGAGAAAGTGACAGAGCGAGAAACAGAGAGAGAGAGAGAGTAAGGTCTTAAATTACACATTTATAATACATATGGAGTCAGGTCTGCTGCTCAGTAGCCATGCTTTATTACTTCTCAGCCATTCCGCTTCTTAAAATGTCCTCCACAATATTGCCTTCCACAGAGGTGAGCTCAATAATAATAATGAGGAAAGTCCAAAGGGGTAATGGTAAGTTCGTAGAGTCAGGGCAAGTTGCTTCCTCTGCAACTTTAACAAAGTACAAATAAAAGCAAACTGCTGCCAAATGTCAAGGTGACCTGTCCCTCCCTCCCTCTCCATCCTCACTTTTCCCCGGACAGGAAGTAAGGTTTACGACTTCAAGCTGTTTCCTGAGGAGCGTGTGGAGCTCATTGTGGGGGAGGCCCTCACCTTAAACTGCACGGCATTGGTGGAGTTCGACACAGCGGTGGATTTTAATTGGTCCTACCCTGGCAAGGTAAACCATTTAGGTTCAAAACGAATAATTATTCAAACAATTCATCACGCGTACTATTGAAACATTGGAGCTATTCCTTTGCTTAAGCAAATCGTCAGGCGACAAGCTGTCGCACGTTGCAGCCTTTCCAGGCTTACAATATAATCCAACCCCCGCAGACAAACTCCTTGGCGAACATCTGGCATAAACGCGAGGCTCAGATGCATGCGACGGAGGTCGTTAGCATCCTGTCCATCCAGAGCGCCAACGTCTCGGATACGGGCCTCTACCGCTGCTCCGTGACCACCATGCACAGCACGCACACCCTGGAGACCGTCTTCATAGTGCACGGTAAGGCTTCAACACACAGGGTAGTCTAGCAGTGGTTGAGGGGGCTCTTCGACTCCCAAGCCCAAAGGGTTCAAGTTTGAATCCCAATGCCACCCCCCCCCCCCCCCCCCCCCAACGCCCATGTCTAGCTGTAGACATGTCTTGCTACCTTCTTGGTATTCAAGGCGTGTGGAGACCAGCTAAGCTCTGTATTCAAGGTACTGTTCAATCTCTCCCTAGCCCAGCCGGTTATACCTGCATGCTTTAAGTGATCCACAAATTATTTGAGAACGAATAGTAGTAGTAGAGTAGTACAATAAGACTACAGCTCGACGTTCAATACCATAATCCCCTCCAAACCCTCACCAAACTCAGGGACCTAGGACTGAACAACTCCCTGTGTAAATGGGTGCTTGACTTCCTGACGATTAGAACCCAGGTGGTGAGAGTTGTCAGCCACAACTCATCATCACTGACCCTCAACAGGGTTGTGTCCTGAGCCCCCCCCCCCCCCCCCCGCTATACTCCCTCTACACACACATGGCTGTGATGCCACTTTCAGCTCCAACACCATGCCAAGTTCGCTGATGACACAGCAGTGGTAGGCCTGGTCTCCAACAATGACGAGAAGGCCTGCCTGGATGAGGTGGAGAACCTGGCCTGCTGGCAACAACCGCCTCTTGAAGGAGCTGGAAGTGGACTTTGGGAGAAAGCAGGAGGAAGCAGAGGAACTACGCCCCCCTCAGGATTAATAGGGCCCCTGTGGAGAGGGTGAACAGCTTCAAGTACCTTGGTGTCCACATCACAGAGGACCTGACATGGACTGTTCACTCCGACACGCTGGGGGAAAAGGCATGGCAGCGCCTTTATCACCTCAGACGTCTGGGGAAATTCAGGGTCGTCCCCCCCTTTCCCAGATACTCAGAACCTACCTTAGGGAGCCTCCTGACTGGGCGCATCCCCGACTGGTACACGAGCAGCACCCAGAAGGAGGGCACGGCCCTGCAGAGGGTGGTACGGTCGGCTGAACATACCCCAGTGCTCTCCCCAAACTACAGGACATTTACGCCAGGTGCTGCAGAACCAGAGCCAGGAGAATCATTCAGGACTCCAGCCACCGAAACATCTACCTCTTCTCCCGGCTAAGGTTGGGGACGATTTACCGCATTTGTGGGGCAAATACAGATAGGCTCAGGTGGAGCTTCTACCCCAGTACCATACGGTTCCTGAATGAGGACCATGCCTAAAGGACTATGTGCTCCCCACACCAGCATGCTCACATGCCCACAATATACTAGCATAACAGACCCCATCACTAACTCTCAGTAGAATACTGCACACTGTCACTTTAACCATATGCTGCTATTTAGTGCGCTGTACAATCAAAATAGTTTTTTGTAGAGCGCCATCTTTTTTGCTCCATTATATTTTATATATACTAGTGTATTTATCATTTATTGTCGAAGCACAGTCGAAGGAGCAGGCAAAGTAAGCCGTTCACTGCTAGTTGTACTAGCAGTTTTATCTGTCATATACAAACTGACTTTGTATATGATAAAACTTAAACATGAAATTGACGACCTTTTCATTCTTGAGATATATCTAAAAGATTAGCATAGTAAAAAATGGTTTTGGATCACTAAATAGTGAACACAAATGTATACGTTGCACCATTTTGCCATGCGGTTCAAGTGTATCTTTACAAGGATGAAGCATCTCTGTGTGTGCTTTGGATTTGAAAGAGGAGTTTTTATGTGTTTTTTTTCTCAGAAAAGCCATTTATAAGCATGGACTACCGGAATGGACCAGTAGTGGAAGTCACTGCAGGCCAGAAATCATTCAAACTCTCGCTGATAGTTTCTGGCTTCCCTACTCCAGAAACACTGTGGTAAGTAGAACATGCTAGGCGCAATCCATAATAAGAAGAAGAAGAAGAAGAAGAAGAACAATAACCTCTTCAAAATAACCATAACTACAATGATAATCATAACTACAATCATATTAATGACCATAATCATCATTATATTTATTTATAGCCATATTGCAATCATCAACCATATTTTCAAGTTTCTTTTCACGATTGAATGACATTAGGGGATGATTTCCTTCAAATAAATTCAAATGTCATCATTATCATTATCACAGTGAGTGTTGGTTTCACTGTGTGGTTTCACAATTCGAACACGCAATCAGGCGTCAATCATCCTCCTTTCATGCCGCATGTATGAGATGATTCTTTACCGGATCCGTCGCGTATTTTCTGTCTGATGTCAGAAGGGACACAGCTGTTGAACCTGATTATTATACCCACCGTGTGCATGACAGCATCAGACGGCAGCATTAAATAAAGGTCGGACGCATCCAGAGAGGTGTCCAAGGAGGCATCTGAGAGGTCCCAGCTGTGATTATTTTCGCTTTTGACGTTCACACACATATGCACACGCACACGCACGCACACACCAGGTACAAGGAAGGGATAGCGGTCACCCAGCGGCCAGAGTTCAAGAGCAAGCGGATGAGGGTCCACGCCAGTCACGCGCTGGAGATCAAGGATGTGGCTGAGGGAGACGGGGGCCGGTACACGCTGGTGCTGAGGAACACGGCCGCGGGGCTGCAGCAGGGGCTCAACATCACCCTGGTTGTCAACGGTAACCCGCCTGCGGAGCCTATGCAACCACACATACACACACACACACACACACACACACACACACACACACAGACAGACAGACAGACAGACACAGAGACACACACAGAGACACACACACAGAGACACAGAGACAGAGACACACATGCACTTACACAAATAACAACCAACACGACGATGATGATGAGCTCAACTGAGAGTAAATGAAAAAATGAATTTAACGAGCGACTTTAAAGCCCAGATGTTTGCCCTGCCCTGTCTCCAGTAGATTAAAGTAGAGAGAGCACTGTAACATCATAATATTACATACTTAGTGTGTAGTGCTATATTATTACATACTATTCACGCAATATATATATATATATATATATATATATATATATATATATATATATATATATAGAGAGAGAGAGAGAGAGAGAGAGAGAGAGAGAGAGAGAGAGAGAGAGAGAGAGAGAGAGAGAGAGAGACAGAGAGAGAGAGAGAGAGAAAGAGAGAGAGAGAGAGAGAGAGAGAGAGAGAGAGAGAGAGAGAGAGAAAGAGAGAGAGAGATCTGAACCCCCTCTCCTTGTACAGTTCCTCCACAGATCCATGAGAAGGAGGTGGCGGAGCCCTCCAGCCCCTACCCCAGCGGCAGCAGCCAGACCCTGACATGCACCGCCTACGGCCAGCCGGCCCCCAACATCAGCTGGCACTGGAGATCCTGGGGGCCCTGCATCCTCAACAACACCAAGAGCAGAACGTGAGGAGAAACAACGCTTAAAGACACATAGACATGCATGCACGGAAACACACACACACACACACACACACATACACACACTCTCACATACTACACAGACACACACACACACACACAAATAAAAACACACAACCACAAACCCAGACACTGTAGCCCACATACACACATACACACATATTGAAACAAACACACATACACACACACATGCCAGGCTTTCTTTTTTTCAGGACCTTACTATTTTTACCTAACATTTGGACCAGATAGCAGGAAAAAGGTGACCTGATGAAGGGGCAGGTAGGGCAGACAAAATAAATACTTTCTTAGAAGGAAAAGGGGAAGCAAACATACATACACGCACACACATGCACGCACGCACCCCCCCCCCCCCCCCCCCCCCCCCACACACACACACACACATAAGTACACACAAACATGGAATCTCTTGGAGACGCCACCTCTGAATATATGTCCATATATGTCCACAATACAGATACACTCACAGATATGTCCATAATATCAAATAAATCATCCATCTCCAGCATCTTCTTTCAGGCCTTCATATGAGAAGTTATTGATGTTCCCGTGACCTTTCTGTGCGGCTGAGCACTGTGGTGCTACGACAGCGCACGCATAAAAGCGGCAGGGGGGACGTAATTATTATAAGTACGCTGTATGCAGGGAATTGCAGCGAAATATGCTTAAAAGGTGCTTAAAAAGGGCAATGGACGAGCGGGCTGAATTTCTTCAGCTTTATGAAATTACTTTTGCAGAAGAAGTAGCATTCTATAAAAACAAGCTGGGGGAAAGTTCTGCAACATCACCCAGGTCTATCTTTGAGGTAATGGCCTCTCATGGGTATCGTGGAGGAATCTTTATGTAAAGAAAATCCTCAACTTTATGTACGCAATGTAGCAGCACTTTAATGTACTTAAAGCCCTTAGTCCCATAATGTAGTTTTTGTAGAATAGTGCTTGGCTGGATAAGGTACATTAAGCATGGTAAGGTTTGCCATTATGATTATAGTTAAAATTAATTAGCATCCAAATTTGGCATAATCACTGTTTTATTAAGCCTGTAGATTTGTTTCCAGTTCAAATGTGATGTACTATATGATTGCAGAATCATATTATGTATGGCCTACAAAGTGAAAATTACAACGCTGATTGTTGTTATTTGTTAGGTAAAAATCACTACAAGGGTGACACACAAAACAACATTTCATTTCACGCGTCATTAGCTCTCAAAGACGTCCCATAAGAGAATTGGACACGGCCGTCCCGTTCTTCTAATAACCGTCTCGCCTTTCTGGACGTCAACTGGTGATCTGAACGCCCCATAAAACATGGAGACGTTTCGCCCTACGGGTCCTATGAATTCTCTTGCTCGTCGGCTGGGTTGCTTTCTGTCGTGCATGTGAATGGGTTTGAGACGTCTTCAGCATGTCTCTCCCCCCGCCCCCCCCCCGCCCTCTTCATCAGGGACCGGAAGGGCAGTAGCGACCAGATCTCTGCCTGTCAGAACTGGCAGGACATTACACCGGAGAGCGCCGTGAATGAAATCGAGCTCGCTGAGACCTCCACGGAGGTGGTGGATGGGAGGGAAAAGGTGAGTTGCCATTTTTCTTTCAAGGGCTTGGAGCTTTTATGCTTTCATATATTTTAAGTATTTAAAGTACTTTTTTTATTTTATTAAATATTTACATTCTATTTTCTTTTATGTATTTTCACATTTATTTAAATGTTCAGACATGGAATAAATGTTTATTGGTGATGAAAACAGCAACATTGGTACCAAAGTATATATATACATTTTCCACTGTATCATTATTTAGAAGAGTCTTTCCCTGCACATGTTTACACGTACACACTCACACACACACACATGCATGTAAACACACACACACACACACACACACACACACACAAACGCACATACACAGTCACATGAAAATACATAATTTGTTTTTGCCTTACAGATAGTGAGCAGGCTGCACATTCAAAATGCCAATGTGTCCGTCATGTATAAATGCTCGGCGGAGAACAAAGTGGGCAAAGATGAACGGCTGGTCTACTTCTATGTTACCAGTGAGTATGATATCAGCACAGTTTCCCACCTTCCCACCACAGAAAAACAAACCCTTACCAAGATCATCATCAACAGGAACTTACTTCTTCTGGTTACTCTTGACTTGTATTTTGGCTAACCTTGACTTCAGGCTTACCACCAGGTTTGACCTCATGCTATGTGTTTTTTTATTGTGGTGTTTTACACCTACCTTATCGTAGAGTTTCCGGACTACCACGGCACTGGAACGGTACATTCAGGCACCAATTAAATTATTTTGAGAGCAAGCTAGCCAGCAGTCACTAACATCAATACATTTTATATATTTTTTATACAGCATAGCTTTTTAAATATTATTTAATCGTCCCAATGCTGCGGTAGTCTCCCAACTCTTGCGATAATGAGCACACACAGCTGCAAAACACAGCAAAGAAAGTAGAAGACCGTTAAAAATGTGCTTCTCAGACTTATTGACAGAACGTTGCTCATACATGACAAAGGTGGATTTTTGGGAAACCAAAGGCATGCTAATACAAAGAGGATGACCCAAGATTTCCATAGGGGAGCAATATTGGTTAGTTTATCGCAATAAATACAATCAGATAAGACTTATGTTTTCATGAACAGGGCACGCCAAGGAGGGAAATGCAACTCAAAGGTTGCAATACACTATCCAGATGCTAATGCGAACGTCCGCTTAGTTGCTTGCGGCCAAGTCTAACCCTGTCTTCAGGCTAACCTTGCCTTCAGGTTATCCGTCAAGCAAATATTCAGGCTCACCTTGATCCCTGGCTTACCTTCCACCTCCTACCCCCCTCCCCCTCCCCCTCCCCCTCCCCCTCCCCCTCCCCCTCCCCTCCCCCTCCCCCTCCCCTCCGCACTCTATCCCGGATCCCCCCCCTTGTCTCCGTAGCCGTGCCGGAGGGCTTCCGTGTCGAGGTGGGCCCCTCGGAGCAGCCCGTGGAGCAGGAGACGGTGTACCTGCGCTGCACCGCCGACAACTACACCTACGAGCACCTGCGCTGGTACCGGCTGGAGCCGCGGCTCCTGCAGGAGCAGCGCGGCCGGCCCCAGGAGGACCGGGAGTGCCGCAGTGTGCACCTGTACGCCGGCGAGCTCAAGGGCCACCTCTCCTTCCGCGGGGCCCACAACAGCTGGGAGCTGGAGGTGCACATCCCCTCGGTGGCCCTGGGTGACGAGGGCAACTACGTGTGCGAAGTGCAGAGCCGACGCAGCGGGGAGAAGCAGTGCCTCCTCAAATACATCTCTGTGAAACGTGAGCAGAGAGGAGGTGGAGGAGGAGGCTGGCGTGGGGGAAAACTTAGCAGACTGCAGACTTTTTTTTGCTGTTACTGTTGGGCCATTTTGTTTGAGCTGCGTGGGTGTTTAGCTTTTACTCAGAGCATTTACATTCCATTCTGGACCTGGGACAGGCTAGGGGGAATCTTGCTCAAGGATGCTGACAGTTACTCTGTGGACGTAGGGGATCAAACCCAGTCCCCGTTGGCTTGGAGTGGCACGCCCCTTGCCTCTACTATCCTGCCCTAGTTGTGTACTATAGTCTCCTCCTGATGCTTCTGCTGTCCACCCTGACACTAGAAGCAGAACAGGTTAGTGAAGAGTTAAGCTTATGGATTTGCATGACTGTCGTGGACACTGCTCTCCCACGCAAGCGCCCAAAGGTATAGCTGGGATAGAGAATAGCAGGACAGGCTGTTTGTGAGAAAATAATAAAAACAAAACAGCTCCATAAATGCTGCAGGGCTGATCCTTGCTGTTTGTTAGGTCGTTCTGCAAGCAAGATGTGACCAGGGATGCATAAACATAATAATGGCTGTTCTTTGTTTTTGTCCTTGCCTTTTTTTCTCCCCTATACGCTGAATATGAGAACATAGATCTATGGTGTTTTGACAAGGTGTCTCACTATCTATCCTTTTGTCTCTAGCCCTGGAGGCCCCCCGCTACAAGCACAGCCCCACCAACCAGACAGTGAACGTGACCCAGTCCCTGCGGATGGAGTGTGATGTGGAGGGCAGACCCCCGCCCCAGCTCTTCTGGTTCAAGGACCATCAGCCCCTCCATCAAATGTCAGGTATATACAGAGACACACACACACACACACACACACACACACACACACACACATACACAGGCCAAACACATGGTACACAGCAGGCTTGGGTCAGTCACACACACACACCCACACATGCATACATACATACATAGACGCACACACACATACACAGACACACACACATGCACACACACATAGAGAGGGACACACACACACACATACACGTGCACACACAGATACACACACATGCACACACACAAACACACACACATACACACACACGTACTAACAATACACGCGTATCCATTCATACCTTTCATACCTACACAGAGATTTGCACACAAATACCATACACACACACACACAAATACATACACACACACACACACAGATATATTTGCCTCGTTAGCAGCATTTGTATGGTGGGCAACAATAATCTGAGTATGCAGCATTACGCCCTGTATTCAGCCATCAGAGCCCATTGTCCAGAATGCACCAGTCAGGATCATTGTGTATTCAGACCAACGGAACCACAAACCCCATTATTATGTTACCTATTTAATCCAAATGACCAACTCTTTCTCCAGATGCTTTGATCAATGGCCTTCGCAGATACATTGTCACCCAGCCCACCATCTTCCCATTCTCCCCCTCACATGTCCCCTCATTGGTATGCATGCAGCACCTGCCAATGCCCCTCCCCCACCCAGCCACCCACCACACACCTCCATGCCCCGCGGCCTGAGGAGTACGGCTCATTAGTTTAGCCGGCGTTCCACGTCTGGACGTCTTTTAAAGCGGAAGGTGGGAGGTGGGAGGTGGGTGGGGGGGGTCCAGTCAATATCTGGCCTGAGTGACATCTGTTGTTTGGTTTTGTTTGATCCGAAAGGCTGGAGCAGAGGGGTGTGACCCCGGACAGGAGGGATGGATGATGAATGAGGATGGATATGGATCCAGCCGTGGGGTTGAGATGGGTAGATTTTCTAACTGGTGGAGAATGGCAGGAGGAGGGTGGAGAGGGGGAATATTAAAGAGGGAAAGATATTAAAGTGTGTTAAAGGTGCAGTTTGTAGAATTTAGTGGCATCTAGTTGAACGGACATTTTGATTAGTTTATAATCCCATGAATCGTGTTTTTCATAACGTTAGTATGAACTCGTTATATATACTTAGGGAGTGGGTCCTCTTCCACAGAGCGTGCCATGTTATACCGCCATGTTTCTACAGTAGCCTAGAACAGACAAACGGCTCTAGGAAACATGTAAAAAGTAGAAATGGGTTTTGGGCTAAGAGTTGTAGGAAGGAGGGGGGCAAGTTATCCCAATGGATACGACCCATTTGTGATTCTTTTTCAGAACTGTCGTTGTTTAGGAGCATTATAATCAGCAAGGTTTTTATATGAAATGCGCCGCACACCGTGGCTTTATACTATGTGTCCGAAAAGCTTAACCCGGACATCAACATCAACCACTTACCAGACGGTGCGCCACAAATACTCACACTGTGGCATTATTTCTGAGAAGTGTCTGAGAAGCTCAACCCTCTCTCGCCTCATATAGCCAGTGAAGTCTAGCATGCTGCGTCCTTTCAACTATAATGGAGGTACAAACACTTTTTAATCCAAGTGTAAAATAGGGTGCAGTTCAGTTATATTCAGTTGTTGCAAGCTGCAACCTCACTGCTAGTTGCTACTAAATTCAATACAGTGGATCTTTGAAGTTTGCAAAAATAGAGAATAATGTACAGAAATACAATATAAATATAAATAAAATATTGCACAAAATTGCTTAATCTCTTATCTGGATAAATTACTGAATATATTCATAGGAGTTAGTCACAGAATTAATATAGCCATATGTGTTTGTGTGTGTGTGTGTGTGTGTATCCTATATGCATGTATGTGTGTGTGTGTGTGTGTGTGTGCGTGTGTCCATGCATTTATATGTGTGTGTGTGTATCTATGCATGTATATGTGTTTGTGTGTGTCCGTTTGTGTTTGTGTTTGTGTATGTGTGTGTGTGTGTATGTGTGTGTGTGCCTGTGTCCATGCATGTAAATGTGTGTGTGCGTGTGTGTGTGTGTGTGTGTGTGTGTGTGTGTGTGTGCGTGTGTGTGCCCGTACCCATGCATGAGTACATGTGTGTGTCCATGCATGTACATTTGTGTGTGTGCGTGTGTGTACGCGTGTCAATCTGTGTGTGTGCGTGTCCATGCATGAATATGTGTGTGTAGGGATCCAGCTGCAGGACTTCAACAGGACCCTGAGTATCCAGCGTGTGCGGGAGGAGGACGCTGGCCTGTACACCTGCACCGCCTGCAACCAGCGGGGGTGCGTCCACTCCTCAGCTGCCGTGCAAGTCATCGGTGAGACAAGCACACACATGTGCATTCAAACACTATATCCCTCTCTCACACACACACACACACACACACACACACACACACACACACCTGTGTCCACCCCGACATGGTCGACATGGCAGATACAGCCTTGAAGCACCTAAGTGCACTGGCGTATGAAAGCATACATAGCTATGTACTCCTTACCTCTCCCCCGCTCCTCACCTCCTGTCCTCTCTCTTTCTTTCTTCCTTTCTTTTTTTTCGTACTTTTACTGCTCCACATTAAAGCAATGTCTAGGAGCGGGCACATTTCGATTTTCAAATTAATGATTCAATCCATTTCCCTGAATTCCCTGTCTTCTCCTTATTAATGCTGCAGTAAATGGCATAGGAGGGTACGGCTCCAGCAATATATTGTAATGTAAATGCGGAGGCCAGGAGAAGAGACCGTAATACAAAGTAAAAGAGCACCCCCTACAGTTAGCATGGAACCCTTTAACCCTTTTAAACCTTTAACCCTTTAACTAGCCATTTGAGGCCATTTAGAGCTTTGACTGCTGAGTCAGAATCAGGAATGTAATCCCATGAATCTAACATTCTTATCTTTCTTTCTTTCTTTCTTTCTTATTCTCTTTCTGTATTTATACCTATGTATCTATGTATCTATCTTGATTTATGTATCTTGTTCTTTCTTTCTTTCTATGCTTTATCTCTCTTGCTCTCTCTCTTTCTGTCTCTGTCTTTCTCTCCCCTTCTCTCTCTGCATGTGTCTCTGCCTCTCGATTCTTTCTTTCTATGCTTTATCGCTCTCTCTCTGTCTGTGTCTTAATGTCTCTCTCTCTCTCTCTCCCCCGCCCCCTCCCTCTCTCTCTCTGCCTGTGTCTCTCTGTCTCTCTCTCTCCAGGGTCCAGTGACAGGGCCAGTGTGGAGATAATGATCCTGGTCGGGACAGGAGTCATCGCTGTGTTCTTCTGGGTGCTGCTCGTCCTCATCTTCTGCAATGTCAAGCGGGTCAGACTCACTCTGCCTCCTCCTGTGTGCGTGTGTGTGTGTGTGTGTGTGGTGTGTCTGTGTCTGTGTACTCATGTGCATGGATAAGTATGATTGAGATTGACTGTCCCCGTTAAACTGGGTGTGTTGTGTGATAGCTTTTGAAACACATTTTGAAATCCCTCTCCTCCCATAAGTCAGGTTCTGGGGAACGGTCGGGGAACAGTGTTGACCACAGCAGATGCTGCCTAGTGTCTAATCTTTATAACACCTGTTGTCACAGTAGTTGAAGTGATGGGAGGGAAAGAATTGTTGGCGTTTTGGATGATGACCTCATCACGCGTCGTCCAATCATCGGTCTGATCTTTTCCACCTGCTGTCCCTCAGGTGAATCCGGCAGATATAAAGACAGGCTACCTGTCCATCATCATGGACCCGGGGGAGGTGCCCCTGGATGAGCAGTGTGAATACCTGCCCTACGACTCCTCTGAGTGGGAGATCTCCAGAGACAGACTCCGTCTAGGTCAGCCAATAGGAGGGTTGGAATCAGTACATGGAAAAATGAAGGAATTTGGAGTGGATGAAATTGTGTATGGATGTGTGTATGTGTGCGCATGCACATACACACACACACATTATACACACCTATACCCTATACTATTTATATACCTGGTGTGTAGGGAAGGTCTTGGGTCACGGTGCCTTTGGGAAGGTCATCGAGGCGTCCATCTACGGCGTCAGCAAGAACAGTGGCCCTGACACAGTGGCAGTCAAGATGCTCAAAGGTAAGATAGCAGGTTGACTTCTTTTTCGTGTGTGTGTGTGTGTGTGGGTGTGTGTGTGTGCAAGTGTGTCTGTCTGTGTATGTGCGTGTGTCCTGAAGGGGAAATTCGTTTGTTCAAAAAGCGCTTTACACCCCACTACTCTCTACTAAGTCTCTCTCTCTCTCTCTCTCTCTCTCTCTCTCTCTCTCTCTCTCTCTCTCTCTCTCTCTCTCTCTCTCTCTCTCTCTCTCTCTCTCTCTCTCTCTCTCTCTCTCTCTCTCTCTCTCTCTCCCTCTCTCTCTCATTCACTTTGTATCTCTCTCTCCCCCTATCTGGCAATGTCCTAAATAACATCCCAGTCCACCTCACACTCAGGCTTGTTCTTATTTATTCAACTCTTGATCCCTGGAGGCACTCTGAGACTTTTGGTACAACTCTAATCAGACTTCAGTTGCCCTCAGGCCAGCTTTGTCAGTATTCCCTGCTGCCCACCACGTCTCACTACAAAACGTTTATATGTGCCGATGACACTTAGTGATTGATATGTTTGCACAGTCTTTTAAAAAATGGCCCATACAGATAAAGGGTAAACGTATGCATGGCAAGCCTCAACTTGACTGAGGTCATTATGATTCCTGTGGTTGTACTCATTGATACAGCCTGTACAGTTGAGAGGAACATGTCTGCAGGCAATAGTGGGGAATATTTGTCTTTAATCTGTTCTTTTTAGAGGGAGCCACTGCGAGTGAGCACAAAGCACTGATGTCCGAGTTGAAGATTCTGATTCACATCGGGAACCATCTGAATGTGGTGAACCTGCTGGGTGCCTGCACCAAACCTAATGGTGAGTACTAACAGTGTGTTTCTCACAGTTTACCTTACATTTGTAAACTTTTTGAGTCGCTAAAAGGAAAACAATGTCACAGACAATGCCACCACATACACATAAACTACACAAACAAGCATAACAACTGGGAGAAAAACACATGCTCACATAAAAGCAAACCAACCTAATGTATACAACCTCAAAAGCCATGCAACCCTGACCCTTCATACATACATTTATGGATGTTCTATCTGAGGGGGCTACAGAGAGATAGCAGGAGATAGCCAGGAAACCATAGCGAATAGCTTTCCTCTTGTGGCACCTTTATTACTAGCATTAATCAGAGTGCTAGCAAGAAGCTAACCACAGGAGACACTATAACTGCTGAATGAAACACTGCAGGGAGTTTTTATGTGCAATGGAAAAAAAAAAGTGGCAAAGGAAATGACACAAAAAGTGTAAACTTTGAAATGATATAGTGTTACAATGTTGAATACAAGTTCTTGTAAAATAGTAGAAGTTCAATTTGTATTTAACTTGGATCTATTTTCGTGACATGTTTTATCCCTGCCTAGGTCCACTGATGGTGGTCGTAGAGTATTGCAAGTATGGGAATCTGTCCAACTACCTCCGGGCTAAAAGAGAATTCTTTCTACCATACAGGGTATTCTAAACAGCTTTTTTATTGTCATTGCTCTTATTTCTGAAGTTACCTGCACATAACCTTATTATACTTATACCTCAAGCATAATCGTATCATACTGCATATATTGTGCTATTTGCTTTTGCTTTCCTTATTTGTACTGTTCTAGTTTGTGTTTTGTTGTTGATGTCTTGATGCACAGCACTTTATAAATAAAGTTATTAATATGATTATTATTATGATATATATATAATTTATGTTTTATTTCTTTTGATCAAATCCCATTTTGTCTGGGTAAACACACAGTCTTAACACATAAGTCTCTACCGGGATGGCCGTATGTGACCTCACAACAGAAAGGTGATAACAGTGTTCTCCCCTTCAGGACCGCTCTCCGAAGACCCAGAGCCAGGTGAGACGGATGATCGAGGCGGGGCGAGTGGACCAGAGAGGACCCCTCCCATCGTCCCCTTCCTATCCATCCGCTCCCGCATCCCCCTCCTCCCCCTCCTCCCCTACCTGCCCTCAGAGCCGCACCTTCACCAAACCCAGTCCCCAGACAACCCCTCCTGCTGTGGAGAAACGTGAGTGTGCTGCCTGGTGTGTGTGATTGAGTGTGTGTGTGTGTGTGTGTGTGATTGAGTGTGTGTGTGTGAGTGTGTTTTGTATTTTCGTGTTCTGTGCAAGTGTGTGTGTGTGTGTGTGTGTGTGTGTGTGATTGAGTTTGTGTGTGTCTGTGTGTGTCTGTGTGTGCGTGTTCTCTGCATGTATTGTGTGTGTGTTTTTGTGATTGAGTTTGTGTGTGTCTGTGTGTGCCTGTTCTCTGCATGTATTGTGTGTGTGTTTTTGTGATTGAGTTTGTGTGTGTCTGTGTGTGCCTGTTCTCTGCATGTATTGTGTGTGTGTGTGTGTGTGTGTTTGTGATTGAGTTGGTGTGTGTGTGTGTGTGTGTGTGTGTGTGTGTGCGTGTGCTCTAGAAATGTAGCTCACTCATTACACTAATTATGGGTCTGCTACTTTCAAACCAGTGAAGATAAGTCTACCACTGTGCTCCCCTGGTATATAAAATGAGCATCAGACCCATAATTAGTGTTATGAGTGACACCTGCGTTTGTCTTGAAATGACACCACTATGAATAGGGTCAATGTGCTCTCTTCACAGTAGAAGAAACACAGGTGTAGCTTATTACATGCATTATCGGTCAACTTGATTTAGTTCTGTATGGCAGTGCACCATTATAGACACAACTAGTCAAGTAAATATACTTGAATCAGACATGCATGGACATATATACACTATATTGCCAAAAGTTTTGGGACACCCCTCCGAATCATTGAATTCAGGTGTTACAAACACTTCCATGGCCACAGGTGTATAAAATCAAGCACCGAGGCATGCAGACTGCTTCTACAAACATTTGTGAAAGAATGGGTCGCTCTCGGGAGGTCAGTGAATTCAAGCGTGGTACAGTGATAGGTTGCCACCTGTGCAATAAGTCCATTTGTGAAAATTTCTCACTACTAAATATTCCACGGTCAACTGTTAGTGGTATTATAGCAAAGTGGACGCAATTGGGAACAACAGAAACCCAGCCACGAAGTGGTAGGCCACGTAAAACCACAGAGCGTGGTCAACGCATGCTGAGGCGCACAGTGCACAGAAGTCGCCAACCTTCTGCAGGGTCAATAGCTACAGACCTCCAAACTTTGTGTGGCCTTCAGATTAGCTCAAGAACAGTGCGTAGAGAGCTTCATGGAATGGATTTCCATTGCCGAGCAGCTGCATCCAAGCCTTACATCACCAAGTGCAATGCAAAGCGTCGGATGCAGTGGTGTAAAGCACACCGCCACTGGACACTAGCCACAGTGGAGACGTGTTCTCTGGAGTGACGAATCACGCTTCTTTGTCTGGAAATCCGATGGACGAGTCTGGGTTTGGTGGGTGCCAGGAGAACGGTACTTGCCTGACTGCATAGTGCCAAGTGTAAAGTTTGGTGGAGGGGGGATTATGGTGTGGGGTTGTTTTTCATGGGTTGGGCTTGGCCCCTTAGTTCCAGTGAAAGGAACTGTTAATGCTTCAGCATACCAAGACATTTTGGATAATTTCATGCTCCCAACTTTGTGGGAACAGTTTGGGGATGGCCCCTTCCTGTTCCAACATGACTGCGCACCAAAAAAAAAAAAAGCAAGGTCCATAAAGACATGGATGAGCGAGTTTGGTGTGGAAGAACTTGACTGGCCTGCACAGAGTCCTGACCTCAACCTGATAGAACACCTTTGGGATGAATTAGAGCGAAGACTGCGAGCCAGGCCTTCTCGTCCAACATCTGTGCCTGACCTCACAAATGCGCTTCAAGAAGAATGGTCAAAAATTCCTATAAACATACTCCTTAATCTTGTGGACAGCCTTCCCAGAAGAGTTGACACTGTTATAGCTGCAAAGGGTGGGCAAACTCCATAGTAAACCCTACAGATTAAGAATGGGATGTCATTAACCTTCATGTGCATGCGGCAGGCGTCCCAAAACTTTTGGCAATATAGTGTGTATATATATAGACGCTGCATTGGCCTTTGGATCGCACATCAACATCGCCGCCATATTGGAGAGGCAAAGACTGGTCTGTAAACAAATATAAGTAAACGAGGGAGCTGCACATTTTCGTTTACATTTACATTTCTCAAACGATTGCAACGAGTCTTTTTTAAGGGTTTATGATCTACATGGAGTAAAAAAAACAAAGGAATACAAACTATTTTATACAAATATATATAATTTGATTTCATATGATTGTAAAAATTACGCATTGAAATCCAATGAGAAATGTAAACGTTAGAGTGCTTTAGATCCAGAAAAACCGCAGCTCCCCCTTTAGCTTGTATTATTTCACTCTCTAATATGGCGGCGTGTGGCATTGTCGAATTTCAACAACGGGTCGTAGCACTCAATGCCACGTCTATATATATGTCTATGGGTGCTACGACAGACAATAAAACCAACTTAATGTGAAAATTACAGGAACAGGAAGTTACTCCACTCCATTATTGACGACCAGTGAAATGGGTCAATGCACGTCACCAAAGTGATCTCCAACCTGGTCATTAATGGAGGTTACATCACATGTTGGTCATGTTGGTTATGTTGGTTTTATTTATCTCCCTCTCATCCTCCTCCTTCTCTTTCTCCTCCTCCCCCTCCTCTCCCTCCTCCTCCTCCCTCCTCCTCCTCTCCAGTGGAGGACTTGTGGAAAAGCCCTCTGACGATTGAGGACCTAATTTGCTACAGTTTCCAGGTGGCTCGTGGGATGGAGTTCCTGGCCTCCAGAAAGGTGTGTTATAAGCACACGACAGCTTCTTGTTCTGATCAAAATAAACACTCGGGACCAGTATGTATTTCATTTCTTAGGATGAAGGAATAGAATGGAAACGTGTTGGGTTGCTCAAAAATATACGATGCCTTACTCACCAGCATGAGCCCCTTGATTGCGACCTGATTTGTTTAAATTCAATATCAGCATTCATCCAAATGACCTACAGATCCATCTGTATACACCAACTTCCTGACTCCCCCACCGTGATTGCTGCAAGACTTTAAGCAACACAACAATTGCGTTTGAAAGAAATTTAAATATTTGATGGACGAGGAATGGAGAGTGATGAAGAGGTGCCGTTGGTGAGCGAGGTGAAGGGGCAACAGGTGGTGTTAGATTAATGTTGTACCTAATTGGAAACGTAACGATGATGTAATATTCAGCGCAGAGAGAGGCAGAATTTCACACTATGCATAGGGATACTTGCGCAGACGAATGGGCCAATTTAAACACAGCATCACCTGCATCAACAAAAACAACATAATCTTCCGTTTCGATCTTATCTGAATGATCTTGGCGAGCAGAAAAAGTGATGATGTATCTTAACACAGGCACAGCTGTGTCTAGCGTCTTTGTGATGGCTGGGTTTAAACAAACACCTGTTTAAATAGCACAGTGCTCTGCCAGTGCATTCAGACAAGGGCTAGCCACGAAGACGAACAGTCTTTTGTGGGATAGTATTAAACAGAAGATGTGATTTATAAGGGCTGAGTAGGCCTGATTCACATCCTTCTGGTGAGGTTTAGAAGTTGTTGAGGTGAGGGGCTGCGTCTCGGGGCCAAGCTGATGGGAACCATGGCTCTGCAGTGACTCTAAAGGCGACGAGATATTCTCCAGATACGCAGCCGCATTTGAAAACACATACACACACCTAAACACACGCATACACACACACACACACACACACACACACACACACACACACACACACACACACACACACACACACACACACACACACACACACACACACACATCTAAACACTTGCACACGCACACATGCACCTAAACATCCTCATATACACACACACATACAAAGGGTTGTAATCCATTTGGGCTCCTGTCTGTATCTACAGTGTATCCACAGAGACCTGGCTGCCCGGAACATTCTCCTGTCAGAGGACAACATCGTGAAGATCTGTGACTTCGGCCTAGCCAGGGACATATACAAAGACCCCGACTATGTCAGGAAAGGAAATGTAAGAAAAACCTCACGGTCGCTGTCATTTCGTAGGTGTGACTTGACACGGGGTCATTGTGTGCCCTGACCGATAGAAGTTTCAGTTTTTATTGGATTTATTTTGTATTTTGGTGAAGCACTTTTTTTTTTTTAATGGCAGCTATTTGGTCCTGTGTGATGATTATCTGGCTATGTATGTGTCTGTGCAACAAAGCTATATGTTGTTGTTGTTTTTGTGTTCTCTCAGGCTCGTCTGCCTTTGAAGTGGATGGCACCAGAGAGCATCTTTGATAAGGTGTACACCAGCCAGAGTGATGTGTGGTCTTTTGGAGTTCTCCTCTGGGAAATCTTCTCTCTGGGTACAACTAAGAAGAAAAAAAACAACCATGACCCCAGTACCCCTGTTACTTATATGCACATACGAACACACACAAACACACACACACACACACACACACACACACACACACACCTGAACACAAACGCATGCACACACACACTTGAACACACGTGCACACACATGCACCTGAACACACGCGTGCACGCGCACACACACACACACATGCACCTGAACACACGCGTGTACACACACAAATACACACACACACATCCAAACCAACACACACACAAGCCTCCGCTCAGCAAATACTTTAAGAAAAGAGCATTTCACAAGGGATGTGGAGTCAGTGAAGCCGTAACACTAGCAACAACATTTCCCCTTTATGGGTTGAGATGAGAACAAAATGGGATATCAAAACACAGTTATGGGAGTGGGGTTAGCGTAGAGCTCTTGAGCAGGGGAACAAACCTCTCACCCCTCTCCTACACAAATTAATACACTCACACACATTGTGTCATGTTAATTGTTAAATCTGCCATTTTTATTCTCAATATCCACCCACAAGAGGCTCACACTGCCTGCAATTAAAATATCTGGCTCGGTATGTTTCTCTAAACTGCACATTTGCTTGATATGTGAAATAAGGTCATCTGTGAGAAACACATTATGGTCCTCAGATTTGAATAAGGTTACTGCATAACACCAGTCTCAAATCCCAATGTCTTCACAAAACACTGGCATATCTCCATCGTTGGCCACTATTGTGACTGATTACAACCTAGCAGGATAGGTGTACTACGCTTAATTATGTCAAATGTGGTCCGTCCTCAGACTGTCAATCCTTTTTGTAGGCGCGTCTCCATACCCAGGGGTCCAGATCGACGAAGACTTCTGTAAGCGTTTGAAGGACGGAACCAGGATGAGGGCCCCAGAAACCGCCTCCCCTGAAATGTATGTGGGCAGAAACATCTCTCTGATCCTCTTTTTATCCAAGGAACCAATGATATGTATGGTTAATGGTTAATAATGGCTGGTTCCACAATGGTGGAACCAGCTCCCCACAGACATCTGCTGTGTTCATGCCCACTGACGACAGGACAGTAGAAACCCTACACATCTCCTGTCACACACTGAAACTCATATGGTCAGACTGTATCTTGGCGAATGAAAATAAGTTTCTAAAATGTAGCAGTCAAAGCAGTTTGCTGAGTGGATTCATTTTATGTACTCGCATGATTCTTGCAATTACTGGGTTGTATTTCCATGGTTGAATGCACTTATTGTAAGTCTCTTTGGATAAAAGCAGTCAGCTAAATAAATAATGTAATGTAATGACTTAAACGTAATACTTCAGCTGTCAAGTAAAGATGTGTAGCAAGCACTGGATGGTATCCTAATTAAATCCCCCCACAACATCATTATGTAACGAAACTAAAGACCCCTTTGGCCTTACCAATGTTAAGAATGCATTTAGCAGTCATGGACTCATGAAGTTCCTAATGTACTGTGTCTGGGTGTTATATGGCCAACAAACCAATGCTTTCCTCTGTGGGACTATGCTGCCCCCTGCTGACAGATATGGGATCATGTTGGCTTGCTGGCAGGGCGAGCCCAGAGAAAGGCCGACCTTCCCAGCCCTGGTGGAGATCCTCGGGGACCTGCTGCAGGACAATAGCCTGCCGGTAAGGTGGAGGTGGTGGTGGGGACGATGGTGGAGGTGAAGGTGGAGGCTCCATCGCCATATCAAATTTTAACTTTTTAGAGAGGATTTTCGATGTGTTGACTTGTCTCTCGGACACATTCCCCCTCGCCAGGATGGGAAGGATTACGTTCCTCTGAACCAGTCCCAGAGCTCAGAGGACGACGGCTTCTCCCAGGCCTCGTCTCGCCCAGCGTCTGAAGAGGAGTTCAGGATGGCCTGCAACACTCTGCCCATCAGGTGCCACCGCTAACTCTATCTGTTGCTGCAGCGTTTTATCCTCAGAGAGGGGAAGGCCGAAAAACAGCAAAACCAGTAAACACAGAGCATGATAGTCTTGCAACATACAATTTCCGAACCATGACACATTTGGCCTTATAAAGTCTAATAAGTCAAATGACCAGATTTGTTGGATCTGTGCAGGAAGATGAGATGTGGATGTTCTTTATTAATCCCAGATGGGAAGGAAGAATACCAGATCTGTGTACATATTACCACTCATATTAACAATGACTTATGTTTGAATGTATCACTACACCTTTAATTAGTGATCCAAACTGTCTCAGGTAAATGTAGTTGGTTTATAAGGAGATTTTAAAGTCAAGAAGACATTTTGTATTCTTTTTTTTTTATGTATGTCCAAGTTCATTTGACATACACAAGTATGCATAGCCCTTGTGCTTTTGTTGCTGGAATCCGCCATCCATTCATAACCAGAACTTACCCTTCCCTTCTTCCTCGGTCAGGTATTATAACTGCGTGCCTTTCGCTGGGTGTGTGTTCGTGGCTCCATCAAAGATGTGCCAGCCCAGAGTGAAGACCTTTGAGGAGTTACCTCTGGAGCTGCATCAACAGAAATCTCCGCAAGTACGGGCGTTTCCTTCCAAGTGCATAACGAAAAGGTTATCTTTGCCCTGGTGGAGAGGACTGATGTTTTATTTACGTTGCTTTGTGTTCCAGGACAACCAGACGGACAGTGGAATGGTTCTGGCCTCGGAAGAGTTTGAGATAATTGAGCACCAGGGTGCAATGTCTACAAGGTAAAGGAAATGGGTGTGGAAAATGGAAATGGAGTGGAAAAAACCTCACTATATACCACATCACTAATCTATCATTGAAATACCTCATCATTGTATTCAAGTTATTTAAGATGGTCTTTCATGGCGCTATTGTTAATGCAAATATTTTGAATACAGTGGAGAGAACCTTACAGTGCCTTTACATGTTATTGCCTACATTTCAATAGAATTATTACTTGATAAGATAATTAAGAACTAGGCCTATAGACTGCCAACAACGACTGCTGACAGCTGACTGTTGTCATGTGACCAGCAGGAGTACAGAGTGTCTGACATGCTCCCAGGCTTCAACTGGCTCAAGGCATCAACCGGGGTTCCTCAGCCAGCTCTCCGGACAAACCTTCTACAACAACGAGTACGGGCAGCTGTCCGAGCACGGCGGCGTCTGTGACTTCTTCTCCTCGGCGGATGCCACCTGTCCGGCTACTTCCAATCTATAATCTACATTCAAGCGCAGCTCGAGATATAGGAGCGGAAGAGAGAAAAAAAAAAAAAATCACTGCCACTGTGGACCACTAGGGGTCGTGTTTAAAATTAAAGTAGTAACATCGATCAATTTTTCATGGAGGATGTGAATTCACTGAGCACGGTCTTCTAGAGTCCACAGCTCGACCTTGACCTCTCCAGTATAGCCAAAGCTTATCTCAATGCACTCTTCTCCCTGCCTGTGCTGCCGACTGAAAATTGACTGACCTGTGTGCTCAAGTTGCTGTGCCAGCCACTGGGTGGCGACACTACGTTAAAAAATAACCCAACGTATTATATATTCACCCAGTTATAGTTTTATCTTTTATATACAGAGTATTCATCCGTGGTTTATTTTGTACAAAATGTGCCCTTAATGGTCAGAAATTAAACATGACATATTTTGCACTTTGTTGTCCAATAACATGTTCAATTTGTTCCTATTATTAGAGTACTGCACCAACATGGAATTGCCTCTAGTTGTGTTTAGAACTTTCTACAATAACCTCGAGGTTACATAAGTAATTTGACCTCATTTTAAAACGACAATTGTATTAACAATGAATACATAAAAGGTGCATGCTATATGGTCTGTTGTGTAGACAACAATACAGGGGAAAACCCTGTATGTATTTGTTGTATTGGCATTTTTGCTTTGATCCAGAACTGTTTTTCTGCTCATGGCACATATTAGTTAAGTGCATTTGTATTTGCACAAGTACATGCATAAGTATTTGTTAAAATACTACAAAAAAATCTGTTAAGTAATTATGAAAAGACAGATTAAGTATTTCCTTCCTTTGAAGCCTAGAACTCGTGGAACAAACATTCCACAAGTGTAAGAAAATACCATATATATTTTCAGCAGAAGAAAATAGGATTATTGTTTACAGCATTGATCAATCTCTACCTCCATCTTCCACATCACATGGTAAAAAGTATAAAAAACTAGCATTAAAATGACTTGGCACCTAAACCCAATGGATGAACACCAAGGACTGCATCGTGAGGGAAATGACAGACGCTGCGGTTTCAAATGTTACCTTTACTTGGTCACCAGGTAGTATTCCCCTTACATTCGGAACAAAAAAACACACCGAAATGATAAGGGAAAACCAGTTTTGTAGTATAGTGTTTTTGTCAGTAACCATAAAAGTAAAGCCCAAGAAAAGCACAGAAAAGGATGTAACACATTTAAACCAAAGAAAAGAATCTTGATTGGTAAACCCTGTAACCAAAATGTAGATTTGAAAGCAGACTTGGAAGAAGCGTCCTCAAGGAAATGTATAAAACATTATCCAATACTAAAGAGGTAAACGATACTAAAATGAGTAAACGACATTGGACAGATGAAGCTGAGGGTAAATAAAACCCAACGAAATCAACTATGTAAAAATGTGACCTGGGGCTGATCCAGAAATATCGGATATTTGTAACTAAAATTGAAATATAAAACAATGAACTGGTTTAAGTGACAGCCACTCTCACATACTAACACAAAGCACAACATGCTTCAATGCCCATGACTGATATAACTACTGAGAATATGAACGAAAGACCATGTACAGTTACGAATTCAATGGCATGCAAATTGGAATAACAGGAACAATGGAATACATTAGTCTTCTTGCATGACCAGTTTAGTCTATGGCATCCGGGCTTCATATCATCAACCATTGTAGAAAAAAGAGAAACATCCTTCAGCTGACCATTATTTCCTGACAGGATCAATACTTTGTACCGATGACTGCATCCAAATAGCAAAAATACATGAGTTTGGGAGGGGGGGGGGGGGGGGGGGTGACAAAGTGCAGGTCAGCTATTTCTCTGGTTCCTTTTTTATATTTTCCTATTCGAGCAGCAATCGGATAGAGCACCGAGATCATTATAAATAAGATGACCGTCAAGGGTTGGGAAGGGTGGTGGTGGTGGTGGTGGTGGGGTGACCTCTGACCTCAGGACATCTTCCCTATCTGGACCTTTTTCATGGCCTCCGAGGCGGTGAATATGCAGGAGTCTATGATGCCGGCGACGGTGAATGTCCCGCCGATGATGGCACAGATCTGGAGGAAACAGGGTCACTGGGTTACACAATGGACACGCCTCTGACTCATGCTGCCTCACCATTGTCTCAGAGATGGTGTCACGTTTTAAAGAAAAGATAAAACACAAACGGTTTCCAACCGCATCTTAAGTATTGCGTTACCATTACCAACACAGAGCGCAGTGAGCTGGCAACAGGGAGCTGAGTCACAATCACACCATAAGACCAGTCATCCTCTCCGAGGTCAGGAGACCCATGAGAGGCGATAATGAAGAGATCAGGATATAATGAAGAGAGCATGTTGAAGACGTGCTTTACGATGACTAGGCTCTGTGATCGCAGTGAAATTTCTGATAAATGTTCGTAATGTTTCTCCTCTGAACAAGCTACTTCAGGCCAAAGACTGTATGAGGTTCAGGCCCTCGAACATTGCTTGGATTAGCCGTAACCGAGTGGTGACAAGAGGGAAAACTATGCAGAGAGTAGACAGATGTAGGCTTTAGCCCTGAAGCGTGCTTTTGGAGGTGGTCACCAAAACGTGAATGTTAATGTGCTTAATTGTTGAGTTACTGCTGTGTGATGAGCCACAGGAAGGATAACTCACAGTGGTGATGAAGCGATACAGCGGCTGTCTCCGCTCCGTGTATTTCACTGTGATGGGACTCAGGTCGTATCGGAACCAGATGGCTGGGATGATCCTGCCAGTGTGGCTGTAGGCTACATACTCCTGCCAGGGGAACAGATAACCATGCCATGAAATATACACCGCTTTCGCCTGGATAGGATTCTCGTTTCAAATTCATACAGTCAATCATTGTTTATGTGCCTTTGTTGAAAACAATTGTTTAAATGTGTAGCCATCATCAAAGCCAAATGTAATTTCTACTCGTGTATTGGGTTTGCAATTGATTAAGCGCCGAATTGCAAACCATATGCAAGTCAGTTTTATTATTATTAACTGAATGTTGGAGACTAATTCAATGTGTTGCGAGTTAGCTTGGCACAACGTCCTGTGTGTGATCTGGTATAAACATAACACCACCACCATATTTCAGACATTATTTCCCCATGACACTCCACGCAAATTTACACCATCAAATATTCAAAGATGTGCAGAGATTAGGAATGGCGAAAAAAGATAAGCCGGAAACCTCAACTTCATCTTAGGCAACGTCAAACAACACAAAAGATAATATCGCACACATTAGTTTTTTCATCGCTTAACATTTTGGCACTTAAACATTGCTTTAATATCGCATCTTGTGGGCGCTGCTGATTCCTGTCCCTTGCATATGAAGAGGTCTCCATGTTTGGTGTTTGGGAGAGGTGTCCCCAGATACCAAACATCAATGTTTGGTGTTTGGTATAGATTACCGGTGCGTCCCTGACCGGAGTACCTGGTTACAGCACGAAGCCTGAAGCCAGCTGTCCGTCAAGGCAATACCTGGAAGAGGCTTTATGGTTTGTTGACTATTGAGGGAGCCTTTCCAGTAGTCAGGGCCCTGTGCCCCTCTCTTCCAGGTCAGCGCGTAGGCCGACATGGCAACACATGGGGCCATATGTTGGGCTGCCGTGGCGACCAGCACGTAAACAACATAGTCCCTTGCGCAATCGGTTACCTTGTCAGAACTGAAACAAAAACAACCACAAGGAAAAAAAACGACGACAGCTGGATGTACCTTGTTAGCTACTGTGTACTGGTACGAGAATCTCTGCTTCCCAGAGAGGTCTTCATACACTGTGGGAACGATCTTCAGTATGTAGTCATGTGAGGCCAGAGCTGCAAACAAAAAAAAAAAAACACACACACACAAAACACACCTGAATACAATTATCTATTCATCTCCAAAATACACCAAATGGCAATAGCATCTTTGAGGTGGGAATGCTTTCAACATGAACAGTGAGGCAACAGGGGTGATACAAGCGGCAGTGCTCAGACTGTGAGGCGTCTCATGCTCGCGTCACATTGTGTCAGCAGAAACACAGACAAACAAAAACAGACCCACATAAACAAGATTGTTGTTTCAGCTGCGTCACCACAGTGAGTACAGATGTGGAGATAGGGTGTGCGAGCATGCGTGGGTGAGTACGTGTGCACATACGGTTCGAGCCCAGGCGGTCCGCTCCTCCTAGAGCGTTGAAGGCGCCCTGCACCCTTTTTACCTGCAGGTCAAGATCACAGAACCAGAAATCATTCTCCCAGATCACAGAGACAAAGACACAGAGAGAGAGATTTTCTTAAAAGAGCAGACTGAGTCGGATGTACTTGTGCATGTGTTTGTGCATAAAAAAAAGAAGAGTGTGTGTGTGAAACTGTTTGTTTGTGCCTGTGTGCATTGTCTACGTGTGTGTACAACTAAAAAGGTTACGGGTTTGTGTGTGTGTATAAAAACAAAAAAATAGCTGACAGACAGGACAGACACAGTATCTGTGGAGTAGAGACCTGTAGCTTTTCCCCGAAGGCCAGCTTGTGGATGGTGTGGGTCATGTCAGGACTCTGGGGCTGTGCGGTGGCACTGTGTGTGGACACATGGAAGTTACCTGGCACCTGCACACACACACTAACAGATTAGCAAGGTACTGGTAACCGATATAGATTAGAGTATTTAACCGCGATGGACATGAATGAAGTTCCACATTAAGAGCCAAACAGAATACATATTTTTTCTGCAGAATGACTACATCTATCTGAGAATTGATCAGACGGATCAAAAACATTTTAAATCACAACGAACGTGTGTGTGTGTGTGTGTGTGTGTGTGTGTGTGTGTGTGTGTGTGTGTGTGTGTGTGTGTGTGTGTGTGTGTGTGTGTGTGTGTGTGTGTGTGTGTGTGTGTGTGTGTGTGTGTGTGTGTGTGTGTGTGTGTGTGTGTGTGTGTGTGTACTTTGTTGATGGTGAACTCCCCCTCAAAGCGGCAGCCATAGCCCTGGTTCAGAGGGATCTTCATGGAGTTGTCTATGAGGCCGACCTCATGCCGACCCATCTCATCCTGAATGTCCAGCCCCACCACTGGGACAACCAGAGGTAAGGCGGGAGGCGGGGGCATCGCAAGAAGGAAAAGAAGAAAAGCGAAAGGAGAATGAAGAGAGGGAGTAGGAGGTGGGGACGGGAGGAGAGACAACAAGAACAACCAAAATAATGTTTTGGAAAATGCCATGGTCACAGCGTTTGTTGAATACAGCATTAGTTCAAACATTTTGACAGATGGAAAATGAGAGTGATAGACTTGTCGGTCTCTTTCGTTCTGCTATGACTGTTGTGTTGACTAGGATAGAGAGCGAACGTGGTGGGTGAGGGCTGATGAAACCGGCCCATGTCATCCATCTCTGCAACCTTTAACATTTGAGATGAGCAGCGTCGGGCCCCATGCTCTACTAAATAAAAGTGGAAGGAATATTTTTAAACCGTCAGCCTACTCAACGAGTCTCCTTCCTTATTAAGACGTCTTAGTGCTGTCCGCGTGAAGTAACCCTGGGAGAAAATTATTATAAGCCTGGCACTCGCTTCCCCTTTCCACGATGCCCTGCGAATCAAGTGCTCCCGCTATCTGACAAATGATCTCTGGAAGTAGTCTGGGCCCGGCTCTAAAATAGTGTCGGCGAAAACGGATACGCAGGGCAGACGAGACAGACGCTCTCCGTGATGAGGCGAGGGCTCTGACGACATGTAAATATGGAACATCAACAATTTATGAGATTATTTCTTCCGCTCGCCAGCTGAAATAAAAGCCCCATGCGCAGTATTAACTATGCGATGAAAGAGCGGCAGAAAATATGTGATAGAAACCCTGAGGATTTGAACGTCTGATTGAGGAGGAATAGCCGGGAGCCCATACTGAGCAGCGGCAGGGACAACAGAGGAAGTGATCTTGGCTTGGGGAGATCTATTGAGCACAGGCATCACAGCCACATCGGGACATGACGTCAGAACACACACACACAATCTGTGGGTAATTTACTCCACAGCCGTTTATGAACTTGCCTATTTCTGGTCCAAATCTAGATAGATGTGTGTGCACGTGTGTGCTTTTTCTTTCACTTAGGGCATACTTTCTGAGGAGAGTCATAGCAGGCAAATAGTGGGTGACTATTCTCTACCCTGGCAAGGATCGCCGGGCCAACCCATTTTTTACATCACCGGGCAGGCAAGACGAGCCAGCAGAGGCAACTCTGTGTCAAACACATTAGCACTTTCTACCAGTACTAACAACCAATAACTTAATACTGGACAAGAGATAAGGGACAGAAGTTGTTTACAAGCCCTTTAGAAAGGATACTAAACACAAACAGAGCATTATGCGGTTTGATACATGTTTTTCCTCTGCCAAGTCGCCATAATAAACAACTGGAAGAGGGTAAGATAATCTAACTAGCCGATAAGGGAACTCAAGGTACACAAAAAACAAGGAAACACTAAAACATTTATAGAGGCCGTGTCATTCATGATTAAAAACAAAACTGGAGAGAACATAATGAATGTGTGAATTAAGATGTATGGATGAATATATATATATTTATATATGTATACTCACAATCACAGTGTAAGTTTGGCAAACTGATGTTTAAACTCACATCTATCTTCCCACCACTGTTTTTGTCGGGGTCATCCACGTACAGCTCATTGACACTGGCAACATAACAAGACGGCCACACAGGAAGGAGGGTTAAGATGATGCTGCACTTTTTTGGATGAAAAGCAAAGTACTTTATTTGACCACCATTTGGTTAGGAAGACCGTCACTAAGTCACGTGCAAAGTGTTCTGTAACAAAGTGTACTTTGTTACAGTGGCGCCCGGAACGCCATGCGAGTTTCCCACAATTCGGGAAACTCGCATTGCACTGTATTTGTGAGGTCATTTATGTAATATCCTGCCCGTCACCATGTCTTCCCCTCTCTCGCCGCGACGGGAGACACAGAGAGAGTGACACATGCACACCAAAGCCAATTTCCTGTGAGACAATTGACTTCATTGGTGGGTTACGACACTGGCCCGACAGAAAACACATAATTATTGGGACATTGACATTCACAATCATGAATCGTGGCTTGCGCCTTTATTAGCGCTCCTGTTGCCGTGTTGGAGCAAGAGTTGAGGACATGGTGAAATTAGTTTGTGTGTGTGTACCTGTTTGTGTGTGACTGTGTACCTACATTTCAGTGGCTATGAAGCCCGTCAATTCCGACAAGAAGAGGAAGAGTATGAACACACAGCAGAGGATGGATACTGTAGAGACAAACACGGAAGAGTTTAACTTAAAAGTTGAAAAAATTGCATTTTTTTTAAACCCATGATCCTTTATCAGCATTTAAAGGTATCCCAAAGAAAATTGCACATTAGGGTAAGAATGACCTTATCTGCTAAAGTCAATAAATGACCTCACAGCATGGTTGTTAAAAAGAGTCTCTAAACGGCTTATGTTTTACGGGTGCTTATAAAGGCAGCTATTACATCGCCGTTTAAAGCCCTTCCTTTGGTGATTATATGTTAATGCCAAGACAGCCATTACAACACATCTCCTTCGAGAAGAGTGAGGTCATGCCGAATATGCTCGACAAACAGACCATTTTGGGTTTCCTCTGAAAAACTCACACTCTCGCAATTACGTAGACCTAAAAATGGCACCTATACAGAGCGTCTCAACTGGAGTGGACTCAACTTGGCCCGGGAAGACACCGTCTTAGAGCAGCGGACCTCAAAAGATAATAGGCAGTGTGGTTGTTGTTGTGGACTGAGCCAGGACATGACGACTTAAGACTGCCTTTGTTGAGAGTGAGAGAAGCTATGGGCCTATTCAACATCACATGATACAAAAGAAACACGAAGACTCAACTTACAAGACATAAATCTTGAGCAACCGTGACACGCCACAAAAGTATGAGTGACTTGGCTGAGTCAGAGAGCCGTCGGCAGGTGACCCGTGTGAACAAGATAACCTTCACCGGGGGGGGGGAATCATCATCGGTCACATGACCCTGTGGGTAGAGCAGGGCGTGACTGCCTAGCCAACCGGTGGCTTGATTGAGGAGGGCTTACCAAAAGGTAATGTTTAACTATGATACAAACACTAGGGAGTACCGGGATGACACATAGGCGACCAGTTCAGGTTCATCAAAGGACATGTAGAAGAAACACAGCCATGAGTTAAATGCAGAGCCCAACCATGCGTGGCGACACCACACATGCAAAGCGTTGTGTTGATTGCCACCTTCCAGTGCTGTTATTTCAATGGGATGATGTGTCCCTTGACTCATTGGTTTCAGCACAGGGTGAAACAAACCGAGAGAAAAAACGCTTTTAGAGTTGCGCTGTGTTCTGTATATTGCAATAGCACTTCCCATAATAGTAATAACAATGTCATCAGTATCTTACAACACAAGTCTCGGAACAGAAAATCATTATTTCTAAACTTTTACAATAATGAAAAAGTATTATTATTTAAGTATTATTCACTTTTTTTTAATCACACCATAACAATACACCGCTAGACACTCAGAAAAAAAACATGTTGGAATGCTGACCTAATCCGTAACAAAGGGTCAAATATTTGACCTTTTGTGAAAGGGAACAAGCTGTATGTGGTTTTTTGTGGAACCATGAAACGCAATATTGGGGAGTTTTTTCCTGCTTGCATCGACGGTGCGATGCCCTCACCTCCCGTACAAACAATAGTGGGACGTAGTTGATCGAGACAAGGGTGACAATTGTGTACAGAAATAGCCTTTATTTATTTTCCCTTGGCTGACATTGTCTTATAAAAGAAGAAAATTAATTCATGGAGCAAATTTATTTCCTGTGATCCTAAAAAAAACATGTGTACTAAATGTACTTTGGGGGTTGGAAGGAAACATGCATAAATATCTCTGCACGCGGCGGATAATAGTCAACATAATTGTTACATGATGACTTCCTGACATCGAACAGGAAATTCAATGACATCAGCGAAAAAGCGGGTTTGGATTACATTGTCAGGGTCTTAGTTGTGCCTGTGGCCCAAAAAGAGTGTGTGTGTGTGTGTTGATCAAGAACATTCCTGCCATAGCAGTTGCTAGAACAAGATGTGTTCAGGATTTATGCCCCTGGGGTACGCCTTCACTTGGCACAGGTAAATACTTAAATTACAGCTTCCAACTCCGCCCCTCGCTTAGAGATTGTTCCCCCCAAAATTCCTCCTTCCTTGAAGGATACCAGTCTGAACACATTTAAATATGTGGAATATGAATACGTGTGAAAATACGGACAAGCTGATCAAATGAACACCATTTTTTGAGGGAGTTTATTTAGTTCCAATAATTAAGTTTGACCTCTATTCGGTAATACATATAACAATTGTTCATAACAGTAACATCTGTAAATAATGCAAATGCAAATAAAATGTAAACTCCCTACCATCTATAGATATTACATTTTATGCAGATATGATTTCATAAATAGAAAATAACAACAGAAGCCCATTGGCTACTTACTGAAAGCTCCTGTGTACGTGGGTTGGGTGAGGTCTTTTGGTACTTTCCTATATATATCAAATCTGTGGAATGGAAGAAAAGGGAAATAAAAAATAGTGAGAAGAAAGGCATACTCAATACGTGCTTACAAAAACACGTTGCTCTGAGTAAACTTGTACATGCTGTACCCATGAGGCTGTGTGATATTACAGAAGAGATGTGGAATGTTATTTATGGGTGAAAGCCATTACAAACAGGCCACCAGGCGGCCAGCTGCAGTGCACACAAACCCCTTTATTTGGATTGAGGCCTCTGGACTACGTGACCTACGCTACCTCTGCAAAGACTAGTGAACTTCACGATATACAAATGGCTGTACACAGACAGCCATATGCTAATAGAAGGACACGATTCAGACATGAACTTCATATGGTGTAATGCAAGTTTATTATGTAATTGTTATTGGACTTTGTAAACAAATTCTACTCTTGAATTTAATATGAATCTGGATAGATTTAAAATATCTTTGGGCAAAGTAGTGTATGGCAAACATACAAAATCTGATAGATCAAGAAAACCTAAACTTGCCTATTAAGGAAGGCAGGAACTCAAGTTAAACCTCACTCACGTAAAACTGTTTAGGTCAACAGACTCCGAGCCGACTCCATCGTGTCCTTTTTGGGTATCAAAAATTTTTTCACCCCCAAACTCTGGCGGACCGCCCCCCCCCCCCCCCACTGGTCCTGCCCACCCCGCATTTCCTCTCCCCACCCAAAACATTCACTTCTGTGCATATTTTCTTCCACAGGCGTTTCCAGAGAAGTAATCGCAAATGACGCAATTGCAGGGAGGGGGAGGAAGTGGGAGGCTGGGTTTCCTATTCGGGGCACAATCCCCGCCGTTTCACCTTGATCACTTTCTCCCCCTCTTTTTCATTCAGAAGTACCCGGTCAAAGCCCAAAGCCTGATCAATCCATCACAATAACATATCCACTGTGTGTGTGTGTGTGTGTGTGTGTGTGTGTGTGTGTGTGTGTGTGTGTGTGTGTGTGTGTGTGTGTGTGTGTGTGTGTGTGTGTGTGTGTGTGTGTGTGTGTGTGTGTGTGTGATAAATGTTGCTAACCAGGAAGGCAGACCAGAAAGGATGTGGGGGCATAGAAGACCCCTGTGGTGAAGGGAAGTACGGAGGGGGGGGGGGGGGGGGGGGGGGCTTCCATGCCAGACAACCAGAGCACCACAACATCCACCATTGTTAGGAGGAACCATCTCCTTCCTCAACCCCCTTTCACGCAACACAGTTCTCAAGCCGTCATCATATCCCAAAAATAATGGATCCTATTTGAGATGGCGCTACAACAGCGTTTTGCATCATTTCTGTCTCCTCATTCTTTGGGTGTTTGTTCCCTATTTTCCATGAAGCACCCACAGCATTAAGTCGATTGCGGGGGACACTGTGTGTTAGGATGTTATCGGTAACATCCAACGATGGAAAGCAGTGTGACTGCTTTTCAGCAATTCTGACCTCGGCCGTTCGAGTGCTTCGTGCGAATGTGTCACCGTGAATGTACTGATAATAAAGCGTTTAAGTGTTAGTGGTACTGGATCTGCTGGGCTGATATGCTGAGATAGCAAGACACCTCATAATGTCTAACATCAGGTGTTTTTAAGATAGCAAAAGCCATAGTTGATTAGGTCGGTGTTCAGAGGCAAATCGTGTAGGCCAAGTCAGAACAGTACTGAAGAGAACCATAAACCTGGAGCTGGCTTGAGTAGGCTGTTTATTACAATCACATTAGCTTCACACAACTAGCGTGGCTTTACCCCATCTCTGACTGCGCTACAGATAATTGCACAAGTTAAAGGGATACGCCAAGATATCTGTAAATTGGCGTTTGCCTGTATTGCCCAGATTGTTTAATTCCAAATTCACCATTGTGTGTCTAGAAGGGGAGTTTATTTGGTTAGCAATTGCTTTCTGTTAGCCACTTACATTGACTTGCAGAGTTACAGCCTAGCTCCTGTTCATGTGAGGGGAATACACTTTTAACTACTATCTAAAGATTGCCAATGTGTTCTGAATAGTCACTTACTCAAAACGAGTGCCAGTAACAGCACAACAAGATTGTTTGTCTACAAAAACACATAATACGGAACTATTTTGGGCGCTGTGGTTATTAGGGTACATTAGATTCACCGCTGATTAGGTTACCCTCCACGTAGACTACCCAGAAGCAGCTGATTATATAATTGTGTGATCGATGCGTCACAGGTAGCCTAATAATTACAGCTCCAGAAAATAGTGCCAAATTATCTGTGTATTTGTAGACAAACTGTCTACTTTAAACAAACTACTTAAATAAGCGACTATTTGGAACACGTTATGAATCTTTTAGACGGGAACTATGCTACTGTAACTTTGCAAGTCAATGGAAGTGGCTAACAGAAAGCAAATGCTAACGCAGTGAACTCCACTTCTAGATGCACAATGGTTAATTTGGAATTAAACCACACCAATCTGGGTAAAACAGGCAAATGCCAATTTACAGAAATCTTGGCATATCCCTTTAAGGCATGCACTGTTTTACTCTGAAACAAACATATTGCAGGTAAATGCAAAATCATTGCATGCTCAGTTACTTTAAAAATAAAAAACGACACAATAGCAGGCCAACATCTTGACTATTGTTAAAAAGTGTTAATCCAGTTATGTGAAATAATGCTCACACTACTGCTTACATTTTCAAGGTGGAATAAATATCCTCTATTAGATTCATCAAAATTGGAACATTTTGGTTGCAATCAGGGAGCTTGTGTGTAGTAGTTCATGATTTATTTGGGGACACATGATGCATTTCCTACATTGATTTTCCCAATGTTTGTCTCCTAGTCCTTTACTACTCGTTTGCCACTCTAACTAAAACATTAACTCAACACAAGTTCCCCTCTCTTTTGCAGAGGCACACACATCAGTGAATCATTCCAGGTGGAAAATGACGTGTCCAAATCAGCAAGTGTCTGCTACCTTGCAGAGTCACTTAGACAGCAACACTTAGTAAGTAGACCAAACAGGTTCAATGTCTGGTAGACAAAGGGAGTGAGTGACACACCCGGATACATTTCAGGCTCCTTCAGAGAAGCCTTGAAACAAAATGGATTCTTTCATTACAGTTTAAGGTTGACAGACAGGGAGTCAGAAACTATGATTAAAGCAAACTACAGACAGTCAGTGTGGTTTGTATCTCAGTGTGAATGAGACTTTGACGTTATTCTCAACAATGCTTTCTGAGACTACTATGTGTGGTAAACACTGATATTTCAAAAATATATGTTTTGACTAAACACATATCTGATATAGTGTAAAGTGTGTGTGAGAGAACGTTTGAGCTGTGCAAAAAGTAGAGGAACTGTAAATTATCCAGAAAGGTACTATTAATAATGTAAGATACTATTACTGATGTTACAGTGATGCCATGGGTAACTGTTTTGTAGGTTATTTTCAGAAATGTATGGGGGGGGGAGAAGCATATGCCAAACCTTAAACTTTACAAAGAACCCCATAATTTGACTAATGTTTCAATGTTAATTCATGTGTCAATGGCTTACTAGTTCATTGCGTGTAGCCCAAATTGTTGCAGCTTATCGGTCGCTCAACAGTACATGAAAGCATGGTTGATTACTGCAATATTGGTAAATACATGTTTTATTTTTTGGTCGGGCCATAATGACTAAGGGTAATTGAGGTTAGACCGGTTGAGAACCACTGATCTGTGTCCCTGTACGTTGTATTTTCTATCTCATTACTAGGCCTAACTGCCCATTTATTTTTGACAAACTATGACGCGATTAACGCATCCCTGGCGAATTAAATGCGAAAATGACCAGCAAAAGTTGTTCCCCGCAGATTACATGTTGCTACCATCGATCGACTCAAAAGCTTTTAAGACAAAGCTTACTGGTCTTTCTGTCCAAGATGTATGAATATAAGTATGATCATTATGCGAATGTAGGACCACTAAACGCATGAGCCCAATGCAATCCAATACAATACAGGGATTAGTAACTTCACGGGAATACTTCAGCATTGGAGCTCCAACCCTTTATCGAAGGGCTACAACTCGATACAAAATGTAACAATGTATGCGTTTAAGGCTAGTTGAGAAACACTGCTTTAAGTTTGGCTCGGGGTTTTGATTCACAGTATGCGAGGAATTCATTCTGCAATGCACACTGAGTACAAATTACACGTGTCCGTGCGTGTTCCTATTAAATGTATCAATACTCACCTCCTCACATCGAAAGGCATGATGTATTTGAGTTTGACAGAGGCGACTATGGAGCAAAATGTAGTTAGCGGTATACACGGTACTCTTCCCAATTCCACCGGTTGTTCACCGTTACCGGGGTTGACGTCGGCTTAGGACGCTTTGCAAAATCTGATTGGGCCAGAGGTTTCCGACAACTTCCTGTAAAGGGGATTATTTTTCCTTCAGTCCAATGTTTGAATTTAGTTCACAATGTTTGAATTTAGTTCACTTTTTTTCAAAGCATCTTAACAATTCAGAAAATGATTTGACTTCCATATAATAAATTACACTTTTTTTCTAAACCTGTACTCAACAGTAACTCCAGGAAAGCTGGCACATACACACACACACACACACACACACGCACGCACGCACGCACACGCACGCATGCACACGCACGCACGCACACGCACGCACGCACACGCACGCACGCACACGCACGCACGCATGCACGCACGCACACACACATACACACACATCAGAATCAGAATCAGAATCAGAAAAGCTTTATTGCCAAGTACGCTTTTTAAACATACAAGGAATTTGTCTTGGTGATGTAGGTGCACGTCACGTTCTCTATTGCACATTAAACAGAACAAACAAAAGAAGTATAAATATATGTATAAATATATACACACAATTTAGATGTACAAGAGCAGATTTAAGTACAGTGGCATGTAAAGCCAGGGGTGGGGTGTGGAGAGAGTCAGGGTGGTTTCCGGGCCTTGTTAATAAGGCTAGTGGCGGAGGGGAAAAAACTGTCCTTGTGACGAGAGGTTTTGGTCCTGATGGACCTCAGCCTCCTGCCAGAGGGGAGTGGCTCAAAGAGATTGTTGCCGGGGTGGGAGGGGTCAGCCACAATCTTTCCTGCACGCTTCAGAGTCCTGGTGGCGTAAAGGTCCTGGAGCGGTGGCAGATTGCAGCCAATCACCTTCTCAGCTGAGCGAATGACACGCTGCAGTCTGCCCTTGTCCTTGGCTGTGCTAGCAGCATACCAGGTGGTGATGGAGGATGTGAGGATGGACTCAATGATGGCTGTGTAGAAGTGCACCATCATTGTCTTTGGCAGGTTGAATTTCTTCAGCTGCCGCAGGAAGTACATCCTCTGTTGTGCTTTCTTGACGAGGGAGCTGATGCTCAGCTCCCACTTGAGGTCCTGGGAGATGATAGTTCCCAGGAAGCGGAAGGACTCCACAATGTTGATTGTGGAGCCAGAGAGGGTGATAGGGGCAGGTGGGGCTGGGTTCTTCCTGAAGTCCACAACCATCTCCACTGTCTTTAGAGCGTTGAGCTCTAGGTTGTTTTGCTTGCACCACTTCACCAGGTGGTCAGCCTCCGACCTGTAGGCGGACTCGTCTCCATCAGAGATGAGTCCGATGAGGGAGGTGTCGTCCGTGAACTTCAGAAGCTTGACAGACTGGTGACTGGAGGTGCAGCTGTTGGTATACAGGGAGAAGAGCAGAGGAGAAAGAACACAGCCCTGAGGGGATCAGGTGCTGATGGTCTGTGAGTCGGAGACGTGTTTCCCCAGCTTCACATACTGCTTCCTGTCTGACAGGAAGTCAGCGATCCACCTACAGGTGGAGTCAGGCACACCAAGCTGGGAGAGTTTCTCCTGAAGCAGAGCCGGGATGATGGTGTTGAAGGCAGAGCTGAAGTCCACAAACAGGATCCTGGCATAGGTTCCTGCGGAGTCCAGGTGCCGGAGGATGTAATGGAGGGCCAGGTTGACTGCATCGTCTACAGACCTATTGGCTCTGTAGGCAAACTGTAGGGGGTCCAGGAGCACACATACATATATATTGAATCTTTATATATATGTATATATTTTATATATATATATATATATATATACATATACACACATTCTATTCAGGACCATAGAGTCTAAATGATCCTGAATATGTTTTAGCATACTTTTTCTTTTGGAGATGCCAGCAGCTATCTGTAATGATGGCGTGCAAACAATATTTGAGGAAATAAACAATAAATAGCCTGAACATACAGAGAACTTCAATGTACCATACTTGCTCAATACATTCTTATTTAATGATAGTTACCACATACTTCCTGTTAGGAACACCCAATGGGACTCCCTTGAGATTTAATCAAGTGGTTCTGGGATTTGTGTGCCTGTGAAACCTCGGGGCAATCCATAAGGTTTCAACCGCCTAGGCTACAAAATAAACCACACTCTTCGAGGGGTTTATGTATTCAACTGTGGTTTATCCTCAGAGTTGAGGATGGGTGTTTGTGTGTAATTTCTTTGTTTATTTATACATTTATGTTGTTTGGGGCTGAAATTCATTTTGAAGTTCTACAAGTTCATGAACATGCAGTGAGTGACATTGAATCCAAACAAATGATTTCCTTCAACAAACAAAAATATGTAAGTAACAGACCATGGATGATGAGTTTTAGGTTCTTTCAACAAAGAGGTGACACATTCCACACCCTGCTAGCATGTGATGTTGACACATCTTACATAATGCAAAAGAGATACTTTAATGCTGTGATGGGGATTTTGAGTTTCCTGGTCTCCCTATGATCTGTAATGTATAGTACATGTAAATGTAAAGCAAAACTGCTAGGTTGGGGGATGGTGCATTTGTTCAGCTGTTCAAGTGGTTTCCCAATGCAGACTCATCTGTTGCCCACAGCGTCTGACAGTAAACAGACAGCGTTTACAGCAAGCGATAAGATCCAAAACACAGGAAATGCCTCACCAAGCTTCTCTGTTTCACTTCTCTTTCTGTACGAGGGACGCCAATGTGACGCTGCCTAGAATGATTGACATCGAAAATAATAACAGTAACAACACAACTTACGGTCACCAGGAGACGGACATCAGCACATTTGTACAAACCACCAAATCACATGCTTCCTTAAATGTATTCATGAGTTCAATAATAAACAGGCTTTCTGTAAACACACATTGCCTTAAAACTTTTGAAAGTATAACTCAACAAGGCAACTGAACGTGAGACATTCATTGAACATTATTGCTTAATATTTTGCAATATTTATCTTTGCTTGCAACTTCACCTGGGGTGTGTCGTGACGTCATCATGTTGAAATGAAGCCGTGGCGTGATGTCATGTCCAGCTCATCGATGCATCACTAAGGGGAAAACAATCGCTCTGAGAACAAAATGTTTGGGTACAGCTTGTTTTCAGAGACCACCCCCTACACACCTCTCTCTCTCTCTCTCTCTCTCTCTCTCTCTCTCACTCCCTCTCTCTACCTCGTGTAACATTCCTGGCCTGTGGCATTTTACAGTTGACTCATCTCACTGGAGTGTGAGGTTAAAACAGGTTGTAGAGTTCTGGCAACATACTGCTATGGCCTTAGTTTCCTCGTTCAAAGCCAACCCCCCATCCTTAAGTCTCCCTCCCTTCCTTCCTCACACTTGCCTTTCCTCTCACCCTTGACCAGGAGGAAACACAGAGCTAAGTCTTTAAGGATGTACACCTCCACATAGAGTGCCTCCATTCCCCACTTGCCCCCTTTTCTCGTCCATGTTACAGTGGGGTGAGAACGATGTCATGGCCTATAAATGTCAACAACATCTTCCGAAGCAAAACACAGGCCTTTCCCATTTATTGCAGAGACAAACGATCCAATATAACTTTATTGGCCCCACAATGGTGGTGTTGTTTCCAGATTACATCTGCTTTCATTCATTTGCTATGTAATTATGATTGACTTGAGGTGAAATTAAGAAACTGAATTGAAGTTACCTTTGCAAAAAAACAGCAATGCAATTAAATGAAAAAATTCCACTACCTGAAAACAATACAATTTAAAAGGGTACATCTAGGTCAACCCACTGGAAACATAAGTTACACAGCAAAACAAATGTGTGGTTAGTCGTTGCGGTGTGGGTTTGAGAAACACTCCCAAACATTGCGCTATAGTGTCCGCACGCGTGTGTTATCTGTCAACAGTATCTCGTTTTCTATTAGCAACAACAACCCTCTGAGTCAGCAAAGCATACTGTGAAAAAAAAAACGGTCCTGAGAAGTTTGTCTGATAGTGATTATGGTTTGGTTTAGGTTTTTTTCTCTCTCTCTCTCTTTTTGTATTCTTTACCGATTTTCAAGAGATCCCCATCTGCTGTTGTCTTCCTGTAAGACTGCTTTTTTGTTTCCAGCATGTGGAAATTTACTGGACTTCAGATTTCTATACAGTGATTAACTTTTATGGTTAGCCTTTGCTCACAGGGCATTGAACCTTATGTACCTCGGACTAATAAAAACAAAGAATAAACCTTTATGGCCCCCATGTCAGGTATTTGCTTATTATCTTGTTATTTGTCAACTCTCAGTTGAAGAGGCAAAATAAAAATATAATTAAACAATAACATCATGGAAAATTTGCCAAATTCCTTATACGCTGACATACAAATAAAAAACAACGATTCTGTAATGAAGATAAGATGACAGCTTTAAATGTAACATTACATTCAATGTTCCCACGTTCAGAGGTCAACTGTTTTTCCCAACAAACACCACTACTACTTATAATATGCTACTAATTATAATACTAATAATATTAGTAGTCATAATTATTAAAGTAATAATAATAATAATGATCAGAATAATAACAATAATCAGAATAATATTAATAATATTATCAGAATCATCATCATAATGCTATTATTGTAATTTGAAAAAGGGCACTTAACACACACACTATATACTTTAAGTATATACACTATATGTATATATTAAATATTCAAGTATACCAAAAACAAAAAACAGAATTATTATATTGAAACTGAATCTAGTGTCCCAAAATCACTCACTGGGCACGGCTGCTCGTTACACAATGACGTGTGAAACAGGCAGGATGCCAAGAGGGGCGGACCCTTGACGTCAGCGGATTTTCATTCTCAAGCGGCGGAGGAGGTATATAAGCCCTTTTCAAACTGTCCGTTTACAGAATCAACCTCTGAACAAGTCAGTGGATTTGTTTACACATTTATAGAACAATATTCGGATACATCAAAAAGAGACGCGATCGTTTTTGTTATCGGTTTATCAATTGCATTGACATATTTTTGATAAAGAAAGTATTACATTTTTCAATTTGCGCTTGGACTCATCCGGAAAAAGGTCCTAACAGGCGACTCAAACAAAATAATACAACGCTTTCAATCGTATTTAAATAGCGCTTACAAGTAATACACTTTTTATGTATTTGGATTTAACTTTTTTTTACCGACGTCCTACTATGGTCATAATGGAGGTCCCCAGCATCCACTGTGCGTCTCTACGTGATTTGTTGGAGGGCGACGAGAGCGGTTGCCTCGTACTGGACTGCAGATCTTTCTTCTCGTTCAACTCGTCGCACATACCGGGCTCATCAAATGTCCGCTTTAGCACCATTGTGCGCAGGAGAGCCCGTGGTGGCCTAGGACTGGAGCATATTGTTCCCAACGAGGACACACGAAACCGACTTCTCTCTGGAGAGTATGACTCTGTGGTGTTCCTCGATGATCGCAGTTTGGACTTCAGCCAAGTGAAGAAAGACGGGACCCTGATGCTTGCTGTTACCGCGCTGTGCCGTGACCCCTGTGGCGCAAGTGTGTTCATGCTAAAAGGTATGGGCGTTTAAAAAAGAAACCGATATGTCATAACTATCTTCAAATCCTTTTGGACATTTATTAGGTCATGTTGACCTGTTCAGTGTTGGTGTCGTATCCTAACAACTGCACAACAAATGTGGATCACAGCTGTCATCGCAACAGCTGGTGTCCTACTGTGAAATAAACAGTGGGCCAAAATAGCCCAGTAGGCTGTTGTGACTTGTTTAGAACAGGATATTAAAATGTCAATGGCCGTGTCGGAAATCTAACCCTCTTGTCTATTTTCTGATCTAGGTGGCTTTGACACGTTTTCCTCTGAGTACCCAGAGATGTGCTCCAAGCCTTCACCACCCCAAGGTCTCAGTTTGCCACTGAGTTCCACCCAGCCCCAAAGCGCAGACCCTGGCTGCAGTCCGTGCAGCACGCCCCTCTATGACCAGGTTTGTGTTTTATTGTTGGCCAAAATCCCCCTAAACCAATGTCTTATTGTATGCATCGTGTCAGAGTTGTTGTGTACCTTCTTTGTATTGCAGTGCTTAACTCTGTTGTTATTTTTACGTCTCTAGGGAGGACCAGTGGAGATTTTGCCCTTCCTGTACCTTGGCAGTGCGTACCATGCATCTAGGAAAGACATGCTGGACATGCTGGGTATTACTGCTCTCATCAATGTTTCTGCCAACTGTCCCAACCATTTTGAAGACTCCTTCCTATACAAGAGCATCCCCGTCGAGGACAACCACAAAGCCGACATTAGTTCCTGGTTCAACGAGGCAATCGAGTTTATCGGTAAGTCTATTGCACCTTATATATTTTTTATGAATCACCCTAAACTATTAACAGTAGGTCCATTGACTACATAACGGCCTTCCCACCCCCCTTCTCTGTCCCTCACTCTACGCATTCAATGAGCCTGGATTAAAATGTTGAAAAAGTTCCCTCCAAAACCGACCAGCTGTTCCTCATAGGCTCCCCGATTTAAGCATAATGGTAGTTACATCATTGCCCACCCCCCCTTGCAGCCTCAGTTGAGGACATATCCCCTTGTTCATGTAGAATTGGGAGGCAGCGGCCTCCATCTACTTTTCACGGGTAGTGGGTTGGCTGGTTGGGCCTGAATGGCTCACTCTGCGCCTCTTTGTTCTGGTGAGACAAAAGACGTGTTCTCCACACTCACGGCCAGCCTTCCTCCAAGACCAATATGCCCAGCAGGGGATTCACCCCACCCCCATTGTCCGTTCAGACCACCTCCATGGGGAATAGCCCCCACAAGCTCACACCCCATGCCCCTGCTAACTGCTTTTCCTGTGTATTAATGAGATGCGACCATTAGAGTGGCTACAGTGTCCTTTTGAATTTGAATAGCAACGGAAAGTGTTGCGAGTGTTGGCAGTTTATTTTCTTAATGCTTGCCTCTGGCGCCCGTAGGATATGAAAGCAATGTTTTATAACTGCCACAGTGTGATTGCGTGACACTAATCCCATCCTCCTCCTCCTTACAGACTCTGTGAAGAAGAACAGCGGTTGCGTGTTCGTCCACTGCCAGGCGGGCATCTCCCGCTCCGCCACCATCTGCCTAGCCTACCTCATGCGCACTAACCGGGTCAAGCTGGACGAGGCCTTTGAGTTTGTCAAGCAGCGGCGCAGCATCATCTCCCCCAACTTCAGCTTCATGGGTCAGTTGCTGCAGTTCGAGTCCCAGGTCCTGGCGTCGTCCACCTGCTCCTCAGAGGCTAGCAGCCCGGCCATCGGCAAGAGCAGCACAGTGTTCAACTTCCCTGTGTCCATACCGGTGCACTCGTCGGCCGGCCAGCTCTCCTTCCTCCACAGCCCCATCACCACCTCACCGAGCTGCTGAAGCCCGCGTGGTTGTGCCCCAAACCCTGCATTCTGCACCCCTCTATTGACTCTCTAGCAATGAGAGCTACAGGGGTTGCAATGTAAAACAACCATGGTGGTATCGCTGGACTCTGATGGTTTCCAAGTTGCTGCTCAACTGGCTGTTTTCTCTGGACATTGACAATAGCGCCAAACGTCCAACTATTTCATGTCGAAGCTACCAACTGGCAGTATTTTGTTCATCCTGTGAGCATGTAAACGTTACCCATAGCCATGCCAATATTGAGCAAATTAGGTCACATGACATGGTTGAATGATACAATTGAGAGTATTCCTGTATAGGAAGTGTATACAATTATTTCATTAGTTTTTTTGTATTCAAAGAAATAAGGTGATCGCTTTTGATAATCATTTATATTATTCGTACAGAATGGCAAGGCCTTAAAATTGCTATATTCACTATTAACTCAGGAATGTTTAATATGTTGTGATTGCCTTTTGTGCTTCCTGTGCTGGTTAAAGGAAGCATTATATAAGAAAGAAAATGGCCAAACTACAGACACCTATTTGGAAGTCACTCCAGTTGAATGTATATCCATTACTTTAACAGTTCAGGTTGAAAGGTTTGCCAATTGATGTGCAAAGAAATGGACATTGTAAACCTAATGAAACCCTGACGATCCTCACCCTTGGGAGGAAGTAACCGTTGATTACCTCATGTTTCTTTACTGTGTACCACAGCTCTGGGACAAAAATACTTGCCGCCTCCCCAACATTACCACAGTGGGGCCACAATAATACTCACTCACTGTGCTTTTGACTTATTTATTGAAGTAAAGTAATATATTTCTTTATCATATCTATTTTTGCATATGTTTAAGTGTTGTTTTGATACAATTGAATAAATACCAATTTGCCTTTTTGTACTTTAGAGAACTTGTGTGTTCTATTACTAAGTTGATAGTAGTTGTATGTCGTGCATCTAGAATACATCATGAAACATTGAAGGGGTAATAATGTGTTTAAATATTTAGATCTTCACAACTGCTCTTAAACAAAATTCAAATGGTTTTCAATGATGAAGAAGTATAGACGTCTGGGCAATATATTTCACTAGGACTACAACTACGAGCTTTTTATCAACATAGGTACATCCCCAATCTAGCAAACTATACTCATGGTTCACACATACATTGAAAGGACCACATGTCACTTGCATAGGAAACAAAAGAGACAAATAAATGGCCCCAATAAAGGCTTGTCCGGGATGCCTTTGTAACACCCTTTGGACACTCCATGCAACGGAATTCACTTTCCCTCTCTATATATCAGAGAATGCATCAGGATCTTGCTCACAGAAGACACACATGATGTCATGGTGTCTGCCATTGTGTGGTGCACACGCCCTGGTTGTGAGTCTGGGGCAACAGCAGGAGGCCTAAAGAATAAGCCAAGGAGCCCTCCCTCCACCGCCACAATAGGGGCAGCTGCAAGGCGTTTGGGAAAAGTGTGACAACTAAAGAGCATTCAAGGATCAGTCAAGCGCCAGCCTTGTGTCCCCCTGCCTTGCCGACCAATGAGGGGTGGTGACGGAAACGACCCTGAAAGGGAAAGAAATAAGTTTGGGTTGCAAATTAGCCAAACATTGGCTTTGACCCCCTAGGGTGGGTGTGAGAAAGAGAAAAAAATAAGTGAGGGAAAGAGAGGAGGATTTCTACTGGCCATAGGTCAGCTATAAACACCACCATGGTATGGATGTGGTAATGCATTTTCCCCCTTCGGGGAATCTAATATTGGCATCATCCCATTATAAAAATAAGTGGATAGTAAATTATATATGCATCTTATATTAAAACAAAGCAAGGCCCCTCTAGCCAAACATGGCCACCAAACAATGGCTCTGTTCATTCATTATCTCCACAGCACCGTTAAGCCAAGCTGTGATTTTGGTGACATGTGCTGCTCCCCTCCCCCTACACACACCATCAACCCCTCCTCACCACAGACTTCTTCCCCCATAATCACACGTCTTTGTGTTTTAGAGACTTCCTGTTAGGCTGAGGTGGGCTGGCTGTGTTTGTGTGTGTTGTGGTGGGGGCTGTGTCTCTGTATGTGTCTGTGTGTAAAATAAGTCCTCCTTTTTAATACTGCTCTGTTCTGGAGAGAAAGCTCTGATAAATCAGTTACAAGGCCCGGTCAGAGATACCAGCACTAAATGCGAATAGGGAGACCAGTCAACACCATGGTCAACGTGACCGATTTCTGGCTGTATATCCTTGGAAAATAATTATTTGTACTGCTTGAATTTACATTGAAAGACATTTATTTAAATATTGTGTGCTGGATTTTTGTGTGGCATGTCATCTTGGTTTAATGAGCTGTTACATTTAATAATAGGGCGTTGACTGTCATTTGTCCGCTAAGAATGTTAAGGGGAACAGAGCGAGGGGACCCAAATGCTCGACACAGAGAGGTGGAGAGGTACAGAGGGAGTTTATTGCGGGCGAGTAACCGACAAGCCGGGGAGTAGGCGAGCAGTGGGTACTCAGACAGGCAAGGGTTCGGCAACGGGCAGGTAGTCAGGCAGGCAAGGGTTCTGCAACGGGCGGGTTGTCAGGCTGGCAAGGGTTCGGCAACAGGCAGGCAGTCAGGCAGGCAACTAAGCACAAGGAGAGGACGGGTTACGGACAGGTACAGGGAAAAGACAAGCACTCTAGAGCCGGGATCGATGATACTAACGGGAGTAGAGTAAACAACGAACTAGCGCCGGCTGCTAGGAGAACCACGGCTGAAATAGTGTGCGTAGATTGGTGATTGCCGGCAGGTGTGTAAACAAGGGGGAATGGAGGAGCACGTGGAGTGGTGACCACCGGCGCATGCTAGGTGGCGGACGTGGACGGCATGACAGTGGACAGTGTGACAGTACACCCAACGCTGGACGGGTGATCACGGCGGAAGTCCCGGATGAGCGAGGCGTCCTCTGGCCCGTAGCCCTCCCAGTCCACTAGATACTGGTGTCCACGGCCGCGACGATGCACACCCAGAAGGCGTAAACGCCGGGTGGTTGTCAATGAGCCTGGGTGGCGGTTGGGGTAGAGCGGGGGGAGACAGCGGGCTGGTGGACACGGGCTTGACCTGGGAATCATGAAAGGTAGGGTGCACACGAAGGGACAAAGGGAGTTTAAGACGGACGGCACAGGGGTTGATGAGGGACTCGATCTCGAAGGGGCAGACGAAACGGGGAGAGAGTTTCTGAGTGGCCCCCTTCAAGGGAAGATCCTTCGACCGGAGCAAAACCCTTTGCCCGGGTGAGTACTGCGGGGCCGGCAGACGGCGCTTGTTAGCTTGCAGCTGGGAGCGGGAGGATGCACGGAGCAGGGCAGCGCGTGCACGCTTCCAGGTGCGCTGACACCGGCGCAGGTGAGCCTGGACGGAGGGGACCGCAATCTCCGCCTTTAAGGCAGGGAACAGGGGCGGTTGGCACCCCAACGAACACATGAAGGGGGACAGACCAGTGGACGCATTAACGAGGGTGTTATGGGCGTACTCAACCCAGGGGATTTGAGTGCTCCAGGAGGATGGATTAGCGTTCGTGACGCAACGGAGCGTGGCCTCCATCTCCTGGTTCGCCCGCTCCAACTGTCCGTTGGATTGGGGGGTGGTATACAGAAGAGAAACTGACTGTGGCTCCCAGGGCCGCACAGAACGCACGCCAGACCTGGGAGATTAACTGGGGCCTACGGTCGGAGACAATATCCGACGGGATGCCATGTAGGCATCCCTCTTCCCTACCAGAGGGAAGTTTGGGAAGCGCCAGGAAGTGGGCAGCCTTGGAAAAACGGTCGATGACCGTGAGGATGGTGGTGTTTCCTTCGGACGGGGGAAGCCCGGTGATGAAGTCCAAGGCGATGTGTGACCACGTACGACTGGGGATAGGCAGGGGCCGGAGCAGACCAGAACGGGGCCGGGTTGAGGACTTGTTCCGAGTGTAGGTTGCGCACGCCGCGATAAACGAGCGGATGTCCGCGTCCATGGTGGGCCACCAGAACCATCGACGGATGAAGTCCAGGGTGCGGGTTAAGCCACGGTGACAAGTGAGTCTTGTAGCGTGGGCCCAGGTAAGCACCCTAGACCGCACCGCGTCCGAGACAAGCAAGCGGTTGGGAGGGCCGGTTCCGGGGTCAGGCTGTTGTTCCTGCACCTGGAGTACTGCAGACTCGACCTCCCAGGCAAGCGTAGCGACAAGGCAGGCAGACAGCAGGATGGGTTCGGGGTCCTTGCAGGGGTCCTCAGAGGAGTGTAGACGGGACAGGGCATCCGGCTTAACATTCCAGGAGCCAGGTCGGTTGGTAAGGGAGAAATTGAAACGGCCGAAGAATAGGGGCCATCTGGCCTACCGGGAGTTGAGCCTCTTGGCGGACTGGATGTAGGACAAATTATGGTGGTCCGTCCACACGATAAATGGCTGCTCCGCGCCCTCCAGCCAGTGACGCCACTCCTCCAGCGCCAAGTTTACGGCCAGGAGCTCGCGGTTTCCCACGTCGTAGTTCCGCTCCTTCCAAGCTGCATGGGCTCCGGCTTGGGGGAAAGCGATGGTTCGCGACAGGAAGGGCTGGCGCTCGAGGGAGGAGGCCGGGAAACTGCTGGCGAAACGGGGAGGGGCGTCGGGGACGGACGGAGAGCCCGCTCTCTGCGGCGCTCACGTAGTCGATTGTCCACCCGAATGGCAAGAGCTATCAGGTAGTCGAGGTTTGAGGGATCCTCCCGGGAGGCCAACTCGTACTTGACGGCATCGCAGAGCACGCTCACGAAGATCCACTGCAAAGCCTCCTCGTTCCGGTCGCTCTCCGCCGCGAGGGTGCGGAACTCGACAGCGAAGGCGGCGACGCTTCGTGGTCCTTGGCGTAGGGACTGCAGGCGCCTCGAAGCCTCCCTGCCCCGAACAGGATGGTCGAAGACCTTCCGCATCTCCTCCGTGAATGCGGAGTAGGCGGAGCAGATTTCGGAGCCGTTCTCCTACGCGGCCATTGTCCAGGTGAGAGCCTTACCTTGCAGCGCTCCGATCAGGTAAGCGATCCGGGACCTGTCGGTGGGGTACGTCTGGGGCTGCAGTTTAAAGACCAGAGAGCACTGTAGCAGGAATGCTCGACAGGACCCCAGGTCGCCCTCGTAACGCTCCGGGAGGTTGGACGCGATCTCCTGTAGGGCCTGATCGTGTTGGCCTAGGAGGGCTCCTTGGCAGGAGATCACCAGTCGAAGAGCCTCTGTGTTGGCTGGGCCCATGATGGCTAGTTCTTACTGTTAAGGGGAACAGAGCAAGGGGACCCAAATGCTCGACACAGAGAGGTGGAGACGGCGGAGAGGTACAGAGGGTGTTTATTGCGGGCGAGTAACCGACAAGCCGGGGACTAGGCGAGCAGTGGGTAGTCAGAAAGGCAAGGGTTTGGCAACGGGCAGGTAGTCAGGCAGGCAAGGGTTCGGCAACGGGCAGGTTGTCAGGCTGGCAAGGGTTTGGCAACGGGCGGGTTGTCAGGCTGGCAAGGGTTCGGCAACAGGCAGGCAGTCAGGCAGGCAACTGAGCAGAAGGAGAGGACGGGTTACGGACAGGTACAGGGAAAAGTCAAGCACTCTAGAGCCGGGATCGATTACACTATTGGGAGTAGAGTAAACAACGAACTAGCCACGGCTGCTAGGAGAACCACGGCTGAAATAGTGTGCGTAGATTGGTGATTGCCGGCCGGTGTGTAAACAAGGGGGAATGGAGGTGCACGTGGAGTGGTGGACGCCGGCGCCTGCTAGGTGGCAGAAGTGGACGGCGTGACAGTGGACGGTGTGACAAAGGAAACAATAAATTGTTGCAGTTTAATTGTAGTTTATAGGCTACTGTTATTCTTTACATAGCATACCTCTAAGATCATCAGAGGAAAGCCCTGTCCACATTTTGACACTCAAAATAATTTACTTAGGAAAACAACAATCATTTAAATGCCTTGATGATTGGACGTCCATTTCATTGTGTAGTTTCAATGTTCTTATTCAAGAACACGCTAAAAGATGGCAAGTAAGACATCCAAACACACAGAGCACTCAATACACACCATTGCATACATTAGTCTGTGCATTGTTATTATAACACAAACTGTGACCAGGTCAAGTGTGAGCCGTGGTGGCTTTGTTTCACCATTGTTGGTACAGTTTACACACCTAACCCATCCAAAATAGACACACATGCTGACCTGCAGGGACTTTATAAGGGGATTTAATACTATATGACGTATCTCTTTGCAACATCCTGTTGTCGTTTCAGTTTCAATTTTAACACACCCGTTCTAAAACAATGTGTCAATGATCATCAACAGAAAATTAAATGTTCATCATTGTTGTTTTGGTTGTTTTTATTTGATTCTGTTTCTGTTCATTTGAAATTAGGATTTTTTTGCTGGTCCTACTTCTCTGACTATGTTAACAATGAACAAGTTATAAGGCTAACAGCGTAAGTACACATCCATTCACTTTTGATTATATGTGGACATCATAAGCATACATGCCTGAAATTCATTTTTAAGTTTGTACAGAACCATTGCCATGTACTTGCCTACATAGCAATGGCTATGTCAGCCAACCTTTGTTAGATGTGTGAGATCTGGTCCTTGCGTGACTAGCACTGAGCTAAGTCCAGATCTATGGGCAGATAGTCTCCTGAAAATGTCTGTGGAATGTCAGGATGTCACGTATGGCGTCAGTGAAGTAGCATTTCCTTGCCAAACGGCTCCTTCCTCAACAGCTTTTTCTGAGGGGCCAGAAAATAAGGATGTTGAAGGCTGAATGTGGAAACCCTGTTCCAAACAGTGTGAACCACAGGCCAAGAAAGGACCATTCTACAAAAGCAAAATTTCCACAAAATAATAATAATTTATTTAATTGATATTTAATTTGACTAAGATGGAAGGACTGTGTTCTTCTATCGTCCTACAGACAGGAGGGCACTTAAACGGTGATTTATCTACTGTTAAAACGCACAATATAGCCTACTTTTAATAACGATCTAGCAGGCCTTAGAGAAAATGCCCAAAACCTACAATAAACAAAACCCGAGCCTCATTCACCCCACTGACGCTGAACAAAGCCTGTATTTTTCCACTCTTCAGAGGCAATGGGTTGTGTTTAAATGCAGAAAAGAGAGCATGCGTGGAGTATTTGAAGAATGTCTGGCATCCACCCCACTACGTGTTGACGGGCTGCCCTTTCGTCGCTGGTGACGTCGACCCCAGAAAAGAAATATGAGAACATATCATTCAAAACGCCTGATAGATGCATTATATTTGTGTTAATACTTCTAAGAGGTTATAAAGAATCATACAATATCAGTGTGAGTATACTTGTTTCAGTAGACCCCTATATAGGGCTATGGGTTGTATGCGGGCTTACTGTATTTCAAAGAGTTACCAAACACGTCTGGTGGAAAATGTATCCTTTACTGGTTGATTTATTGCCCTCTTGCTGAGTCGTTACAACTTTCACTTAACCAGTGCAATTATTACATATGAGCGCCCTCTACGGGTTTCTTTATAGAGCTACAATAACAATTGCGATAGCTGGGTGTAGAGGCCAATGGTTTGACCCACATGAGAAAGATGTACATTATCTTTGCTGGTGGATGGCAAGTTCAGCTGTTTACTTCCAAATGGAAAAGTTAAGTAACACTATCCTCTCAACAGAATAGGTCTACAGTAAGTCAGTATCTCAAAGAAACTCAAGTTTCGAGTTTTTGTTTGTTTTGGTAGGCAAGATTAGCCCAAGGCCTACATCAATATGGTATTGCAATACCAGCGACATTAGGGGGCCAGCCATGATAACAATTTAAATGTGTTGGAGAAGGGTTTTCCAGTGCCCAAGGGCCTATGTGCACCATGAGTGAATATTGTGAATAATGCGTTAGCCAAGCCTTTAGGAGGGTAGTTAGGTCACCTAATTTTTGCCTAATTTCTTATGACCCAAGCAAAACATAACATAATAGTATATCCCATTAGAACAGTATGGTAACAAACACTCTTCATTTGACAATTTAGGTCAAAACACACATGGATGTAGCCTAGTGGTTGCATATGCTGCTTTTGAAGGGTAAGTGTAGGTCTATAGACTACCACAGTGTCCACAAGAAGGTTTTAACATATGACGTATTTTTTTAAAAGAGGTAATGAAATCCCTCATTTCTATATGTTCCCAGTATGTGGGTTATAATAAAGGACAGGATGAAAGTGTAATGCACAGTTTTTAGAAGTTTCCCAATATTGTACAATCATCCTCAGTATTTTATATTATGTCAGGAATCACTCATGTCATAAATCTAACCATTTATTTCATGAAATGGTAATACAATTTAGTTTGGGTGTATGATTCCTGTATGATTTAAAGCATTCCATACAGAAGTCAGATACAGAATACCAACAGCATACAATATTTGACAACAGGGAGCACTATACAATCCCCCATGGGGTCCATCAGATAGGGGAGTATCGTCTTGTATGCAACATCTACCGCTAGATGGAGCCAACTATCTGTTGACGGAAACCGAGAGCAGCGCCTATGTGTAGAAATAGAACCTTGACGAACACATCGGATACTTGTTTTCGTGATAATACCAATCAGGTGTGCCTCATTCATTTGTTGTAAACCACAACACATTTCCTCATAATGCATTGCAGATAAAACACACACACACACACACACACACACACACACACACACACACACACACACACACACACACACACATACACATATTATTATACATATTATATATTATTATCATGACCCCACTTTTGACAATATATCCATAATGGAAACGTTAACTTAATTTATTTTTTACTGTCGGCAGGAAATGGTCACTTGAAAGCAGATAATGTGTTGTTCAATCAATGAGCAGGTGGTTGTGTAACAGGCCCACTGCCATCTACAGTCTATATTTGAAACAAAGCATGTTGTTATGGCCAGTGTGTTGCTACACTGGCCAGACTAGCAGACCTCCCATATAACCGTGTACATTTGACAGAACATTTATTTTAGATTTGAAAGGAAAGACAAGACAGGTGTTGGCTTACATGGTACAATTAAAACTGCTTGTCGAGCTCTGGTTGTTACATAAGGACCCTTGACGAATCATGACAAATTGGTATCTATTGTATCTGGATCTAGCTCAATCAAATGGAATGCCATACAAACATTACATTTAGTAATTTAGACATTTAGTCTAAATTACTGTGTGTTTGTAGATTAAAGTGTGAAATCACCAATATGGTGTGTGATGAACATCTACATCTCTGCCAATTTAGTCCAACATGTCATGAAACAAAGGCGGTGGGTGTTATGATTTGTATATATTTTTTAATTGAGGCTGATAAACCATTGCTGGTGGTTTTCCCTGTGTCAAATTTAGTTTTTGACACAAAAATATTTAGAAGGATAAATACCCTGTCTAAACCTTTAGTATTCAATGGTTTAATGGTTGGATTACGATGAAAAGCTGTGGACAATGCTAATGGTCATGGCTATAGCTGCTGACAGATAACAGACAATCCACTTTCACTTTAAATTCAACAGACAGATCTGCCTTTCAGAGCTGCCTGTCTGGTTCACTCATCATTATTCTGGAAGCAAAGAAGTGGAAAAGCAACAGTGTGTATGTCATATAATAAGTCTTTTTAAAGGGATAGCTGACGTTACTGATACAACTTTTAATTATTATTATCCATTGTTATTGGAGCATAAATTAAAGTACAAATTAAAGTACAAATTAAAGTACATACAATTAAAGTACATGGTGCCAAATAAAGTACATTTGGCGCCATCCTTTCAACAGCCAGCATTCACGCTGCATTTTCCAAAGCACATGATCTTATAAATAAATAAATATATATATATATGTAAACAATAAAAATGTGCAGTGCTCGGTTGCGTCCAAAGGAAATAAAACCAACCACCAATTTAATTTGGAAAATATCTGCGTGCAGCCCTTCATCCCCCATTAGCTCTGCCTGTGCCAGATAGCGGCTAGGAGGCGTGGCCCAAGATCCTCTTCCTCCCTTTTCAGAGACGATCTCCTGACACCCCAGCTCCTTAAGGTCCCCAGGACCTGGCCTTCCTCCAGAAACCCTGCATACTGTATGGATGAACGTATCAGGAGACTGTTCCCGTGGTACATTTCCTCCACACCCCCAAGCTCCTACCACTGACCTTAACTACACCAAACAGTTACTTACACTCTAACATCTCATATTACCCCACACCGAAACGTAAACATTTGAAACGTTATACCCATTTACATCCTTAATCTAATACCCTGACTCAAGCATTGCTAACAAAGAGTCTCACACATCCCCAGAAGCTCATGCCAAAAAGATGTGTACATACATACTGTTCCTTATGAAACCTAGACCTGACAAGTGGAAACACCTAAAACGAAACATATACAAAATGACAGCAGAGTAATTTTTGATAGCCGTATAATGTACGCACATTCTCCAGGCCTCTTTCCTTACTCATACTGCCGTGGTTGAAAGCAAAACACAGTCAGAGAGAACTGAGTAATGTAGACCTAGATAATATTAATGTTATTATTCTGTGTGAAGTATCTATCATACAGAGACTGAGGGAGACCGAGAGAGAAAGAGAGAGATAGAGAGAGATAGAGAGAGATAGAGAGAGATATTGAGAACAACATAGACTGTATGCAACCGCTTTACAAACGGTGTATAAATGTATGTTTGAGCATGTTCGTCTGTCCTCCGTGTTAACATTGTAAACATAGCCTCATTGATATTAGAGATCCCTTTAAAAGCAGGAAGTTCCCATACTCACAGCTTCCCAAAATAGCACCCGTCACCCAGCACCCTGTATAGACCAGTCTCTTCTCCCAAGCAGGGGGCCCCAGAGAAGTTTCCCACATGTGTCACAGGCCAATGTCAGGGCAAGAGTTGGGGGAGGGGGTGGTGGTGGTAGTGGTGGGCTGGGGTTAAATTCTAAAGTATGATGGATTTAATCTTGTGCAATCACGATAAACAGGGGAGCTGGGGAGGGGGGGAGGGTTTAGGAGGGAAGGCATGGTTGCGAGTGGACGGAAAAAAGCTCACAGGAAGCGATCGGTGGTGTGAACGTGTTAAAGGTGAACCAAGTGTGTTTGAGACTGACCTTAGTGTTCCCCCCCCCCCCCCCCCCCTTCTTCAAAAGCAAGAGGACGATAGCATAAAAGGCAGGGACCGCTCAAATCGTTCACCTCTGTGGTGAATGAGAGACATGCCCTCAAAGTGGTTTGCTGTGGCTACCTGGCTGCAGTGCAGCTGTTTTCCTGGTTGCCTTTTGTACATATTAGCTGCATACTGTACATTGTAACGGCCCAGAGTTCCCCTAGCATGAGCTCATCTTACATATTCACCATTTGCTTTTGCCCCTGTGTGACAGTTGCCTTTGATGTCTATCATGCAGCCACTCTATGGAGAGAGACAGATAGCCAATAGTGGTCAATCCTTAGTGGACAGCACCTCAGCTGCTAGTTATGTATAGCTGAAATATGTAGTTTTGTTGTTGTTCTTATAAATGGGATTCAGGACATTCTGTTTCTGTATCCATCTATTGTTTGAAAGATCTATCAATCTATCATAACGCATTATATATCAAGGCGACCCAAATAAGCAACTTTGAATTCCAGGAAAATAGGAAACTTTGGCTCTTGGCTGTGAGAGAAATGGTACCCATGAAAACCCATGATGTATAATCAGATGCCTTTGGTAAATAAATAATGAAAACGTCCGCCGGGTGTTTTGGTATATCTCAACCAACGTAAGACCATAAAAATAAATGGTCCGGTTCCCAATTGAGAATAAAGTTACCTCACCCCGACTAACAGTGAGGTAGCAGTGAAGAGTGTGGAGTTCCTCAAACGATAGCACACATGGGGGGGGCACCACTTGAACCAAGGTGATGAGTGAGAGATAGCTCAGCGTAGCTCAGCTCACCAAAGCTTAATGCTATAGCGGGTTAAGACCTGCTGTAGTGCTAGAGCATGTTAAGACCTGGGTAGCCATGGTTTCCCTGGATAACTGCAGTATACCTGCTCCCTTCTTCTTCTTCTTCTTCTTCATCTTCTTTTGTTTAATGGCGGATGACAGCTAACGTTAAGGTGCATTACCGCCACCTACTATGATGGATGGTGGGCCAGAGTTCCCTAACAACAAAACAAATAAACTAAATTCTCTTTATTAACCCTGTTTCTTTTAAAAACTCAAACAAGGCTTCTGGCAGCAACAGATGACATGCTCAACTGATTCTTCTTCCAAGCCACATTCACATTGATGGATGTTTCCAAATAAATGCATTGTTTTATTTAACGCTGTATGTCCTAACCTCAATCTTGATATGATTGTATCCTTTCTGGAGTTTTTTCCTATTGTTTTCATTCCTCCCACTTTTTGCTTTATTTTATATAGATGACGCCCTTTGTTTCCTTCTTCCCAATGTCATGATATTGCTCCGTATTACTGCTTTAACTTCAGCTTCACTGAAAGCAACCTCCATACTTGTGTTCCGTTTCAGAGCTTGTGTAGCCAGAGAGTTACCTGCTCCCTGATGTGGTGATGGCTTGTTTAACCTGTGCACATTGATTTCTGAACAGGTGTGCAGCCTAACCGAGCCCCAGAGTCCAATCAGTCTGACTCTGGCTTGGTTAGGCTGCTTAAACCAGCCATCATCCACACACACTCCACAGACACATATGAAAGTAAATTTAAAGTGGATAAAAAAAGGACATACCTGCAGTTACCTGCAAGGACTAATACAATGGAGGTGCTTTTAAGATAATGTAAAAATTGTCATAATATAGTTGCATTAGAGCATGGCATATCGCACACTTAAAGGAAAGGTCACAATTACACTCCTAGGCAACACTGTTCACTTCCAAGCATGCTTCATGGAATCAGACCCCTACAGATGCTGAAATTGCCCGTGACACTCCAGTAGAGCAGAACAATATTATGGGATTGAACTGGACAGAGGACACGGCAACCAGAGCCTCATGACAGCTGACATGATTGAGTGATCCATCCAGAGCTATATGATGGAGCATGACAGATTCTTGTCAGCGTGTCCAACCCATGTCCTTCACTTGTGACAGTCACTAAAGTATGAACAAAGTTATGTGTTGAGTTATTTTCATAATCCTTTAACTGTCTATGAGGAGAGAGCCATTTTATAGCAGGCACAGCGGAGGATATCGCCCTTCAGTTAAGTGCCATGAGTCACACGTCCTTAAAGGTCCAGTATGTAGAATGTAGTAGCAACTAGCAGTGAGGTTGCAGATTGCAACAAACTGAATACCTATTTTCATGGGATTATACACTAATTAAAACATACTTATGAATATGTTATTGCAATTCTTCCAAGTCTGTTGGATGCCACTACATTTTACAGACTGCATCTCTAAGTCTTAATTATCATGCAAACAGCATCAAGGGAAGATGTTAGCTATTTAACTTTGATCAATCCAGGTCCATTTAATACTGGATCCTGACCAATTGAAATGGAGCAATGGCTAGCTCACAGTTGTCACTCCTGTGCCACTTGGCCATGATTTCTCTGGTTTGTGTGGATGAACATGAAGCCACAGGGCCTCTCGGTCACTAACAACCCCTTGAGAGGGCTGGGGAAGGGGGCAGCTGGTACAGCATTCCGTGGGAAAACTAGAGTTCCAGAGAGGTTCGCCTGGATTCCTGGACTAGTCTCTGTTGCTATGTTGGGATATCAATAGCATGGAGTTGTAAAAGAGAGCATGTTCAAAGCTACATTTATGTTATGTAGCATAGAAGCAATCGTGACAATGCACTCGTTGAATATGTAAAAAGAGAAAGCTATTTTGGAGAAGTTTACACGTGTGACACGACATGAGCTGTTTGATGGATGGTGACAAATTCTGTACCTTCAGTACATTTGTAGACCTCCGCAATTTCTTGGAAATATCGCAAGATATCATAAAGCCCCAGGCTGTCTAATCCATGCCGAAAGGGAAGATATTCACATTGACCTTCTCAGAGACTGGACAGCGGGTAATAATAGTGCAATAACAGTGCATCCAGCGATACATGCCCTTGTGTAAGGCCTCTTCTGGTCAAGGTCTCCACCACCCTGAATACAGCTTTTATTCACATTTCAGTGCACCACCACTGACTGTTATGAAGAAACATCCCAATACACCTTAATTACCTTTCAAGTTTCAAATGACCACCACTAATTAAAAAGTTTAAAATCTGAACAATTGAGAATGGCTTTTTAATTATTGTTTGTGATTTTTGACATTGAGGCAATGTTCTTAATGATGTTTTTAAGATTTGCTTAAGCATTTACGACCTGTTAATTAGTTCAGTGTGCTGGTCGGCGAGTGTTTTCTCATGGAGCGCTTGCAATGGGTTTAGAGAAAATATATATACAACATGCAATAACAACCTCAAGTGAACTATGAAATTATAGTATCAAAGTAAACAGTGATTCATGGTTGAATAAAAGCTAGAAAAGGAATAGTTTCAAAACATCTGAGCATAATGTTTGAAAGTAGGAAACATTTACAATGTATCATCTATGTACAGTTCAGAATTTGGGAATATTACCACAACATATTGAATTGTTTTTAGGTTTAGATGATTTCCAGAACACCTTTTAATGATTAATTGTGACCTAAATTCAAACCATTCTAAGAGGTTTCATTAGGAATTTTCATCCTCATCAAACGCATAAACAAACAACAAATTTGTTCATTAAATAACTGCAGGCTAAATTATAAGACAAACAATTCACTTCACATGGTCTTGTAAATGTCATGCTTGACTAGTTTAGCTATTTCTGGTGTATGATTGACAGACTGTTTGACTGCTGCAGGCTCAGAGTCGCTTTTAAAGATGACAAAGATTTTGACACCGGCAACCCCGAGACCTTTCTGTGCTTCTCTGTTCCTTATTCAGACTAGTTGAAACTCACAGCTGATCTCAGCTATGATCTGCACTCTGCCATCAGTCCACACTGTCAATCCTCAATTCCCACCAGTGTCTAATGGATGCAGAAGATCAAAGGAAAAGAAGACGGGTGAAGTGTTATTATCTTGAGGCGAATAGTCACTATTGGAGAATGCTCATTCACATGTTATCTATTGGTTTTCTTAGTTATGAATTATGGCCATACAGATATGGATAGTACATATTTTGAGAAAAGAAACACTATATGAAGATGTATATTGGGAGGAACAACACAAACACCTTAAGCATGTGCACAGACTAGATGTATATTTGATTCTATGTTGTATAGGACTGCCTGCAGAGTGTAGCAGAAAGCAATTTGCAGAGAGACTAGAAGATGTTGGCCATGTTGTTCTGAGCCAAGAGTGCTTCCTGCAACTCCTTTGGTGGTGCATCCGTTCCTCATTGCAAAGAACACCGAGACAATGGACCAGATGGAGGAAGACCACTGTCTGTGCATCTGGTTAAATCCATTGAATGGCCATTTTTAGCATGTCTCCCACTGACAGAGAGAGGCCTAAAACAACATTGCTGACGTTCCACAATGGGCCCTACCACGATTACATGCTTCAATGCCATATATGGAAAGAGGGCCGTTTTAATAGCATGACACTGATTCATTGTCTTATTTTCTTTTTGAAAACAAAACATTATATTGGCCATTTGACCTTGAGTTTCACTTTGACGTTATCCGTTATGTATTTTAGGTATAGAGACTGACTAATCCAAGCTGTCACCAAATGTAAGCGAATTGTGAAATGCTTACATTGGGTTAAAGGCTGCAAGGCAGGATCATGCAATTTCAGACGCAAACATGCTGTCATGATTTAGACTGCAAAATGGAAATTGAGCCAGGAAAATTAAACATCTTGAGTTATTTTGTTTTTAGAATCTTTATCAACAACAATTACTTTTTCAGTGCCCCCCCCCCCCCCCCCCCCCCCCCCCCCCCCACCTTCCAACGATGTAGGAGGAGCTACGCTGGCCTGTACTGGCCTGTAAGGTGCCAAAAGGTATTTCATGATGTCATAGTCTATGACAGCATTGAGTAGCCAAATGATGTCAAGTGATGAGGCTCCTTGATCGATTTATAATTTGTATTATAATAATAACTAAAAGTTATTCAGTCTGTAAAATTATAGGTCATAGCTGGCAAGTAAGATAGCGATTATAAAACAAGATTTAAAACACATGTACTCTAGAGCTGTTTGTTCGTCCTGGGCTACTGTAGAAACATAGTGGTGCAAGATTGCAGGGGAAGAGGACCCCCTCACTATGTAGATACAAAGGGCTCATTTTAAGGTAATGAAAACTATTCTTATTTTCATGGGATTATAGACTAAATAAAACCTATTTATGGATATCTTATTCCATTTCGGCCAAATCAGTTCTGCTAGATTCCACTAAATTCTACATACTGCACCTTTAAGACAAATAAGCACGTTTCTTTCCAAAATGCCTCAAGCCCAAGGATAAAATACTATAATTGTCTATATACTTGGATACTATGTACTAAATGCACTGCCAACGTCTTATTTACCTTGTTTCCAACAGTTGCCTGTGATTTACATTTGTGGTGTTTTCAATTTACTGAAACCTGAAATTGCAAAAGTGAAACCATGCATGTAGATTGTCTGCTCAAGATCAACCCACCATTCAGCCTCATGATCTGAGGATTTTAGAAATTAGAACAATCTGTGAGGGCACAAAGCACATGGCAAGAGCTCCTCTTAAAAAGGCTCCAATTAAAGGGCAAATGCTGCACAGTCGCTTTAGTAAAATACTTTCCCAACCATAGCATATCAGACCAGTTTATATCTCTGTCCACAGGAGGCACATTAGTAATACAGGGGTACAGCTGTTGTTGGACTCTTACCAAACCTAAGAGGCAGGTGCTTACCTTTGATGATCAGTGAAAAAAAAGGACATAATAAAACCAAAGACCACAGCATGGAATGAAAACAGATGTGAGGGTCCTGCAGAATACACAAGAACATGAAGAAACCACAGGAATATAAAGAACATTAGTGCAAGTGTATCTCATTGTGTTGGCCCGTGCGTGCTTGATGGAGATAATTGTGTTCACATAGAAGGTGGGTATGACTCACTTCCACCATTGGATCGGCGGCTGGGGGTTTGGACAGCAGCCGTACTCTAATGTAGGGACCACAGCATACAGAACCTCCCTAAAAGCCATCTGCTCATCATTTCGGCAGAGCCTTAGAAACTATAAGCTGAATTAAAACTTTGCAAAGTAACACTTTACTGTCCCAAGGACCAGTCACTCCACTCTGCCGCATGGCAGGCTTTCACATGGATCTGGGGCTATTCTCATGAGCGAAGCAGCTTCTTCAGTCCTCATTCTCTGGGTAAAATTTGCCTTTTTTGTCCAGGTCCACGTCACAGCACCTTAAAGCAGGGCAGTCACGTGAAGAATGTGTTTCTGTTTGTGTCAATTTGAATTCAAGAAAATAGATGCAGCCGCTGCACATCCTGCATGTCCACCTAGTCTGGTTTCTGGTCTGGTTTCTCAAGAGTCAATGTCACCATTAACTCTTTCTCCATTAGTCTCTCCTAGAGGATGGTTTGTGTCTGTCAAGCTGTAGGCCTACTGTTCGGATACCTACTAACTAATTACTGTCATAGGTTGTCTGTCAATAACCGGATTATCTGTGCAGCATTGAAAAACACTAAAGCCTTACCATATTATCTATAACAATTCTGTATAACTATTTCATACAACGCCGACATAACTAAACGTATCACTTTCAGACCCCATCAACGATCATTAGGCTTTCATTAATTCTTCATGGTGAGAGGGTGAGTAAGGAGCACTGATTACTATTACTCTTGAGGGCATCGTCGCCTTGCATATACATGTATACATCCTGCGGTAATCCCCTTTGCAATGGCAGCTCTTTTCCTTCAGAGGCAACAGCAATGAGGGGGTTGAGGAATTTCACTTCAGCTTCAGCCTCCTTCAGACGCCAATTCTTGTGAGGTTCATATGTGGACCAACCGTATCCTGCTAAAACAAACAGCATTGAGGAGGTAGAAACAAAAGTTTTTGTCTTTGAGCTATAATTAACTCACGCCCTAATACACCCAAATGGCATTCTCTCTCCAGATACATATTAAGACTCAGAGCATTTATGAGATGAGAGCTGGTCTAATTGGCGAGTTGAAGGGGTCTCATGACATCACCTTTCGTCTTTATTCAATCAAAATAACGTAGGATGCAAAGTGAGCCATATTTCAAACTGGATAGTTAGTTCAAATGATGCCAGATTGTGCTGCACTGTGTTCTTTTTTAATGAGGGACATATCACGAATCACATCCTGTCCAATATCAATACTAAATAAGGGAGTGTATAAAACCAACAAAACGAACTGATGGGAGATCATTTAGTCATGGCATACAGAACCAAATAATCAAAATAATTTAAAAACATAAGATGCAATAAAAATAACATTGTGGTGTACCTGGCAAGCGTTTGCCTTGTGTATTTTACCATATGCTAATTGTCTTTTCACATTATCATAATAACCTCTCAAATTATTAAACATTTGTGAGCAAGAAACAACAATTCTTGTCCGAAATTGCATTGTGTTTGCTCAATAACCTGTAAAGTTTTGATAATGGGTTTCTTTTTTTGCAAAAGTCGTGCCCAGAGACAAAGAGCCAGTCGCTGCAGGATTCACCAGGTTTAGAACCTTCACCATCCTGACCCTCTCATCACTGCTGCTCTCCAGGACCTTGTCCAGATAGTCCTGCAGTCCATGGCTCCTCAGAGACCCGTGTGGTCCAGAAGGCAGGAAACAGCTTGAGAGTAGTCCAGCATTCAAGGCTGTGAGAGGGCAGAGGACACGGTGGGAAAAGGGGGGATTTCCTCAAATGAGCTTCTGACTATGCAAAAAAAAATGCAGTGTCCTCAGTTATCTTTTGGTGTCAGCATGACAAGTATGAAATGTAATTACAGTTTTCCTTCTTCTTTTGTACATAATTGGACTGAAAACCCTGTAGCTTGTGATGTGAGGAGTTTCCCACAGAACTGAGCTTGACTGAAACCATGGCTTGAATGTTGGAGCTTAAGTCTCCCTAACGACTACTCATGGCAGAAAGGTCATGTTTTTGAACAATGAGGAATGAAATAATCATTGCGTGTTATCAGGTTTACAGCATGTTGCATGTATACTGTACATGTTCACCTTTATGTGAATACTTACTACGCTGTGTTTAAACCTCCCCGGTGAACCTAAGGTTGAATGTGTGGTGTGTTATAGTTATTATTAATATCACATCCTACACACTAGAGGAAAGATGATGATGCTGATGCAGGGTGCAAGTTCTGTTTAACAATGTGTTGGCGCAGCAGAACATGAGTTAATTATTAGTAGCTAACATTGGATCTGAAAGTGAAGAGCCCCCAGTTGCATCTCTGAAGTCGGGCACGGAGGAAAATGTGTCCTACTGAAGAGGGGGGGGGGGGGGGGGGGGGGGGGGGGGGGGGGGGGGGGGCTGGGGGCTGGGAGCTAGTTAGCAAATCGCTTTGAGAGCTCTTAGATCTGCCTGGTAGTCGCAGCGACATGGGGTTAAGATAAGAGGAGCGTGTCTACATGCTTCAGAGCGAAGACACAGCGCAAATTAAAGCGATTGATACTCAGGTTGAAAGGGTAGCCAATGTCATCACGCCGTGTGTAAACGGGATACATACATAGATGGACAGAGCGTTGAATTCGAAATTAACTTGTCAACCGGTGCGAGGAATTGGTGGATATAATGGGGAATACGACACCTAAGCCTTTAGTAGGTAAGACATGTCACAGTATAATGTCAGATGTAAATGGTTTTTGTAAGTTATAGGCTATAGTCCAACGAGTTTTATAGTTGTCGTTTTTTGCAACATGTTGGAAGCATGGTTCGTCCACATGTCGCGACTTGTGCTTCGGTGTATTTGCTTGGCATTCGCTACTGTCAAATGTCTTCGAGACGCTGCAGAGCGGCGCGCTTGGCGCTTCACGGCGACGGAGACAGTTTGCGCGTTTTCCCGCAAAAATATACGCTGAAGTGGGGATTTCATGTAATAACCATATTCCTGCCAATTAGGGTTCGCCGGTCATCCATTGCTTTTTTTTATTTATTTTTATTAGGACTGTATTATCCTTGTTGAGCGTTAGAGGAGCCATAATTGCCTTCTCTTTATAAACGGTATCGCCTGCACAAGTAATTGTTTCCAACGCGTAAACAATAGCTATATCATTATATGTTTGCATAACTTCCCTTTTGTATTGTGTTTGATGGATTGTTGTAATATTGAATAATGTTCAATTTACATCAGCTGAATTCAATGTGTTGCTCACAGTTAGGCCTACATGGATCGATTCGAATTAGTAGTTGGGTCACTGCTCCTGGCCAGCGCATCTAGGTGTGGACTTGTAGGCTATTATGTGAGACTGTTGTGAAGCAGAGTTGTGGAGAATCTGGTCCTTTTGAATAATAAGGCAAATAAATTGGGGGTAATAAATAGGCTAATAAACAATGCCACAATATTTATCCCATAATAATTTGATCACGTGTGCTTCCATTTATAAGCCTAGTTGGAAAGACTTTTTATGACAGTGCTAATCTCACCAGCTGCCCAAGCCAATCCTCTCCTGTGGTTTTGTGTTGTTGTCCTCTCTCTGCTGTCTTTCGGACCATCCTATTGCAATGACACACCAGGTATGGAAAGTACTTGAGTGGGGGGCTACTTAAGTATAATTCTGTGCTACGTGTAGTCCTACTTTACTTGAGGAATTCTAAAATGAGGGACATAAAGAAATGACCTACACTACATTACATTTCAAAGCAAATGTTAAACTTAAGACTTAGCTACATTCATTTTACCTCTGAAGGTACGCCTACTACATATTATAATTGTTTTTACTAATGGGCCTTTTCGTACAATACACCTTGTTGTTAATAGTAGCAGATTTTACTTGTAGACATTGAGAGTAAACCATTAGGTCACCCTAAACACCCCGAGCAAAATTAATTTAATTTGTAACTTACGAAGTGACCCTGTTTCACTTTCTTGGGCCTACAGCCCAATCCTGTACAGGATTCCTCCATTCCCCCTAACTAATGCCAGAAACGTCAATTATGCCACTGATCCCATGCTGGCCAAACAAAAGCAAGAGATTAACCTGATGGAAGGCAGCAGCATTGGTCCAACGCTTGACATTGACTGTGCTGAGCAGCAATTTCTTCGTGGTCAATGACATATTGTTTTATCTAATAATGGCAGCTGAGCTGTCTATATTCAGTCACCGCTCTGTGTTTGATGCTTTTATTACTTTACACCCCCCCATACACACACCCACACACACACCCGGTGCCTCTTTCTGTCAGTAAGGTAGTTTGGACCGAGACATATAGCCTGTACTTTCCACTCCCTCTGTACATTATGTATATGTACAACCACTCTCACCACTCAGTGGGTGTGTTTTTACGCGGGGAGGGGGGAAGCACGAGCGGATCATTTGAGATGTTGCAGATGTTTTTACTGCTGGCTCATAGTTTAGAATATAATCAGAGATAATGTCTAATTTGGGAAATGTACTGTGGTACATTTTCTGACATATTGGCCGTACGCAGAGAGTCATAAACAGAAATCGAATCACTGCGTGACAGGATGAACGTTGTGGCTTGGGGAGGCCCCATCCAGACGGCACTAAAGATTGAAACCCAAACCATCTAATGTTGAGAACTACTTTCTGATACATGCAAACATACCAAAGAATGGCATGCAGTGTTTATTAATATGAATCTAATTTTGCATAATCTTGTCTCGAGCAATACATGGACTCCTATTTAAATATGACGTTAAACTAAGGCATGCCATTGTCTGTTTGGTCCATTTAATTTTGAACTATGACTGTTGAGCAAAGAATGAGGCCATTCAGAATGTGTTCAGAGCTCCAGGCCAAGGGTCCTTTATATTAGAAGACGTATCCTCTCAAAATACTAATCAAATTGGTCGGATGTAATATATATGTTTAGCTAGCCACTTTTCATGTGTTACTACTTCCGGAGAAACTATGGGATAGAGTGTATGTATACATTTCAGGGACGCTGTTTACATTTTATTTATTTGTATACAGTCAAAGGTCTCAGAAGTGGTAGGGTCATAGCAGGACATCGGTTTGTAGATGTGGGTTACATTCTGTAGAACGGCTCTCTGTCAGTCCAAGCAATATAGTTGATGAGTCTGTGGGCACTGACATTTTTATTTTTAGAAGCAACAGCCCTGTTCTCAGTACCACTGTGTCTACATGGGCTCTGTGATTTATCCACCACTGTTAGTGTGAATATCATGTTTAAACATAATGTTAAAAAACCGTGTAAGTACAATAAGCCAATAACTTTTGATGTTTTTCCATTTTCTCTCTGCCCTGCAGATGCGACCCTACAACACCGCCCAGTGGCAAAGAGGCAGTACTACATCCTTCCCAACAGCGGGTCAAGTGTGGAGAGACGGACACCTGCTCCTCCTGCCAGCATCAGCCTCGAGTCGCCACGCTTCCACCCCCACGCCAAGGGCAAGAACGTCCGGCTGGACAGCCAGCTACGCCGCGCCACGCGCAAAAACAGCTTCTGTAATGGCATCACCTTCAGCCATAGACCCGTGCGTCTGTATGAAAAGGTCAGTATGGGCGCCGGTTAAGGATTCACCCCTTGGTCATGACCAAATTGCCCTTAAAGAAAGAAGAAAAAGGTGTTACATGTGTTCAATGTGTCTTGTGCAGGTGCGACTGCGTCTTAGCGGCGTGCACACGGGCTGGAGTGGCGCGCTGCGCTTCGGCTTCACTAGCCTGGATCCCAGTGAGCTGTCCACGGCGGACATCCCCAAGTACGCCTGCCCCGACCTGGTGACGCGGCCCGGGTACTGGGCCAAGGCCTTGCCCGAGAGGCTGGCCCAGAAGGACAATGTTCTGTCTTCTGGGCCGACCGCCACGGGAGGGTTTTCTACAGCATCAATGAAGGGGAGCCCATCCTCTTCCACTGTGGGCTGAGCATCGGCTGTCCGCTGTGGGCCATCGTAGACATCTACGGGATCACTCAGGAAGTCACGTTACTCGGTGAGTGCGTTTGGTGTTCATTGACTTGGACCGACCCATCCCAACGGTGAACTATTGTTTGTGTATTCAAAAAACGGAATACCATAAAGAAACAGTGAATCAGTAGCTGATATTTGGTTTGGCCATTTTTCAATGGCTTTGCTTAAAATAAAATGTGGTACGATGAGTTGGGAATAGTGACAGTCCTGGCCTAGATGTAAATACACGCCAGTCATGGCTGTAACAAACCATGGGGTTTAGGAACAGTAACAGTGTCAACATATTCACATCTAAATTAAGCTCCTGGCTGACGGTCCCTCAGAGGGCTGCTTAGCCAGAAAGGCCCACTGGAATAGAAATAGAAATAGATCATGGAAAGAGAGAGAGAGACAGACAGAGAGAGAGAGGGAGAGAGAAAGAGGGGGAGTTTTTCAGTGACTGGAGTTCTAACAGACCCCACTCTCTAGGAAAAGTCACCCAGCAGATAACCAGAAACCAGACCACCGTTGTAAACCATCTTCAACACTCACACTAACCTCTGCGCTGGAATTGTCTAGTTTGTCTTTAAAATATCTCAACTTAATGTTTTCCCGCTGTCACTTTCTCTCTCCCTCCCTCCCTCTGTTGCTCCCTCGCTCCCTCCTTCCCTCACTTTGCTGTAGTCCCTCCCCCCCTCACAGCCCGTGCCGCCCCACCACTCCAACCGCCACCCTGTCGCTCTCTGGGTTTGTTTATCTTCAGTCTGATAGATCCTATGGCCATGTTTGGTCAGGAAGGCTGATCACAGGGGCTTTGGTTAGGGGCCAGTGTGTGGGAGCATCCCTTCTCATGAGAGAATAGAGAGAGCACCAGCTAAGAGTTACTCACACCGATTTGTTTATAGAAAAATAACCTCATAATGTATAAAGGAAATCATGAAATTTTTAAACAATTACAACATGCCATCTTGTTACTGAAAAAAATACACAGTCATCTGAGTCAACAGCTCTAAAGTGTTTGAGGGCTGACGTTTTAAATGATGAATGATGTGGAGACTAAATAAGTAAGACCCACGGAAAAGAATTGTTCTACATAAAAAAAATTGCATTCCTACAATATAATGAGAATCTGTTTTTGGCTAATGTCTAATGATGTTATTGCATTATAAAAGCCTGACATTTGCCCCTCTGTATCACTCTGGCGCTACCATTCACAGAGAGCACGTTTGCAGAGAGTGTGGCGTCCAGCTGTCTGTCGGCGGCCCGTCTCAGCGCCTATCTGCCGCAGAGCAGCCACGACTCAGCCAACTACAACAACAACCAGCTGGAGCACAACCAGGCCGCCGCCGCCAAGATTGCCACCCTGCAGCTCAACGGCTACAGCCAGCTCACCCCCTGCTGCTCCTCCACCTCCAACTCCTCCACCACCACCACTACCTCCTCCTCCACCTCCACCTCCACCTCCACCTCCAGCACTCCCTATGCCAGCTCCGCCGCCTTCGCCCCCGGCCCCCGCCCGGCCAAGCCGGGTCTCCCCTCGCTGCTGGACAACGACCTGCACTTCCACCCCGTGCGCGGCTCCGACGTCATCCTGTCGGCTGACCGCTCGGCCGCCTGCATCCACTTCCTGGACAGCAGCCGCACACTGGTGTTCGGCGACCGGCCGCTCCGTGTGGACGAGACAGTGTACGTGGAGGTGGGCCACCAGGGCCTGCCCTACTTCGGGGCGCTGCTGTTCGGCCTGACGTCCTGCGACCCGGCCGGGCTCCATGCCGGGGAGCTGCCCGCCGACCCGCAGCTGCTGCTGGATCGCAAGGAGTACTGGGCGGTGCACCGCGGCGTGGCCATGCCCTGCTCCGGAGACGTGTTCAGCTTCACGCTGCTGGCCAACGGGGAGGTGCACCACGGGGTGAACGGGGCGCGGCGCGGCCGGCTGCTCTGCGTGGACTCGTCACAGGTCCTCTGGGCGTTCTTCACCCTGCACGGGGCCATCAACCGACTGCGCATACTGGGTAAGGGTCCCGAGACATCGAGGTCCAGACGGCGGCAGCTATCACGGAGGAATAGGGTTAGGGGAGTTCACCTCTTTTGTGGTCGGCCCCTTCGTTTTGCATTCTGGTTGTCTTTTTTCATTTATGTGGATAGGCCTTGTTTATTTATGTTGTATTTTTTGGGTGGATTTGTGACCAATACAGTACAGTACGACTTTGATTTATTAAAATAAGCACGAAAGTCACATTCTTCCATGTTTAGTGAAAACCCCCCTCAGTAGGCCTATTAGTAATTTTCCTACACAAAACAGACCACTTTCTGGTCAGTTGAGGACATGTGTGGTTTTGGACTTTGCCCTATTTGTTCCAAACCCAGTCGTCCTCATGATAGTCTGTATCTTGCGTCAACACAATGTGACGTATAAATCACCCCCCCCCCCCTCCCCCAAATATGTGAAGGCACAAATATGAAAAAGGGCTGTTTAGAAGAAAGGGGGATCTTATAAAACCTAACCTTTAAATGTGCCCCTTTCACTGACAAACCGAACAAGATATGTATATTCTTCTCTTTGTTTATTATTCAGCATTAACACTCTTCAACATTCTTCTACATTTCTTCCCTTGCTGCAGGGACTCTCCAGTCTTCACCGCTCTCCATATCTCCCAGTGGTTCTCCGAGCAGTGGCCCAGAGGACAGTGATTCAGACCTGGCTTTCAGTGTCAACAGATCCTCCTCGGCCTCCGAGTCTTCACTGGGTGCGTGGCTGAAACCCGTTGCGCAACAGTGTGTCCAGTTGAGCAAATGAGATCAATATGCTTCCCTTTTCTGTCTCAGAACGCCTGTATCAGCATTGTGTGATTTAGCTCTTGATGCTGGATGTTATGTTGATCACATTTAATGGTTAAATAGAGTTTAAACTGTATAGACTGTTTGAGAATAAATGGTCAATATCCATGTGGAGATGGTCTGTAACTGCCCTTGGTCGCTAGTAGCTGCCATTTGGTACACTATGGGGCATACTACTGTTCTTTAAGGTGGGCTAACATTTTATAATACAACTTATATACATGTTATAATGAAAGTACATTATGGGATAAAAATATCACATAAATCGAAGTGGTAACTGGTTAGCTTACAAACATTTATGTTTCCTTATATCTCCTTCTCTTTCTACTCCTCTTCCTTCTCCTCTTCATCCGTCTCCTCCCTCTCGCTGCTCCCTCCACAGTCACGGCCCCCAGCTCCCCTCTCAGCCTCCCAGTGTCTCCGAGCCTTTCCGCTCCAGAGCTGCCGTCGCTGGGGAAGAGCGGGGAGTGTACAGTGTGCTTCGACCAGGATGTGGACACGGTCATCTACACCTGCGGACACATGTGTCTGTGCCACGAGTGTGGGCTGAAGCTCAAGAGACAGATCAATGCCTGCTGCCCCATCTGCCGCAGGCCCATCAAAGATGTTATCAAGACGTATCGGCCGTGATTATGCAAAAAAAATTAAAGAAGCGTTTCTTTCATCCCCGGGGGCTCGTGGATGCCTTGATGCTGCCAGCTCCCCTGTCTCCTATTCGTTTTTCAGGCTTGAGGACTTAAGAATACTAACTTGAAGTGATCCACTACATGCCACAATTGTGCCTTTTCTTTTTAAAATCAATAATTTCAGTGAACATTGCAAACAATTGCAGCGACTGGCCTATGTGTTGATCTATAAAGGCAAGCGTGTTGCTTTTATTGTGAGCCAGAACTGTGTTGAGGCTAACTGCAACAGAGAAGGCTACTCACAATGCACAGCCTTGGGCATTATCTCTCATGTTGTGCTTATTTTCTATATTCTATCTGTGCGTTGGCTGAGCAGGAGATACCCTGCGATGAATATTTAGTCCTCAAATGCTTTTTGATAGATGTAACAGCAGATTAAAACAGCTATAGTGTATATATATATATATATATATATATATATATATATATATATATAGTACCACATATAGTGTTTGACTTTAAGTGCCTCAGACATTTGTCCATTTGCAGGCGTATTACTTTAAAGACATTCTATAGCTACAGCAAGCTATATATTTTAAATGATTCATTTCACACACACACACACACACACACACACACACACACACACACACACACACACACACACACACACACACACACACACACACAGTAAATGTATTTGGAAATGGAAAGAAACCAGGAATCTGATGAATTTGTGCTTGGTAAGTTAGACAACAAACATTTTGGAAAATTTAAAAGATTCTAAATTGCGTTGCTCTGTATATTAAGACCTAATCATATTATATTAATATATAATATATTAATATATATTAATCCTTTAATCGAGATCTGAGACCATTTTTCAACTTTCAGTGCCTTAAATGCCTTTGTATTTGTCCAGGTTAAAGACACTCGAATATTTTTTTTTCTACTCATTAAGTTTGTTATGAAAAATTAACAAAGCACACCAAAAAATATCCAGTAACTAGCAACACATGCACTGAAAGACTATGTATTTGTGGAATGACACACGGGTTGGAATACAGAGTACATTAAGAGATTTAGATGTTATCTTCGGATTAAAACTAACATGTTTTTCTTTGTGGATAAAAAAAAACATATAACACCATGGGTTCATCTTAACTTGTTGGAACTATGTAGGATTGATTTCACCATTTTCATTTCTACATTTTAAATTGAACAAATACAAAATTAGAATATAAATTATTTGTAATGTTATAGACATTCATATTATTGAGATTTGTTGTTGTAGTATTGGCATGAGCTAGCTAACAAATATGGGGCCTCGCCATAACCCACAACTTATTGACCAGTATGTTAAATTGTGTGGCAATTTACATTACCTATGCAGCTCTACTCCCATACAATTTACTGACTGCAAAAACAAATATGCTTAAGCGTTAATAAGTTGTGGTAAAAATTTGCATCACAGGCAAATTGCCAGACAAATCATGTCTACTATTATAAACACTGACTTATTCCTTTCACTCTGGTGTGAATGAATAAATTTGTCACTGGTGTGCATGGCAGTACACCCAAAAGGTTTGATTCAAACAAGCATAATGAAGTGTGGGGAGATTATTGTAAAGCAGCTAAATGGGGCATCAATGAGCTTTATAAAGGAAAGAACAAAAAAAAAGACTAAATTCACACATTCCCCCTGAATCTGAACTTTTATGACTCCATGAAAGTGAAGGTGGAATGAAAGAATGGGGGGGGGGGGGGGGGGGGGTCAAAGGTTGGGATAATAACATCTGTCAGTTTAACATTGCTGTTATTCACTTGAAAAGTAAACCGTGAGTCGCGCGATTTGCAACCAATCCAACGGGGGGCGGGGCATAGGCGTGCTCCTGTTTGCATCAGTCAGTCATGCGTCAGTCAACCAAATCAGCCAGTAACAACTATCTTTAGGAAGGAGCAGAGGTCGGCGAATACAACACAGCCTACCTGGGTTTCAAGCTCATCAACAGTGCCTCCAATTAATACTAGTTATGTCCAATGTTTGTTGCAAACAAAAATAAGTTGTTTTTCCTGCAAGTTAATGTATCTATATTTTGTTTCTTTCTAGAAAATATACTGGCGTTACTTCCTACTTACGTTGGCCTACTGTTTGCAATACCTACATACGTACTCATCATTATTTATATTTTGTCACATCGACGGTGTAAAGGTTATGTCAGATTTGGAACACAAAGCCCCCTTCGACAAAACAGGTTTTGCTAGTGTTCAACACGTTGTACGTGTACAACAAATGCAGTCCCCTCAGCCACAGTAGAATCCTTAAATGATCTAAACGCATTCACGCATGTGCGTGATAGGTTCGGCCTAAATCCAAGTTTTTGGGCTGGAAATTTTTTTTTTTTTACATAACTCAAGATATTAGACCCTTTTCTTCCATACTTCTCCAAAGGGGTATTTCCATAAGCTGAACATGACAATACTTATTTCCTGAATAGATACATTTGAAACTGATAATTGCATGAACGTGAATCGGAAGAATGTGTAGCCTAAACTTAAACTAAACGGGGTTGTTGTACACACATCAACTGTTTATGAGCATATCTTTACTCATCTAAACAAAACGCCATTCACATTGAAGTCATTTGGAGGAAAACTTTATTTGAAGGTCAAAAATATATTATTGAATAAAAGTGTCTGAAGTTCAAATAAAGAGATTAAGAAAACATATCCAGTCAACGTTATGTAGACATTTAGGAATCGAAATCATATTTTAAATGAAGCACTGTTTAATTTAAGCGCCGTGACAATTGTGTGCGTACTGTTTCACGGTGTGTTTATGCCGAGTCAGTATTTTCTGAGGCCCAGTAGCAGTAGGCCTAAATCATGGGATATTTGTTTTCACCAATGACATGCTTTTCTGCTTTTGATTAAAAGGTCGGTCTTCTGTTCTTCACTGTGTGGGAATAAAAACGTATACACATTAACCTGGGAAAACACACATTTCACAAAAGTAAAAAACAAACAAACAAACAAAAAAGTAAAAACAAGGGCAGCTTACCTGATGGCAAGACACAGCATGCATTCATTGGAATAGGTTTGCTCATCGGTTCCACAAACCGGGTCATATTCACGCGTACAGAACGGTAACATGTATTGTTCACAAACAGGTTGCTCCTGTAAGACAAAAATCAGATTGACTTCGGTTTCAATGGACGAACGCCAATAGCCTACCTTTAAAAATAAACGCGATGTCACGTAATGTCCTAAATGTCTCACCCCCTGAGAGTTATCCGTTGTTGTCATTCCATGTGCCAGAACTATGAAAGGATCATTCACAATTAATGGTTGGAAGGCCTATTTCTGACATGTTTCGTTGGCTTTTGGTAACGGAATACAGTTTATAGTCAACAAATGTACACCATTTCCAGCACGTAAGGCAGAACTTACCGATAAGGCACAACAGGCCGAGTGCACTCCACATGTTCATCGTGACTTTGCTGTTTCAGGTTGCGGTGCAAGTTGACGAACCTCTGTGTTGTAAACGTCGTGGATTCAACGGTGTGACTGGCAAGTTTTATTTGTTTCGACTGACTCCACCTCATGACCCAACAGTGTGTGGTTAATGCATCCTGACGCCCCGTTGTTTACGGGGGGGAAAAACATGGAGCCTAACCTCGTCCCCACATCTGTTCACGTCTCACGGCAGAACGCCTAGAATGTTATGCTTCAAATTAGCTTTATTTGCGCGAGAAAGAGGGCGGGACTTTCAGTTTCAGTTAGGTTTATGGCGAGAGCAGGCAGGACTTTCGATAGAGGGATATCCGTTTCTGGTGTAATAACACGGATATTGCTTTGTCCATTTTTTCGTTAAACTCAATATTTATTCGCCTTGTTTTGTTGTTGTTGTTGTTGTTGTTGTTGTTGTTGTTGTTGTTGTTGTTGTTATTCTTGTCATGTTGTTGTATTCTTCTCGCTCCGGGGACTGATAACTGGCGTACAAACCGGAAATTGCATTGATTTCATGATCCTCTCAGCCTACGTGGATTCTAAACGCATCAAGCCTTGTTCTTTCCACGGAAGTTGTGCATTAGTCCTAAACCTTTGGCTTAGTCTACCCAAGCGATAATTAAGTAGAAACGATCTCGAAAATCGCTCAACTTCTTCACAATGACCCATTACTTCTTGTCACTTCCTGATGCTATATAGGCTACATGGGGATTAGATAGATAGATAGATAGATAGATAGATAGATAGATAGATAGATAGATAGATAGATAGATAGATAGATAGATAGATAGATAGATAGATAGATAGATAGATAGATAGATAGATAGATAGATAGATAGATAGATAGATAGATAGATAGATAGATAGATAGATAGATAGATAGATAGATAGATAGATAGATAGATAGATAGATAGATAGATAGATAGATAGATAGATAGATAGATAGATAGATAGATAGATAGATAGATAGATAGATAGATAGATAGATAGATAGATAGATAGATAGATAGATAGATAGATAGATAGATAGATAGATAGATAGATAGATAGATAGATAGATAGATAGATAGATAGATAGATAGATAGATAGATAGATAGATAGATAGATAGATAGATAGATAGATAGATAGATAGATAGATAGATAGATAGATAGATAGATAGATAGATAGATAGATAGATAGATAGATAGACAGACAGACAGACAGATAGGCCTATTTAGCAGTATGCCTATATGAAATAATTAACCCCAATTCACATTTAATTTATTTGTAGGTCTATACCTACAGATAGCCATATAGAAACAATAGCTAACGATATTGCCTGATTATAAAATATATATAATGTAATCAATAATAAGCCTATGGCAATAAACCATGGCAATAAACAGTCCAATAATCATGTTAGGTAAGTTAGACAGTTGTACAAATAATAAGTCTAGTCTGTCTTCTTGTCGTTATATTGAAGTCATTAAAACAACAATTGAAAAAAGAAAACAGTAAGAAAAACATGTAATATATACGAAAATAAAACAAATTTGAATCCAAATTCAAATTAAACGCATTCAATTATTAAAAAAACAATTATTATGTTTAGATTGTTTATATCCCATTGAGTAACCATTTTAATCACTAAAAACCTTTTTTCTCCCAACAAATTATTATTGAATTAATTAAATCAACCCTCGCCATAGTAGTAGCATCGTAGGTCCAAATCATTGGACCATCAGTTTGAATCTGGACATTTGTCTCTGCTTTTGATTAAAGCTGAGGTTTTTCCTTGACTGTGGGAAGAAAATGAATACAGATTAGCCAAGCAAACACCAAATTCACAAGTAGGCCTCACAAAACAACCAGTAACAAACAACAAGGTTCAGCCTACCTGATAGCATCACATAGCACACATTCATTTGGGTATGTGTGGCCGTCAGTTGCACAAACTGGGACATAGTTTCTCTCACATGCAGGCAAATCATATTTTTCACAATCAGGCTTTTCCTGGAGACAAAATTAGATTTACTTCACTTGCAACAGACGAACGCCTACACATCAAAACAAATGAAAGCATAAACCCATGTAATGTCGTAAATATCTCACCCCCTCAGTGGTATCCATGGGTGTGGTCATTCCTTTTGCTAGAACTGTGAAATGATTAACAATTTTGAACAAATTTACATGTTTGGTATATTGTTTCTAATGACTTCCATAATATAGTTTATAGTAAACATTGTTCAACATTACAAGCATGTAGGCAGAACTTACCAATAAGGCAGAACAGTCCTAGTACGATCTGAATGTTCATGGCTTGTCTGCTGTTGCACTTTGCGTTACAATGTAATGGATCTCTGTATTGTTGTGTGTTGAACAGGTCGTTGCTTTGACGGAGTGAGGTGAGCTTTTATTTGTTTCAGTTGACTCCACCTCATCGCACAACAATGTGGTTTTCTTCTGTTCTTCCTGGATGCTTTGGCAGAGGGAGTGGCTATTGCACCTGTTGCTTTATGTGGCTCAGGTCATAGCAGCTCCTGTTCGTCATTGGCCTCCATTTCCATACTCTCTTGTGACAATGTTGTTGTACAAAAGAGCCTGGGGGAATAACCTAACAATTTGGGCAGGCACAACGGGTTCGGCCTGAGCTGTGATTAGTCTTGACACGAGTCGAAGGGCAGACAAGCAGCTCGATGGACCAATGGCTGGCTGCAACCGAGGATCCCAATGCAAATGGAAGCCAGGGGGCTAAACTGGTTAAACCAATGCATTGGGTCAGACCAGTCCGTCTTTAATCTGTGGTAGGGCAAATTAACAGATAAAAAAAACCTGTTAAATGAGGCTATTATTACATTGTATATTGTATTATATTGTATGTATAGGTGTACTTATTTTTTTAAACTAAAGTAGGAAATATACCCGCCAGTTGGGGGTTATCAGTCAGCTGCCAAGATGTCATGCAACGAGGTTGTCAATCAGCCCGCTTCTTGTAGCGCTGGCATGTCAAGTGGTGAATTCCCCTTGAGATGCATTTACGGAAAAGATTGTCTAGATGTAATTCTAATAGAATTAATAGTCTTTACATCGATTTCCTTCATACTTTCCCCACACGGTAAATAATTTGGGGTGCCAGTGGCGCTTTCACTAGGCCAATAAAGCAACTTGCATTCAAAGGGTTAATGATCAAAACCAACGTTCGATTTGTTTGGGACCACTGGACGTTGTTGTGACAGTCATCAATAGACACACGAAGGCGCCATTTCCATGAAAACCTAAAATAAAAAAACCGAATCACGTTGACAATGACAGTATTCACATTGTAACTACAAATGTAATGGTGTCCAGACCAAGGTACCATAAAGTGTCACTCTAGGAGGGCTTATCTTCTAGGATTAGTAAGGCTTGTAATGAAGGTGTGGAAGGTGGGAAGGTAGCAGGTGTGCAAAGAAATTAGTCTGCCCGTGTGTCAAGACAGGTTTACGGTGAGATTTGTGAACGGTGCGCAATCTTTACGTGCCAGAGTGGGACTTGTCAACCATGCACCAGTGCACCTATCCACGAACAGAATATAAAATCTACAAATTGAATTTCTATGAATGAATCCTAAACCTGCTTTCTCCTCTACCCCACGCTTGCGGATCCACGCAAAGGTTCTCTGTATTTCCATTACGCACAGAGCAAATGGCGTGCCGTTGTTGGAGCGTTTTGGTTGAATGAATCGCCTTGCAGAGGTCCTTCTGTCGTTCACGAGGGGCAAGACGATGGACGGTCATGAATCGGTCGTTGTCACCTTCTTGTTCTGACGAACTATCCTCAAAGGCTGTCCTACTCTTTGTAAGGCACAATAGCTGGGGACTTTACGTCGAACCAGCGTCCGACGGGAGATTGTTTCGCTTTTCTTTTCTTTTTTTCATTCTTGATTTGTGAAGTTCTTTCATTAACAAAAGTATTGTCAATGGACGTCGAATTTTGACGGATATGGATATACATGCAAATATGAGCTCAATCAATTGCCTGTCCCAAAATGACAGCGAACCGGCACAGAACTCTCCCGCTGGATTGTCCACTGCGCTGGCCAGCGTGCTGATCTTTACTATAGTGGTGGACATTGTTGGCAATGTCCTCGTCATTCTTTCCGTGTTTCGAAACAAAAAACTGAGGAATGCAGGTTAGTTGGAAAGTTTCAGAACTTTAAGACGGTATTGATTACTAATGCATGACAAATTAGGGAAACCGATTTGGTTTTAAAGTTTAACAACGTGCATTTTGGAAGGTTTGGAAGAGCACTTTTGAAAATAAAGCATTATCTCGTTGCAATGATGCATAAGGAAAACGAAACATCATAAAATGGACACATTTAGGTGATTATTGAATTGTATTCTTATCCTCAGCATTTATTATGCTAGACACAATTTTCCTGATCATACTCATAATCATTATCTTCTTCATCTCTCTCTCTCTCCCTCTCTCTCTCTCTCTCTCTCTCTCTCTCTCTCTCTCTCTCTCTCTCTCTCTCCCTCTCTCTCTCTCTCTCTTTAGTTACTAAAAAGTTGTACTCAGGGTGGTGTGTGTGCGTGTGTGTGTAGACAGTGGCAGGCTTGCTCCCCACAGCAACCTTGCCCAAGCAGCGGTCCTTGGTCTTCATACAAAGACCCCTGGCTGCCCCCCATCTTGCCAATCATCCTTTGCTTGTGTGAACCCTGTATAAATCAAAACCCCATATCTGGAGCTGCAGTGTGAACACCCCAAGGTTAGCGTTCATGTGCTACTCTGCACACGGTGTATTCCCATTGAATGATAGTCATGAAGGAGAGGAAGATCATGTACATATTGGAAACTCCCATATATTCCCATTTTTCTGTTGCAAATGGTTGAACTGCTTTATGTTTGCATTGCATTCTGTGAAGAGTGCCTTAGTTCTCAGGCTCTCATTCCATTCTTCCACGCTGGTCTGTGCAGAGTTCCCGTGGATTTTTCGCCATTTATAAATGATTCAGGAGATATGAAAATAGAGTAGGTTGATTCAAAAGTAAGCAACCGTACTATTGGGTAAATAATTAAAATGAAATAGAAAAGACAGCAGTGAGCTTAAAATAAAACTCAATGGAGTAGTGTATTGATTTCCGTCAGCACTCATTTGAAGAAGATGGAGCAAACAGAAATGGTTTCCGATAATTGTATTTTTTGGGTTAAGTTATTCTATCCATGAGTTGAGTAATGCAGTACACCCTTCGTTTTGGCCAGATATATTTTTTAAATTAAATTCACCATTGAACGTTGTGCTGCTCAGCAATTGGTTCTACAGATTTCATGTTGAGTTTTGGGCTCTGCTCCAATCAGCTCTGACACAGACTCCAGATTAGAGTCTAATATGCTTAACTCTCTGATATTATTCAGACTTCTCAGATGATCTCAAAATGAAAAGCACAATTTCCTGTTAAGTATGTCTAAAAAAGACGAGCTTAAATCTTTCAATCAAAGTATGATCCTCCGCAGATCCTAATGAGAGCAAGTGTCATAGGCGGTTGCATGAGGTAATTTCATATCTTCAATAATTAGCATTTATTTTGTTTTTGTTTTCCGTTATGCTTCATGCACAAGGCACCTGTATTAAAGGTTTAAAGGCGTATGGAAAAGATTGATGAGATAACTTAAAAAGCAATCATGTGCCACTAACCACAGCAATGACCACAGGCATCCTATCAATATGCTCCTACCAAAACAATCCAGCGCTAGTTCCAAGCTAGCAGCTGGCTCATGGGTTAGTCTTCCCAGTTGCTTGACGGGTGTAAGAACAATGTGTGCGATGTAACATCTTCTTCCACAATCTGTTCTCTGTTTGAAACATGCTATTCATAGTATTTCTTAGATCACTATGAATAAATGTTTAATTGTACAAGTGTGTTCCACCAGGGTGGAGGACCACCCCCCCCCCCCCCCCCCCCCCCCCCCCCCCTTGGTGGGATACACTCGCAGTGTTACGCAATGTTCCACAGGAAGACTGCATCTAAATTACTAAATGACTGAATGACATTATGGGGAATTCTCAAAGTACAGACATGGTATTATATGTGAGTGCATGTGATCCATTTCTGAAACCTTCAGCAATGGATCACTTCAATGGATTAAGTAGCATATTATTTAACTTATTATGTAACATATATAAAAACATAATGTAAGTCTTAAAAAATTATAGAAACTGCATTGCCCCATTCAGCCATCCATCCACATATTCATCCATCCATCCATATATTCATCCATCCATTCCTTGGCTTCCTGGGCTCTTTCTGCTACACTACTTTAAAGCTGTTTTTTTCACGAGTTAGCTCTCTTTATCACCCCCCCCCCCCCTCACACACACACACACACACGCACACACACACACACACACACACACACACACACACACACACACACATACACACACATGCAGGTTTTTCTAGTTTTTCTCTCAGGCAAGATGCCTAAGCCTGTCTTATCTACTAGCAAGTATCTGCCATGCCCTCCAGCTGGATCTTCTCTCTTTCTCTCTATCCTCTTTCTCTTTCTATCCTCTCTCTTTTTCTATCCTCTCTCTCACTCTCTCACTCTCTCTCACTCTCTCTCACTCTCTCTCACTCTCTCACTCTCTTTCTCTCCTCTCCTCTCCTCTCCTCTCCTCTCCTCTCCTCTCCTCTCCTCTCCTCTCCTCTCCTCTCCTCTCCTCTCCTCTCCTCTCCTCTCCTCTCTCTCTCTCTCTCTCTCTCTCTCTCTCTCTCTCTCTCTCTCTCTCTCTCTCTCTCTCCCTGTCCCTGTCCCTCTGTGCTCTGGATCAATGCAAAAACACAGGTTCTGTCTTCCCATATGCACTCTAGCCGCAAGTGAACCTCCCTCAGTTGTTTGGTTGAAACATGTGCTGCTCTGGTGGCCTGACTCCTCTCCCAGCCACTGAGTGTTCCATTGTCAGACACTCAGGGATTGGTTGGAAAGCTCTTTGACAAGGGTGCTGATGCCAAACCCCATGATGTGAAGCCATGCAAAATCAAATTAAAGAAATTCACTGGTCCCTTGAACATGCGTCTTGGTGATCTAGTCACTACTAATTCATCAAATGGGTTCTGTCCTTGCTCATGGGCTACTTCTTCTCCTCTTACTCATCAAGTGAAATCGCATCTGGTTTGGAGCACGCACTCGCAGTAATAATCCCCTGTTGACAATTAATTGGAGTTAAGCGATGCCAGCACTTTTACTTCATCCTTAAATTTTTCTGTTGTTATTCTGCATTTCTTAAAACACCCCCAAAAAAGAGTAAATATGGCAGTATAAATCAAAGCATGGTGTTCCTGCCAGTCTGGCCTGCTGATCATATGTCTCCACTGGGTCTTTGAAGCGGATGGGATACAGAAGGTGGATGTGACAGAGTAAACCTAATCCCCAAGGCTTGGGGATTGACGTGGGCTGTGCAAGCAATGCAAAGGAATGCAAATCCTTTTCGTCCACGCAGACTTTGTTGCTGTTCTGTCATTTGTGTGTTTTGGCTTGCGCTCTATTTATAAAAGTATATATATATATATATATATATATATATATATATATATATAATATTGTATTATGTATTATATATAATGGGTATTTACTGACTATTTATAACGGTATATAGATCTTACATATATTATACTATACTATATATTATATTAGTCCGTTTTTACCTACTCTATTTATAAAGGTATATTCAGAATCTATTTATAAAGGTATTTACTGACTCTATTTATGAAGGTATATATATATATAATATATATTATATTATATTATATATTATATTAGTTCGTATATACCGACTCTATTAATAAACGTATATTCAGAATCTTTTTATAAAGGTATTTACTGACTCTATTTCTAAAGATATATATAATATAATATAATATATTATATTAGTCTGTATATACAGACTATTTATAAACGTATATTCTACTCTCGACTCTTGTTGCCGCGCGGTTGCACATTTCTTCTTCTTTGCAGTGTGCTTTTTATTGCTTGATCGACACTTGTGGGGGCCCCAAATACGCTTACACTATCAATATGGTAAATACACACATACTCAGCGGAGACATTTATGGAATGTATTTTGATGACCAAGGAGTTCCAAGGGGTATATGGCAGATGTGGAGTTGGCTATCCTAAACGTTTCCTAAATAGTTATTTTTAAGATGAAGGTGTTTCTGGATGTGTGTGTGTGTGTGTGTGTGTGTGTGTGTGTGTGTGTGTGTGTGTGTGTGTGTGTGTGTGTGTGCGTGCGTGAGTGTCCTAATGGAACCTGTTTCATACACTGGGGCATTCATCCTCTTATTGCCACAGGAAGAACACTTGTGTTTCATTGAGTCCCTTATAAGAGATGATTGTCTCTTAGGTTCACATGTTTCACAAAAAACATGTGATGACCCACCCCATTTCTTTGGGATGGATCATCTATTTCGATTATCACAGAGCCAATTTGTGTCAGAGGAGTCAAGGGGCTTGTTTTCAGCTCTGCTCATTCCCGTGGTACCCGTTGACCAATCATCTTTGAGGAACCAGGGTATAATGTTCCATTCCATTCACACACTTGGTAATAATAGCTAGCATCGATAGGTGACCATACATGGCCCTATTATGGTTTCCAGAGCAGAATATCCACCCCATTCTTTTGTTAGCATTGTCTGTTTTGCATTAAGCAAGAAAGGGAGGTGCCGGCACTTTTGGGTATGATGAGCACAGAAGACGGCCAAGTAGATTAAACGGAGAGAGAGAGAGAGAGATAGAGAGGGAGAGGGAGAAGGAGAGAGAGAGGGAGAGGGAGAGGGAGAGGGAGAGGGAGAGGGAGAGGGAGAGGGAGAGGGAGAGGGAGAGGGAGAGGGAGAGGGAGAGGGAGAGGGAGGGAGAGAGAGAGAGAGAGAGAGAGAGAGTGACAGCCTTGCCAGTCCTGTAAATAGTCTGTTAAAGAGAGGTTGTTTCCAGGCAACCATACACTCACATCGCTAAACTTGTGGAGAATCGGAGAGCAGAAAAAGGCATCCACGACGCGGGTGAACAGAAACCTATGCCGTGGCGTGACTTATGTCCAGGGATCTCCAGCAGAGATACAGAGACCCACGTGATGTCAGGCTGGGATGCAAACCTCTGCACGGTGACACATGCCGGCGGCCGACTCAGTGAGCTTCACGCAACACATTGTGACAGATAGGACCACTGAGCTGCGGCAAACATGAAGAGGCCAATGCTTGTTTATTTTTAGGGGGAGAAGACTGTGTGTGTGTGCGTGTGTGTCTGCTTTTTTGTGTGTGTGTGTGTGTGTGTGTGTATGTGGGCGTGTGTGAATGTGTGTGTGTGTGTGTGTATGTGTGTGTGTGTGTGTGTGTGTGTGAGCATGTGTGTGAGCATGTGTGTTGTTATGGTTATGGCAGCCTCCTCTTCTACAGCAGGCTGAGGGCCAACACAACATTATTCATATTAAATCCTTAGACTTACTCTTTTATATATATACATATACATTATATACTATGATCTGCAGCTAAGCAGGATATGCAATAAGGTCAAAAGTAACTGGACAAAGACTGGGGAAGAACAATAAGAAAAGAAAATCATTCCTATTTTCTAATTAATAATTAAAAACCAAAGCACATAAACATGGAGGGTAGTGTGAGGCCTTGTTTGAACTTGTCCCTATAATTGTGCAAAATGCCCCAATGCGTTCCAACAAATAGCTAATTTCTTAAAAGATAATAGGCAACTTCTCAGTATTTCAGTAAAAGGAATGATCTAGTCCTTCCTCTGCCTTGGAACCACTGTGAATAAAACTGTTCTTTGTCAGTTTCCCCAACACTGATAAACGTTTGAGTTTTTTAACCAATTTGTTAAGGCAATAAAAATGATGCTTGATAAAGAAATACACACACACGCACACACACACACACACACACACACACACACACACACACACACACACACACACACACACACACACACAACACACACATATATGAACATAGTGAGTGCAGGCATCATCGGACTCCAGTGTCCGTTTTGATGCAATTGTTTGCGATGGAATCATGGGTACCTTCACTTGGAGGTATTTATGGTTTTCCGACAGCGCACAAATCCTCCAGCGTGTTTTTTTTTCCGTGCTCCAGGACCAAATCAATGGGCAGCTACAACTCACAGCTACGTTACTAAGTATTAGGATCCCACTTCATTCCCCAGCATTAAGTAACTTGAATTAACAGAACATGTTCTACGAATAAAGATATTATGGTTATTGTGTATACACATCATTGCAGATGGCTGAATTTCACCACCATATAGACGAACATTTAGAATATTTGTGGAGATTATTTTTTTTCTTGAAAAGGTATTTGTGGACATTGTCAAAAGCACTTTTGTCAAACGGTTGGGATAGTGTTTTCTTCTCAGAGGGATCAACTCAGAGCCACCAAGAGCAAAAGACACCGATGATGGCCTCATCATGCTGCTGTCTGTTCATGTTCTGTGACGTATGTTACAGAACATACATCATGTTCTGTACATACATCCTATATATATATATACGATAAGGAGCTGTCACAACACATTACTTCTAAATGAACACAGTTTGCTGTAAATGCCTTCTCGTTTGAAGAGGATTTGATTCTGCCAGGGCTTTATGTGATTTGCTCTGGCAGATGTAAAGATCAATCATAGACTCTCCGCCCAGAACGGCACCACTGTAATAATGTCAGACAGCATTTTATTTCACTAATTATGTCTTACAAGAGCCAGTGTCACACGAAGCCAGGAAGTTAGACCTCAGGCAAGTTTTTTGACAATAATTTGACATTTAAGAGTTTTTTATTAGGCTTCCTTATACTGTAGCGTCGCTTTAAAAAACAACAGAGAACGTTTTTTTATTTTTATCTTTGCCACCATAAAGTCGTGAACTTTAAAATGTAATTCACATTCAGCCTCCCAATGTTTTAGCAAATTTCCTCAAATCTGTTCAGGGAATGAAGCTGAATGGTAACACTTTACAATAAGGGTACATTTAGCAACCATTAACTACCATTAGGTAATGAATTAAAAAGCATAAACTAACACTTAACCAACAGTTAATTAACAGTTAACTAATGGTCTAGTAACCATTAATGAACATTAGTTAATGCAGTTAAGCATTATTATATAACCTTAGCATAGGGGTTAGGGTTAGGGTTAGTGGGTTAGGGTTAACCCTTACCCTAACCCTATTAAATAATGCATACATTAATACCTTAGTTAACATGAACACCATTACCTTAGTTAATGTCATCACCATTAGCAAACATGAACACCATTAGTAAATTACCACTAGACCATTAGTTACTTGTTAATTCACTGAAATAACTGACGATCAGTAATGGTTAATTAATGTACCCTCATTTTAAAGTGCTACCAACTGAATTAACTGTTATATTAAAACCATAATAAGTAATATTAGTAAGTCAGGGTACGGCAACTTTATTTAGCAACATTAAACCCTTCAAACACAAAGGCAATGGGCAGGAATCACATTCTGAAGGCATTCAAAACACAATCAATTTAAGACAATCATTTAAAAGAGCTCTCTAACCCTAGTATATTAAAGTCAAAGTTGAACTATGCCAGTACAGACATACATTCTTAATCAAATGCTGTAGCAAAGACAAATAATTTAAGACATTAAAGAAGAGAAAATATAGCCAAAAATATAAATCAAATATTCAGGCACAGTGACATTTCCTCTGTGACCTGTTGTAAAGCATCAGCTAATAATGTCAACGTGTTAGCTTGGTAGCTAGTTAGCCATGGTGGAGCTGCAGAGGGGTAGATGATGGCCCTTGATGTCCTCCACAGGAAACATCTTTGTGGTGAGCCTCTCCGTGGCGGACCTGGTGGTGGCCGTGTACCCGTACCCCCTGGTGCTGACGGCCATCGTCCACGACGACTGGACCATGGGGGACCTGCACTGTCAGGCCAGCGGCTTCATCATGGGCCTCAGCGTCATCGGCTCCATCTTCAACATCACAGCTATCGCCATCAACCGCTACTGCTACATCTGCCACAGCCTCCACTACGACCGGCTGTACAGCCTTCGCAACACCTGCTTCTACCTGGGCCTCACCTGGCTGCTGACCGCCATCGCTACCGTGCCCAACTTCTTTGTGGGCTCGCTGCAGTACGACCCGCGCATCTACTCCTGCACGTTCGCCCAGACCGTCAGCTCTTACTACACCATCTCGGTGGTGGTCATCCACTTCCTCATCCCGGTGCTGGTGGTGTCCTACTGCTACATGAGGATATGGGTGCTGGTGATCCAGGTGAAGCACCGGGTCAAGCCGGCGCAACGGGCCAAGGTGAAGCCGAGCGACGTGAGGAACTTCCTCACCATGTTCATGGTGTTTGTGTTGTTCGCCGTGTGCTGGGCGCCGCTGAACCTCATCGGGCTGGCTGTGGCCGTTGACCCCTCCACGGTGGCGCCTAACATACCCGAGTGGCTTTTCGTCACCAGCTACTTCATGGCATACTTCAACAGCTGTCTCAACGCCGTCATCTATGGTCTGCTCAACCAAAACTTCCGCAAGGAGTACAAGACCATCCTCCTGGCCTTATACATCCCCCGCCTGCTCATGACCGAGTCGTCCAGGTGTCCCACTGAGGGCCTGAAGAGTAAGCCCTCACCGGCCATGACTAACAACAATGTGGCAGAGATTGATGTTTAAGGGGCCGTGTTGCGGTGGAGGAGTCTATTTCCAATGGAACCTCAATAGGATCTTTTTTTTATTGTTTTATTTATTTTTGGGGATGATTTAGTGCCTTTTGCTGAGAAGCTATTCTCATTCATGTTGTGTGTGTGTGTGTGTGTGTGTGTGTGTGTGTGTGTGTGTGTGTGTGTGTGCGTTCGCGGGCGAGTACCTTATACATATGTAATGTGCTGAAGTGCCACAAACTCAAGTAAGACCAACTCAAGGGGAATAATCCCAAAGACTCAATGTACTGCATTGTTGGAGCACAATTTGACAATGATGTAAAGCCAACTATACAAACCAAACCAATCCTGCAGCCTGTTTATTAGCACTGAATAGACGCAGCTTCAATTTTCCTAGCGCTCACTTTCTGGAGCATTCATGACTGTGTGTACCTCATATCCATGACAACCAATCACTGCGATATTGCACACCATGAACATGGATGTATTATATACATAATAAACAACATTTTCTGAATGGATGTGTGTTTTACAGCGGTCACATGATAGCCGACAATAATAATGAATGCAGGAAGGATCTCGTTTAGTTTCAAATAACCTTGATCTTTTTTATTTTAACATTTAAAATCGAGTGCAAAAAACATTTGAATGTGTCTTTTAATCTGGAGGTGTCATATGTAGGAAAAGCAGCAACATGACAAACATGTAGGGGTCAAAGAACCATCGCAGTCCACTGGGAATCAGAAGATGTGACAACATCTGGTCAACTTCCTGTTTCCTGTTTCGAAATTATGTTTTTCTCTCACACTTGCCTAATGTCTTCTGGTTGGTTGATCCTGTTTGCACCCACTACAAGTTTTAAAAGGTACACATTTTTTTTTTATTACATATGTCCAAATTGGGTTACCCATAGTTGTATTACGGTACTTCAATTTCCTGATATAGAACATCAGTTATTCAATGTAGGTATTTTTTATATATAAGCGCCCAAAAGGTATCACTGTACTTATTACTGGTATACAACTGTGTTATGTAGTTATGACACAAGCCTGCACTGGCATTGAAGTAGTTTTTCCAATTACATTGCTCTATTGTCAATTGTAACTCATAGCACGGTGATTGACAGCTAGCTTTGATTTTTCACAGATTAAAATGTCAAGGTGAAGCTTTACCGCCAAACCGTGACAAACACTACACTTTTTGAAAATCGATGTCCCAACTGGACTTCCGGCTTTATGAATGGCATTCCAAAAAATGCCATCTGACCACCATTGGCTAGGGCCTTAGGTAATGCATTATGGTCTGCAGGGAAGCAGGTTACACAGCAAGATGAAGCAACAGGCTCATTGAGAGTGCCTGCAAGCAAACCTTTTTCAAGCAGAAAATGAGAAATGGGACACGCCCAAATGTGGACTACAGGACTTCAAATAATGTACTGTTCTGGCTGCAGCCCATGTTTAGTGTCAACCATTGTGCTGCCAATGGAGCAGCAAACTGTAATAAAGTTACAGGCCTGTTTTTAATTATAGCCCGTTTTAATTATATATCACCCGTATCGTTTTCCAATTATATAAGCCTATAAATGCATGTTCACCCTCAGAGCATCTCAAACAAGGTCTTTCAATTCATATGTCTCTCAAACTCATTTAAAGTCTGAAGATGATGAGGGATGGCTGAAATTGTTGCATGCCACATCTTCCAAAATGTGGGCATAAACTGGGGAACAACAAGAAGAAAATCTTTTTCAAATAAATAAGTATAAACCAATGCACATAAAGGTACATGTGGGGTAGTGTGAGACCTTGTTTGAACTTGTCCCTGTTATTGTGCTAAATGCCCCATTGTGTAAGGTGTGTAAAGACTTCCCACAAATATCTTATTGCATTAACAGACAACAGGCAGCTTCTCAGTTATTCAGTTGGAAAATATAGTCCTTCCTCTACCTTGTAACCAATGTGAATAAGAATTTATTTTTTACAATCCCCTAGGCTTGGTCTAAAAACCTTCCTTTCAACAAACACAATGGAGCAGATTGTGATGCCTACAACAAATATCTTATTGCTAAATAGACAATAGGCAGCTCAGTAGCACAGTAAGAGGAATGATCTAGTCCTTCCTCTGCCTTGTCACCACTGTGAATAATAATGTTATTTATTACATTCCCCTTGGGCTCCGATTGAATAGCCAAAAAAATTACATCCTGGGTCTTTTCATAACCACTTTTCCTTGACCTCCATGGAAAATGTCATGAGGTCAAGGAAAAATGTGGTTGAGAATTCATAAGGACTAGGCTACGTTATCATGTGACAGTGGATGTTGTCATATTGATTGCTGAATGGCTAAATATGGTGTCACTTTAAATGTTGCTGCCACAAGAAATTGTGCGATATCATTATCTCCTTTACTTTCGTAAAGGATGGTCCAGTGTACCCTATGCTAAAGGTGATAAGAAAGGAAGCACTGAAGCACCTTTCCTTAGCATTTAGATCATTCAAACAGCTCTTATCATGGCTGCCATTTACTTCTGGGTAATTTCACTCAGTTAGGGACCTATAGGCAAACAAAAACTATTTGCCTGCAGCCGTAGGCTACTTGTGATGCATTCAATAACCAGGGCCAACCGGTTAAACCAGCCATCACCCCCTTCATTCCACAGAGAGCTCTGACATGTTCAACACATTCAACACATTCAACACATTCTCTGCATGCAACAACATAGTTTGCGTGTGGCCGGGTTAACGGCTACAGTATGGTTTTCTTATCCTTTCAACAAAGTTTTGTGTAACGATGGAGGAACCCACCTTGTTGAGGAAACAACATTGTTTTTCTGGGTTGTTTCCTGATGTGCTATTACATACATATTCCTCCCCCTGGTCACCGTCTCTACCAAGTGCTGCATGACACGATACACTATGTATATCGTGTCGTATCTGTTGAGTAGTTGTTTTGTTCAACAGTACATGAGCACACCAAATCCCCTTCAGGGTTGCATGGCTTTCCATTCAATTCGTATTTTATTGAAAGGGATCAAAACCCAAAGATATGGACCATAACAAAAGCACAAACACAGCCTGGCTGGTGCAATAAAAAGCCTGAGGAACATGATACACATCAGGAGTCATTGATGTGATTTCATGACAGAATGAGACATGGGACATGTCACCGTGACGTAGTCCCGATTTGAAGCGAATTAAAAAATATATAATTAAAAACGGCACTTAGATAGTCCGATATCACTGTGTTTCCTCTGTGTGTTTGTTATTATATTCCGACCTATGTCTTCAGTCCATTTTCCCCTGTGTATTTATTGCTTTTATAATTATATTGCTGATTTAAGCTCAATATGGTCCATAAACAGTGAAGCCCGGGAAAGAGGATTGCAGATCTAAATTCAATGACCCCTTTGTTAGTGCATGAGGGCATGAAGCCCAAAGCAAATGGCTGTGTTGGTAAGGACACAACATTTGATAATTTATGCCTCCAAAATACAGTTGAGTCGAATGCCTATTTGCAGTGAGCAAAAGAATACAGTTACATTTGTGATATGTGTGCTACAAATATTACATGATATTCACACTCTGTACGCTCTGGGCTTAACAGACCAAAAAAAAAGATGTGAAAACGCAATCCCGTCTTATCAAAATGGGTCCAAAACCAAGGTCATGTGATGGTGGGGTCATTCTACCCACCTCTTTTACTCTTCATTCACTCCATTGAATCCTCCCCCCCCCCGCACACACACACTCGCATGCACGCACACACGCACACACACACACGCACACACACTCTCACCCTGTTTCTGTCTCTGTCTGTCTCTGTCTCTGTTCAAGGTGACTCCTCCTGCTAAAATGAATAACTGCTATTTTTCATATTTTTCAATGTCTTTGGTGACACATTTTGCACCAAAAGAGAGATCTGTCTCTTTTTTGATGAAATGGTGGAAAATATGTTTGATTAAATATTTTATTTTGTCGCTTATCTTTTGTAAAGGAGGGCGGGTGCTTAACTATGCCTCTGGTGGCAAGCCATAAATCTGTCATTTCAGTCATAGAAATACACACACGGTATGGGTAAGTATGTGGATTAAGGGCCCATGTCTAAAGAGATGCACAGGGCCCATAATTCATACGCTTATTCAGCTGCCATTGCACACATGTGGATGTGTTTCCCCAAAGTGTCTTATAATGTTATATCCTCAGTGGACTGGCTAAAGTACCGTCGCTTGTCAATTTACACACCACCACCATACATTCAACTACTTTCTGTCAGGGGGAAAGCCCTTGTTTGTTTCACATTTGTTTCGCTACATGGAAGGTAGATGGGTGGGTGTTACCTTATAGCTCAGATAATGGGTCTCTGGACTATGAAAAGAAGAAAGGTGTCAGAAACAGAAGTCATCTGGACGTCAATGACATAGCAGAAGTCGCAAAATATAAACATCCATGACGCTTTAGGAATGACGATCAGTTCATCAGCTCGCTCATTTTCATATCGTCTGAATGTCAGAGAACAGGAAATAGATACAATAAATGAGTTTCCATTCCACATATCATCCATACAGTGGATGTTCATAACAACTATTTGCCACAATAACGGGGAACTGACACATGTGTGTCCCCAATTGTATGTGCTTCCTATTGCTTGACACCTTTTGCACACATCAATGAGTTTTACATCAGAAGGGATCTGGCTGTGGGGACTGAGGCTGCAACAGAGAAACGGCCAGTTAGTGCCGTAGTGGATTATCGGTGCAGTGACTTTAAGGAGAGCCTGTGTTTTCTCATGCGTGTTATGGGCTCTACTACATGTCTCATTTGGCCAGGGGTCACAACAGCCATCAGGAAGTTGTTGTTATTGTTTATTTTGTTTCTTTGCCATTTCAGGATAGCGCGATGAGGGATGCGGGAAAGCTGATTAAATAGGCTTCAACTAGACTTCATTTTAGGACAGGAGGATTGTTATATGTATATGAGGGTGGATTATGGATAAGTTCCCTGTTTGTTTTGCAAAATCTGCCAGGCGTATCACTCCCACGCTCCTGCGTATCCAGACAGTGGGGACAAAATCTAGACCATGCCTAGAACGGATGAATGGAAATAACGTTTCTTATCTTTGTCCAAGACACCTTGTGTAGAATGCTTCTATTCATTGTTTGTAACAGGATCTTAAACCCCCAAAAAGAGCTGATATGATGAAAACGACAAGTGTTTTGCAAAGCACAGGGTTGGAGGTTCTATAGGGAATAGCATGGATGGAGAGAAGTCAGACAGAAAACGCCATGAGAATGCATGTCTGGTCCGACCGGAGGGCGGCACACAGGAGAGACTGGGTTCGTGATGAGATAGGCAGTTGAGTTCAGAAACATGCAGAAAGTCAACATGTCATTTTGGAAGCTTTCTATTTCTATTTTTAAGGTCTAGTTGGAGCCAGGGTGACATTAACTGCCTGTGGTTTTGCTCCAAACTGATTTTAAGATACTTTGTTTGTTTAACTCAAAGCGCTCTTTAATAAAATCTCAGAATGGAATACAAAATTAATTCTTCTTTCAGGAAATTAGGATGTAAGATTAAGATATATTATATGTTTTTTTGTTAATGTTAACATAGGGTAAATGTTATCTTAATAAAAACCATTGCGATGTCCTGATTATTGTATTCTACTGAGCATGTATGGCTTGACAATGCGATTACTGTTCTTTAAGTTCACAACCAAAAAACACAATCAATACAATACATCTAAATTATGTATGTCTGGAACAACAAACAACCATTCTGTCGATTATTTACATTAAGGCCTATGCGTCAATTTTATCCAGGGCAGTTTAAGGAAACCTTTAAGAAAACACCATTGTCATATAATGTAAATGTTTAAACATTTATTATATATTTGCCTTGCATCATGGTCATCAATGCTGTCATAATGTATTTGTATAACCCTCTTTTCCCATTGTTCTTTGTAGATTATCTGCAAACACAAAACTTTCACATACATGTTTTTTGGGGGGGGGGGGGGGGGGGGGGGGGGGGGGGGGAGAATACGTTCTGCATAGTTCAAGTAGTTCACTGCAAGGTGTTAGCAAAAACGATCCACTATAATAAAACAGTATGTCTACATAGGAAATGCACTTTTGACAATGTGGCAACTTTGCGCAGAGTGCAAAATGACGACTTTAAGCATACGTAACTTTCATATTGATTTTTGCTATTTTTACTGGAGTCTTTTCATAAGAAATGGGTTAGAAAACCTGCTGTGGGTGGGATTGGACCAGTTAAAAGCCAACTAGAGCGGAAAGGACCAAGCGATTTCAACCGGCAGAAACACAGCCAGCACAGCATGAAGAACATCTCATACGTTTATACTCATAAAATGGACCGAATGGATCTCTGTTATATCAGCAATTAAATAAAAATAGCCGAGGATATTAGGCCTACATTTTTTAGTAATGGCGTTGCCACTATTGTGCAAAGGGAAAACTGATGGAAAGCTCTGCCAATTGGAGACACTGTTGGACAAATTATACTACTTACGATAATGATAAAAAAAATGATAAATATATATAAAAATCAGTCTCTGTTCTAATATATTAAATATATTTTTGAATAGTAATAGTCTGTAGATTGTGCTGTCAATTACTCTCCCAAACAGAAGGTGGCCATCGAGCATTCGCCTCGTGCTTGTGTGAGCCATTTTCGTGACCATGTGATCAGGACTGTTGGTCACGTGATGAAATGCGGAAGTAGAGCGAATACGAACCGTTAGCGTTTATTTTATGCAATCATTATACAGTAAATTACTACTATTTATCCGTGAAAACATACAGCTATTCCTGGTAAAGTAATGGACGCTTCCACTAGAACATCGCTCAACGCTGCGGCAGCACCAGTGCCTGAGTTCAGGGGGTAAGGGATCTATAATCCATAAGATAATTGTAATGTTAGTATTTTCCTACATAACATTTGCTAAATAACTGATATTACACAAACCCCATAATGCACCGTTTTGTTGTTCCGTCTTTCTGCTTTTATTTTGTTATGGTTATGATTTCACGCAACTATTGTAAGCCACATCGTAACGTTTAGTGTTTATATCCATAGCGTTGTCATTGATGTGCTTTTTAAACGTGTGCTCTGCAGGAATGAGAGCTCTCTGGTTTCTGCCTTGAAGACTCTTCTGTTCTTCACCTTCCTCATGGTGACCTTACCCATAGGATTATACTTTGCTTCCAAGGCGTACGTTTTTGAGGGTAAGAGGAGTTTGTTTGACCTCCATATTATTAAGACATTAACTGTGTGGATTGACATGTTTTTTATGCTACAGAAAAAAAACATACATATTTGTTTTACTTTAATATTAATATTATAAACCCTTATTGCTCCCTCTTTCCAGGTTCTATGAAGATGTCCAGCTCTGACAGCTACTTCTACGCTGCCATCGTTGCGGTGCTTGCAGTCCATGTGGTTTTGGCTCTGTTTGTTTATGTGGCCTGGAATGAAGGCACACCCAAAGGAAAAGGCAAACACGACTAATGGTATCCACCTGCAAACTCCACAAGGGGATGGCCAAGGGCCATAGATACACGGCCCTTGCTAGGCTACAGTTTCCAGCCCAGACATTGCACTGTTTATCACCCCGATAGATAGAAGATCTGGTTGGCTCTTGGGGTTTGAGCTGAGTTTAAGGCGTACTGTATCTACTGTAATTTTTCCAAGACGTGTGGGAAAGGTTATGTGGTGTGTGTCTTTCCCAGCAATGGCTATCCCAGTCCATGTATTTATTCCAAATACAATGGTGGTTATTGTTGAACAGATCTTGTTTTAATACTTGTTTTTGGTTGTTGCAATGTTCAACCTTTAGCTTAATGCTATGAGTACCTTTGGAGTTGAATCCTTTGGAGTTTGTGAACCTGTCTTTCAGCTTTAGTTTGTCTTCCATGTTTTGTCATTAAATTATCATGATTCCTTTTTCTTTTTCTTTTTTGCTGAGATTCTCAAGTGATTTCTGGAGTGTAATGTGGTTGTTTGAAATGTTTTAGATATGATTAAACATTCAAATTATGCTTTGTAAATGTCCTGTTTGTTATTTGTATACTGGTATATGTATGCACAGTTAAGAATTGGATAGTTATATTTTGCATAAAATAAAGACACAAAGCCATCTAATGTTAAACTATTGTTATTTAAATGATCACTTTTTTCTTATTTTGTTCATTACCACAAAAGCTGTCAATTAACACACACACACACACACACACACACACACACACACACACACACACACACACACACACACACACACACACACACACACACACACACACACACACACACACACACACACACACACACACACACACACACACACTGCTTATGGCTGTAGAGAGTGATTGTTGTCACATGATGGCAGCAAACAGTAGGGTTAGATGTGACAGATGCCAGAGGATAGTATTGTGACTCACAAACAACCTGAGATTCCCTTTTATTTTATTTTGTTGCTAACGTTCTTTTCCCCATATCGAGGAGGAGTATGACTCAAGCAGAGAGGTATGCAGTTACCACACTTTCTTAAGACAGTGAGTGAACTGACAACAGAGATCATACTGATTAAGACGTAAACATTAGTAGCTCTTGATTAATTTTATTTCCTCCTGGGTAATATTTACTAATCACGCCTTCATATCAACACAAGCCAGCTTAAAGAGTCAATTCCCTTCAGGTTGTTGGTTCTTTATAAATCCTTCCTCTTGGGATCCACAAGCTGTTGACTGGAAATGTGAGTGGGCTACATTAAAAAAAACAAAGAAACAGAAGAGATAATTTTAAGTGTTGCCATGCCACCAAGTATTTTACAAGTTTGTTTTAAATGGCATACAAAATAGTTAAATGGCGGACCACACATGATGGCAATTAATGTTTAAGGAAACTCATTTCGATTTTATTTAGAAGTTATATCAATATTTTAAATAATACAGGAAGTAGCTTACTGTTTATTTTTTCTGGCCATTGGAAGTTTAAATGTAAGCATATTAAGAAACTTAAAATATATGACCCCAAGTTATCCTATTACAAACCAAGCTATGTTGGAAAACTGATAAAATACCATTGCTTGTTAGTTTTGTCTCGCTGTCTATATTTCATATAGTATTTCCTAGTGCAGTGCATGATTTTGACAGGGGAGTCAGACAGACTTAATTACATTTACAGTATTTGCTTTTCTCTTGTCAGGAACACCCATTCAACAGAGCCTACTTTCTAACATTCACCCAATATGAATATTGAATCACCAATCGACCCTATTTATTGGTACTGTAATTGAATGAATGCAATAGGAATTACACTTTTAATTCAAAGGCTATTATACTAGGTTTTGGCTTAACTACTATAGAGTTTGAATACATGACACACTATTATATTGTTTGTATTAACATTGTGCTCTCTGTTAAACTCCCCAGCCAGGTCTTTAGAAAGTATTATTTGAGATGTGACAACTTTGTAACAGAGACTTGTTGTGTTTTGTGAGACACAACCCCCAAATGCATAGGCCTACACTATTTAATGGATTGTAAGAGTTAAAGATTTTATTTCCATACTAATGTGTAACATAAGTCCACGATAATATTTATTTGAAAATGGATACTGTGATCTTTCCGTGACACCATGAAGAAGCTTCAGGAAATTGTGAACATACCAGTCCATACAGAGAGACAGCTTCCTAGACATGACACCCCATCTCCGTCATTTCTAGACGTTCATACCATGTGTGCCTCCCTGTGCCTTCCTGGCCAGAACAGGAACAAGATATGTGTTTTGTGTGCTATGAAAGACCGCACAACATTAGTCATATAATCTTTTATTCAGTGCAGTTTGAATATAATTGGAAAACGTTTTCATTTTCTTTTCTTTTTTGTCCATTTGACCAAGTATTTTTTATTTATGATTTTATTATTTTATTATTATTAAGTTGAATAAATACCGGCGTCTAAAACCCGAAGAACAAATTACATTTATCAAACACAAATTTCCACATATTCCAGTTTGGGTGACATTTATTTGTACTGACAAAAACCAAACAATTGTTTTTCTGAAAACCAAAAACAGACAAAACATAAATAAAACAAAATAATTAAAAAGGTCTAACTGGTTTTTCCAATATGACTTGGACCAAGTCTAATAAACAATCATAGGTTCATAGTTTCTCCAATAATCAGGTATTGTAGAACTCGATTCACCGTCAAGTCTTACCAGGCAGAATAAGCCTCAAATGATTTAGGAAAGTGTTGGCTCTCTGAATACTTCAAACAAGGTCAAGAGCCTCACATAGAATAACTGTGTTTCTGGAAATAGAGAGGACTATACATAAGGACACCTTTAACAAAGATGTTGACATTATATTACATATTTATATTACATATTTTCTATATGCATGTTATCATATCATCACATTTATTGTTAAAATGGTAAAACATAAATTACATGAATACAAGGACAGCAACATCTATCTGATGATTATTCAAATGTTGTTTCCGTAAGATCAGAGATGATGGTGGTTTTACTAAATGGAGTACGATGAGCAGACTAAAACAAATCATATCAAGCATTTATTGGCACAATGCAGAATTATTCATCTGTCCTTTTTTGACTTGCCTGCTTTCTAACCATCAGTTCTTACCTAACGTGTGATATTCTGAGCAGCCAGTGAAACAAGAAGAATGAGCTGCAGTAGCACATGAAGGCCAATACATAAGTCATATAAAGGCACAAAAATATATAATATAAACATGTCAGTGTGCACCTTTCAAACGTTGACAGTCTTCAAATGAAAGGTAAAAGGGTGTCACCCCCGTGCCCAGAAATTTAAGACCCCTCGGAGAAACACATTCTCTCTCCTCAGACCTTCAGATCGTCTATTCTAGTCTTGTTGTTGCTGTGCTTGCCGGGTCGACCCCCGCCACCAGACCTCAGCAGGCCCGGTGACCCTGGCACCGAACCCGCACCAGTCTTACCTCTCGGGTCGCATTCCTCGGGCTTGCTGCTGCTGCTCCTCTCCACCGCCAGGTTGTCTTTGTTCTGTTTGTAGGCAGCCTTGCTGTGGTACGGCTGGAAGGAGGAGTCTGTCTCTTCAGACAGGGGGGACATGTTGTAGCTGGGCACCGGCGGGTACGCGGCTGACACCTGGTGGTGCCCGTTGAAATAGTCGTCGTAGGTGGGCGCGAAGGGCACCGCCGCATCGTTGAATTCCTTGGATCTGGCCTCCGCGGCGGCGAGCAGCCCCCTCCGGTAGCTGATGCCCTGGCGGCACTTGGTGAAGCCCAGGTGGTACATCTCCACCAGGTTGAGGAGCAGCGACACGCTAGCCACGCCCAGCATGAAGATGATGAAGATGGTTTTCTCCGTGGGACGGGAGATGTAGCAGTTCACCGTGTTGGGGCAGGGGTGTCTGTCGCACGTGTACATGGGTCTCAGCTCGAAGCCATACAGGAGGTACTGCGCCACGATGAAAGCCACCTCGAACAGGGTCTTGAAGATGATGTTGAACACGTAGGTGCGCAGGAGCTCCCCCTGCAGGCGCACGCGGCCCCTGTCGTCCCGCACCAGCTTTTTGGGCTTGGGCTCCTCCATGAGGCCCTGCTTCTCCCCATGCTGCCCCAGCTCCTTCAGCTTGTCCCTCTGCTGATGCTTCTCCTCCATGCGCACCAGGTGGAGGATGTGTCCCAGGTATATCAGCGTGGGCGTGGACACAAAGATGATCTGCAGGACCCAGAAGCGCACATGGGAGATGGGGAAGGTGATGTCGTAGCACACGTTCTCGCAACCGGGCTGCTTGGTGTCGCAGGTGAAGCCCGACTGCTCGTCGCCCCACACCTTCTCGGTGGCGGCGCTGAGGATGAGGATGCGGAAGATGAAGAGGACGGTGAGCCACACTTTGCCCACCACGGTGGAGTGCTCCTGGGCATTCTCCAGGAGCTTCCCGAGCAGGTTCCAGTCCCCCATGGCTATGTGAGGTCAGATCTGCAGGTCAAGGGAATCAACGACAGTAATCGTGAGAGAAGATTAAACAAAATCTGATTCTTCCATCCTCTTCTTCCAATGAACCAACATTGAAGTCATCAGTGCTTCCAAAGAAGAAGAAAGTTATGAAAAGACGTGCCAAGTGAATGTTTCTTCTTCTAATTACTCATATTTCTAAAGCTGCTATCATAAATGTGTGTTTCATGTGTGATCATGTTTGTTAAACTCAAGCTCAAGTGTGCGCCTTGCCAACTCTGGGATTCCAATGGTTGTCAGGTAGTCCCCTTTTCACAGTCACTCGGGCAGGACTGGATTTACTTGTGGAAGGTATATCTTTGGTAAGTGTGGACAGGGAGATGGCAAGTTCCAGTCACCGGCAGTAAAACAAGACCCTTCATGCCGGGAGCCACAAGTAACACGATCCACACCACATGAAATGAAACCCCCAACAGATGGGGCAGAAATGGGAATTAGAATTTGTCAAGTGAGACTCTGAAATGCATTATGCGTTTTAAACACCCCATGCTTCTATGGGGTGTACTGCACAATGTCAGCTGGGAAAATTCAAGTTGAGCTCTTGGCAGTATGCTTTGATTCTGCTTTCTGTACACAATTGCCAGATGGTAGTCATAGCATACTGTTTACTAATGCATGCTTATGTGCTCTTTGTGTATGTACAAAACTTTATTCACAGCATATTTTTGATTCTTTTGGCTATAGGGATCTTTTACATCAAGCAAAGAAAAGAATGTAAATCCACCATACAGATTCATGTGTTTAATTTCAAAACGTATACAATAGTCCTGATGTGGTTAAAGACCTAATACAATGAACAATTGAACAGCCCCGTTAAAAGGGCCTTCCCGCACAAGGTAGTTTGAAGTTGCACATTGGAGATCTTGGCCACAACAAGCACTACTCTCTGCTCCGGCGCATTATGATTAGTGAACCGTTTGTATATTCCACAGTGGATTGCAAATGTAAATCTATAATTATTTAAATGAAGCTGTTACCGTGCAACCCACCTTGTCAGTGTATACATCCCTTGGTGGTGGTGGTGGTGGAGCACAAGGGATGCTCCCCTCCCAGTCTCTCCGCTTGCCAGGGCCCGTCCAAGGCCGACTGTTGGCCCCTTCCCCGCCGGCAATGTCCTTGAATGGACAAGAAAAGTATAGGGGACTCCGAGCTCCCTGTCTGCAGACGCTCCGTGCCACAGGCGGAAAAACCGACTGACCCCCGTCGTCAGGCCTCAGTGGGGGGTGGGGTGGGGGGGGTTACCAGGGGATCCAGAGGTCCCAGTTCCGCTGGCTAACAGCACGGCTAACCCGTTGGACACACTCACAGGCAGGTCCAAGTCGCCCTCCCTCCCAGGGTTAAATTTGGCTCTGGACACACTTTAACACTCTACCGTAAACTATTAGCGTTGCTCTTCTCGCTTGTTAGGCTGAGCGACAGGGCAGCTGGCCAATGAGTACATGTTCTAAGTCTGTCTGGCCACAAGTGCTACCGTGGTCTTAATTTAGCCCTGAAAGTCTCTCCTATCACAGGGGGCATGACTTGTGCGATGAGCAGCCATTTGCGTCCTCAAGCTACAAATCACACGGATTGAATGCAGAGAGAGTCCAATGGTGGGCTGTAAACTGTGCAAGAAGAGGTGTCAGCTTGTCAAATACCAGTTATGATGCAAGGTGACATACATTACAAAGTTATTGTGGGTTAAATGTCTTGTCAATGTTTTCAGACATTTTATTGACTTTACATATATACAGCTTTAACCCATCTATTGTTTTTACATTGCTGGGCCCCTTACACATGACACACACACAGGCACACACATGCACACACCCGCACTCATATACACACCCACACTGGTAGCCAAAATTGAGGAAATAGCATTTTCATGTTTAACACACACTAAAATAAAATACACAGCTATTTTCTTAATAAATAAGGGGTCTTAGTACGAGTGTGTTATTGGCATTCTACCAGGAGGCTATTATGGGACGGGAAAAAAAACTAAATTTCAGGAAACAAGAGAGAAGAATACTACATAGCCCTATACTATACTATACAAGATATAGCAGGATATTGATCATAGGCCAGCCGCCATTCCTCTTCAGATCTCACTTTAAAAGTGAGCAGAAAAGACACAATGATGAAGCCCAAGCTATACTAATATGTTGCATAAACGTTGAACTAGTAACAAACTACAATGTCAGATACTGTGGCCTAGGACAAGCCACAGTATCTGACATTGTAATTTCAAGTATTTCAAGGTAATTTCTAAGAACTGTAATTTCAAGATAAATTGTTTTAGATAACATTTTAAGAACATTGATATCCAACAAAAAAAAAAAACACATCTCAAAAGCCGCCTGTACGGTGGTGAGATTCAAAAACCACTCCAAAGAGAAATAACAAAAATTGCCAGCCATCTTGGCTAGGACTCTTATTTTGTCCATTCAATATGATGTGGCATTTCTAACAATGGATCCATTTCTTGGGAAGGAAAAGACAGGGTTTACACAAGACACTGTTGATATGACACATTTGTTCAGTTGGAAAACATTTGACAGTAAATACACAATAAAGAAACTTCTGTGTATATTCCCATTGTTCTAATTATATGTAAACTGTTGGTTGGGACAGCATTTAACTGCATTTCTTTGGTCCACCATAGATCTGGTTATGATTCAGTACCTACACAGATACAATGAACTTGTTAACCCAAAAGTATAATATAACATGGCTTTATCATGTGCATGAAACCAAGTCCATTTTTCTCCTTATACGGCTCCCTTTGAGACGTTAATCACATATATTTTAAATCAATACAAAGCTTATCATTACTTCTAGTAAATAATAGCTTTTTTCCCCAATACTTACATTAATTATATTTTCAAGTATGCTTTGGTCAATAGATTAACAACAAAAAACAAAAAGTAAACTCACTAAAACCATACGCCGCATAATAAATAGCATCAACGAGAACAACCAAATATACAGTATATGTAGCCTTCGTGCTGCGTTCATCTCAACCTTAGAAAGCAGAGCATCGGTCGCCCTTCTCGGCCGAACTCTTTCTAGTCACAGTGAACTTGGGCTTGAGCGATTGGTTGGCTATGAGCTGATTGATCTCGTTTTGCCTGTACGTGGACATCTTTTGGCCTATCCAAGCAACTTTGGTGTCTTCCTCTGGGTCCCGCGTGCAGCGCGAGCAGGCTCTCCCGATGAGGTACACCACCTCGGCCAGGTTGAGCAGCACGCAGACGCCCGACACGGCCAGCATGAACACGGTGAAGACTGTCTTCTCGGTGGGCCGCGACACGAAGCAGTCCACCGTGTTGGGGCAAGGGAAGGAGTCGCACTTGACCAGGCGCACCATCTTAAAGTCGGGGTAGATCCGATAGAAGATGTAGAGGAAGACCACCTCCAGGGCGATGCGGAAGACAATGCTGATCATGTACGTCCACCACAGCCCGCCCACGATCTGGAACTTCTGGCTCTTGATGTGCTCCAGCTCCTTGGGGCTGCCGCGGCCCGACTGCTTGAGGATCTTCTTGTCGATGTGGCGCCGGTGGGCCACGTGCATGGCCACCAGCAGGGCGGGCGTGGACACCAGGATGAGCTGCAGAGCCCACAGGCGGATGTGGGAGATGGGGAAGAACTGGTCGTAGCAGACGCTGTTGCAGCCGGGCTGCTGCGTGTTGCAGGTGAAGCCCGACTTCTCATCGCCCCACACGCTCTCGGCAGCAACCACCAGCACCATGATGCGGAAGATGAATATAACAGAGAGCCATATGCGCCCGATGCCTGTTGAATGCCTGTTTACGCCGCTGATCACGGCATAAAAGGACCCCCAGTTCATCTTCGATTCCAGGTCTGCGATGGGGGGGGGGGTGGGGTGGGGGGGGGGGGGGGGCAAAGGTCAAATGCAATGAGCTCATCAGGAAAACAAAACACATTTTCACATTAAATAATAATCCAAGCCAATAAAAAAATACCTTTACTCACATAAATTAACAATCAAGCTTATTGCTTGTAAAGTTCCTTTCTCAGATATGATTTACAAGTTCAACTAAATGTTCTGGCCCAACCCTTTTTTATCTTAATACATTTATTCCATTCAATTATCTGATAGGGTGGCATAGGCAGTTTTAATCAAATTTACCAGGCGCAGCCGATGGTGTGAGCAGCACAAGCAGTGCCCGGTCCCGATATTAACATCTTCAGGTGTAGCCTGGACATGTGGTTAGATTTGGTCAAAGTATTAAGCCAAAACCGAGAGGAGAGGATCGCCAAGTCGTTTGTTGGTGGTATAAGAGCCAGCGCCACAGCCTACCACGACCACCGTCACAAGACGCAAGAAATAGAAGCCAATTGCAGATCATTCACAAAATCACGTGGTTGGCGAACCTTGTATTAATACTGTAACTTCCAACCTGACCTCCAGTTCAGTGGCAGCTCGGGCTGCCAGAGAATGCAACAGAAATGTTCCAAGGAACGGCCAATGCAGCCACCTCAGTAGGAGGAAGTGTTTCTCCCCTCTGGCACACTCACACTAATATCGCCAATAGGAATGCTGCAGTTGCAGATATAAATTATGCAACAAATATTTCTATACCAAATGTCAGTTTTATTCAGAAAATGACAATGATAAAATGCACAACAGCTTCACCAGACTTCAGCCTGGTTAATATTAGTAAAAAATAGAATTGAATAAAAGGTTGGAATGTGGGGTTTACCTTCAGCTGTGGTGGTACACAAAAATGTGTACAAACGTGGTTAAAAATATAATACAATATTGTGCTTTTCACAAACCAAACGGCTGGACAGTTAACACCAAGCGTTTGGAAAATGCTAATCATTCCCTCAGCACTTGCCACTGCCCTGCACCATGGCAGTCATATGCTCTTATATAAACCATTTACATACAATGGCATCCATTATTGGGCTGCAACAAGACTCTTTAGAATTCAGATCAAACGCCTCGATTTCCGCCCACCCCAAGCAAAAGAAAGAATCTGTGTGGACACAAAAGGGCCAAGGCTGACACATTATTTATTGTGTTTGGTCGGCCAGGGACGTAAAGGGTGCCTTTGCAGAGTCGCTGTTAAAGAGCGAGAAGACGGGCCAGCTCGAGGTTTTGTGAATATGCCTCAACATGGACGACAAGTCAAGAGTTTTATGATATGAAGATTTTTAAGGTTCTTTTATTTTGTAAATCACACTTTACAATATTTTGAGTGAAAAGCATATTTGGGCCTAGTACGAGTGGCTGTTATAATGACACATTTATCCAATCAATTACTCATATCCATAAATATGTTAATTTCCACATGACCTGGGCCGCTTTTAAAAGGCCACATGCTGGACAGATGTTATTTTTTGTCTTGGTGTCATCACAAGTAAGATCTGACCAGGCTGGCAGAAGCCATCCTCATGTCAAGATGTGTCTGCTCATTATCGTACATCGATGAACACAGCGATACAGCACCAGCGGAGCAGGCCCATGCATGAGAGACATACAAAGCATGTGTTTGTTGTGCGCTATCAGATGATCTGCAGTAGCTTGCATTGCCACAAGCGTTTCTGCGTCACTTTTGATAAATTTGAACAGGGGGGCGTTGGTTGGCATGGTCATTTTTGAATGAAATATCAGTGTTTGAGTAAACATGTACAGAACAATAATCCAATATACACGTGACATATTCAATGTTGGAGAGAAATGTGATGTTGAGCAGTTTTGACAAACACACTTGTATTGTAATATTAAGGCTATAATGATTACATATTACTATACAGGCATTTGTTATGAAACCAGTTGAGTAGCCAGTTTTCTGTTGGACGACAATATTTTCAATATTGTGCCACTTTGAAAAAACAACTAGTTTATGCAATTATAGTATTGCATATACAAAGTAAAGACCGATACAAAGCAAAGAAAGATTTCAGTGGGCTGTGTACCAAATAAACACAAACAAGCCAACAAAAGAAAAGTAAAACTAACTTTTAGCTGAATAAAAGCAGTCTCAACCACGTTTTTTCAGAACTTTCTTTCTATGTAGCATGAAATTAGGTATTTCTGCCAGTCAGCCTCCTGCTTTTTCTTCTGAAGATGAAAATTGCCTAAAAACAGAAATGAAACAAAACATTCAGGATTATCGTGTGTGTGTGTGTGTGTGTGTGTGTGTGTGTGTGTGTGTGTGTGTGTGTGTGTGTGTGTGTGTGTGTGTGTGTGTGTGTGTGTGTGTGTGTGTGTGTGTGTGTGTGTGTGTGTGTGTGTGTGTGTGTGTGTGTGTGTGTGTGTGTGTGTGTGTATAAGGGATACAGGGACACCACTGCCATCTCATTGTAGATTCTACTAACCTGGTTTGACTCTGCCAACGGCTTTCATTTGGTCATGTTTCGCGTGTCCATTCTGTGCTAACCTCAAAGAGAGTGACGCTCCTCTCCTGAAATAAAGGGCAATAATAATATGAATATTTCATTTTCATATTATTCTATATCTATTAATTTGTGTTTTTTACTAAGCTTCAATAATTTTTTTATTCATGGCATGAAAAAACAAGTATGTTTGTTAGCTACTGCTTTTGTCAAAATTATTTAGGTTGGCTTCTTGTACACTGCCGCAATACATTGATTTAACATTTTTATTTTTCAACTTTCTGCAATAGCAATAACTTTTAGCACCACTCAAAAACAGTATCATCCAAGTAATTATTAGAAAGGATGACCATTAAATCACGATGCAATCGATGTATTCCTGTATGTCTCTCTATAGTCATCAACCTTTGACCTGGAAGAACCGCCTGAGGGGGGTTGGTATTTTATCTTGAATGTTCTTTTATCTTTTCAAGGCTTTATTCCCCGGGGAGGTGGCTGTTCAAACGGCGGTCTGCCAAAGAGGGTACCTCATGGCGCCCATTTTGCCCCTCTCCAGGAAGAGCTGGACGGTGATGGCGGAGCCGAGCGGGAACAGCCGGGCGTACAGCGTCCTTTTCTCCACCATGGCTTTGAACCAGGACACCGCTTCCTCCGTCCAGCGCCTCCCGTCCACCGGAGACACCTGAAGGGGGGGATGCAGACCGGCGAACGCCGTGCAGTGTGATAATTCATTTGGCCCCATCACGGGGAAGCCAAGATAAGACGGGGCCAGATCCCAGGGATACGAGGGGGACAATTACATCCAGGAATCGCTCCCTGAGCCTGTGGTACGTTTAACCCTTTCCCCTGTCCTCCTCGGCACTATGCACAACCAGATTTACAGTTCTACATCTACCATTTAGTCCTTCAGCAGACACATTTATCCGGAACATCTTACAGTGAGTTATTTTTTTTATATACTGTACATGACAGAGGAGCAGGTCGGGATTAGGCATCTAGCTACAGGGAGACTGCCGACGTTGCCGTTCGAACACCGAGGTTCTTGGGTTTTTGGCTGGAAGTCAAACGCCCTAAGCTCTTAACTACACTGCCTCGATATAAATATAACATTTCCATAGCTGTGTTAAAAAACAACAACACATGAGACGTGAGCTTCCAGTAAACGGGAGGTGACTCACGTTGGCCAGCGAGACCTGGGCGGCCTGGAGGGGCAGGGCTGCCATGTCTGGTGTCAGGTAGCCCACATTGTGCAGGGAGACGCTGGACTTGTCTCCGTGGTCCAGCCTAATCACCTCCACGCTGATGTTAGTCACGCTGCCACCAGCACCCTCAACGTACTGATCATCTGAACATGGGGGGGGGGGGGGGGGGGGGGAATACATGAGGAACCCGACAGAAAATAATTTATATTTATTTTGGCAGATGCTTCCACTTGTATTGGGACAGGCAAAACAAGTAGCAGCCTCCTCTCCAGTTGGAGGCAATGCAAAGTGGCATGCTACCACCTAGGGGTAAGAGTGTGCTACAGCATGCGGGCCGCACCTCTACTGACACCGCATATCTTCAGGACCTCGGCCCTGCACCACTGTTTCTGCTCCGAGAAGAAAGCCATTACAAGGGTCCCAATGCCTGGAATGCTGTTTTCCTCTGCAAATGACCGGCCTTTCCAGCTGTTTCGATGGAGGAAAAGAAAACCCTGTTTATATGTTTACACACACGCTAGTTTAACGTTTATCAAATCAGGGACAGATGTGCAAGTGCTGTCAGTAACGCTGTTAGGATTTGTAGACAGCAGAAAACGGGGAAAACAATAAGCATGGCAACATGCAGGGAACAACTCACTCTTTGACCAGGGCCCGCTGCTTGGCCATCACATCTGGACGCTGGATGTAGAAGTTTCCAGGGGTCACCACATGAGAAACCACAACCTCAATTTCCTTGAAAGCACTGATCTCAAAGTCTGGGATGCTAGTTATACTGTTCTGGAGTATGGTCATGGCTGGTGTAAAACCACATGTGGTGTTTGTACACTGGGGACTTGGTGGGTTTTCCCCCAGGTCCTCAGCAGGGGCCTCGCTGTGACCCTTTTCCCCTTTGTTTTGCTGTCGTTTGGTCTCCACTTGATCCACAGGACCAAGTGGCTTGACCACTTCTCCCACGTCCCACAGTTCTGTCTTTGTGAGGACCATGCAGGAGTGGATAAGAGTACCCTTCGACTCCACATGCTTCACTCTGAACACCGGAACGTGGCTGTCCTCTTTAGCAAACTCTCTCCCCTTTGGCGGCGATGCTTCGATGCACCTTGTGTCGTCTGTAATACTTCTACTACTACCACCATCATCACCGCTTCTCTGTTGTATTATTTGTGATGGTGTTGTTGACGGACGACTCACGTTGAGATGGCGTTTTAACCATGTTAAAGTGCCCTGCGTCGCACCACATTTTTCTGTGTTTGTTCTTAGGAAGTTCAATAGCTGAGCAGCGGTTTGTTTCTGGTGATGCACCGGGATGTCATGTTGAAGTTCCCAGAAGGGGAGTTGAGCGTTCATAAGAATATTTGTCAAATGAGGATCACTGTTTTTTTGGGACACTGCTTTTGTTGGAAGTATCTCTATGGAACCCTTTTGACATTGGTTGATTAGAGGAGGCTCACCCTCTACGCTCACTTGGGGTTTCTCCTTAAACACAACAAGCTCATTATCTTCAATTTGAAAATCAGAAGAGTGATTGGTAGTTCCAGCATCAGTGTTTTGGCTGGGCTTGATGCTGTGGAACACGTCATTGTTGACAGCTTTAGGGTCTAGGAGCTGCTGTAGACGTTGAAGAGAGAGCGTTGCTCCAAGCACCTGGATCGTCTTGGTTATGGAGCTCGCCAAAAGGACATTGTGTAAAATGGGACCAAACTTAAGAACATCTGTTGTCAAAACGTCTTTGTCTGGAAATATATATAGTTGGTTTGTTATGTCTCCGTTGTCTGCAGAGGCCTTGACAAAGAATTGTTGATCTGCAGTATAAGAAAATATATATATTTGGTCTAGCCTATATGGGAGACAAAACATAAGCTAGTCAAATTAAACTGATGTTAGACAAGCATATCCACGCCACAACTTACCATGTGTCACGTCTTGTAATGCAGTTAGGAGATTGTTTAAAGTTCGGCACTTTGCGTCCAAGCCCCTCGATAGTTGACAGTACAGATTGGTCGAAAAGGACACGTTTAAGAAACGTTGTACCTCTTCATTGGCCTGTGTAGGGAAGACACACATAATCAACTATACTGATACATGCTAGCTAAACAGGCAGCTCATTAGGGTTGCACGCGTGGCTGAAAAGTGCTAATTTGATTTATTCACTCGTCATCAAGGCGAAATATCTGTAAACAAATGCTTCTTTTTTTTAAACACACCCGGTTAGTAAAGCTGCGAAGTCGTTGGTCAAGTGTTTTTCGGGCGTTTTCCAATTCAAGAAGCTTGTAAATTAGCAGCACATTTGGCGTCATGTTTGACGATCCAAGTCCCCTTTCAATGGAGCCCAGCGTGCTTGCTTTAATCGAATGACGTCACTGAGGGGGGGGGGGGGGGGGGGGGTGGGGGTGGACTTGCCATCAGTAACAAGGTCCTCGCAGGTAGAGAAGATTGATCGATATTTACTGCATGCAATACCGTTAGGTATAACATTTGTTATAACATGGGATACATAATTAAAAACGTATTAATGCACCAAAACAATGTCTAGTTGGATACAAATTTCAAGCTGAATGCTTAAAAGTAACAAGCCACTGCAAAGACTGCAGGCAGACAACCTTTGAAATAATACGATTCCTTAAAATGAGTCAGACAATACTATTTAGGCCTACTACGTGTATCTACAGTGTTGATCAATGTTCATGTTCATGTGAACAGAAACACGTACACTGTGACTAAACGGTACACGGTAATTTCTACAAGGTGAAGCCATAATCATTTCAACTGTGGGTATTGTGTTTCAAAAGGCACCGGGTCGTTTAGTTCTGCAATTAAATGGCAGCACTATAGTTTAATTGCAACATAAGACAAAATCGATTAAAAAATAATAATAAAAAAAATTGGCTTTAATTGGGTTATATTGGGCTCAGCTGGCCTTCTGTGTCTGATAAACATTGCAAAACAGACGTTCAGTGTGAGTCGTTCAGTGCACGATATCAAATACAAGTCCTGAATGCCAACGGGTTTGATGTGATGATGGAAGCAGCCAGTGACCGAGTAAGAAAAGCCAAACACAATAACACACAAACACACACGCACACAAAGTAGAGGAAACGGAGGGCATGCGAACCGCTACAATGCATTCCTGCGCGGTTACAGCTAATACTATATGCACAGTGTTCCTTTCTTGAATGCTCTCTGCTTGAACTTGTCAAGCTGCTACTTGATCCAGTCAACCTTGAGGGTGGGGCAAGGAAAAAAAAACATCCACACACAGTGAGTCCACCTACTCTGACACTCACACATTAGACACAGGCCTGATCTCTATTTTCTTATATTCTATTCTATTAGTTATATTAAATATAAGCATAAATGCAACACTATAAAATAAATGTCTGTATATTTATGTCACAGTCATATTACCAACATGTACATGAGTAGACAGGGCTTTTTTTTATTACTTTTATTGGAAAATGAACAACAACCATGAGATAAATGTGCTGAGCAACACAGGCATACATGGTTTTAGACGTTTCACACATCTCAACGGTCTCCTAGTACCGTTGAGATGTCTGTCCTGGGTTACTCAGTTGCTTCAATAGGCTTATATTGACAGTATATCCTTGCACTACATATACGGTATTTACAACTATGATATCAATAGGGATATCCTTATGAATTATATGATAAATAACACATATAATAATAATTACTATGAAATATCCTGTCAAGTACACCACATGTTTATGAAAACAAACAACATGGAAATGATTGTCATCACAAATATGAAGACGATAAGTCGTTGACCAACTGTGAGCACTGGCACCGTGGTTTGAAATAAGCAATATCCTGAAGGGCTCTCAAAATAGTCGGCTAGAAAAACACTATCACCCTGTGCAGCGCACTTTGCTTGACTCAAGTCAGGTACGTTCACCCGAGACTCATTCAAAATGGTCAGCCATGATGTATTGCAACAGTTGAAGCGATTCCCTCTGATGTACATGGCACTAAGGTGCGACGACATGGCTCTGATCAGAGAACGGTTCAAAGACACCAAGGCATTGTTGCTCAAGTCCAGTACCCTCAGAGGAGAACAACTCAGACTAGTAGGGATGGTATCCAGATGGTTGTTTGAGAGGTTGAGTTGAGACAATGCCGGCATACAGGGCAAGGACAGGTCACGGCTGGTAATGTTGGTTTCACTAATACTCAGGGATTGAAGACTTCCCTGCACACCCTGCAGCGCACCCTCTTCCAGGACCATGTGACGGTTCCTAGCGAGGTTGAGGTGATCCAAAGATGTTTTCTCGAAAGTGTTTGTGTAGAGCACTTTTATGCCATTGTCCTCCAGGTTTAGGTGCTTAAGAGTCTTTATATGTCTGAAGGCAACACAAGACATGTTGTGTCTGCGGAGTGCGTGCTGATCGGATTTGTTCCGTCCCAACCTATTTCCAGGTGGACATGGTTTCACTGAGTTTGCTTGTAAGTTTAATGTCTCAAGTTTTGGTGAGGCCTTGAAAAAGAGTGGGGTAATATATCTTAGGCTATTCTTCTGCAAGTCTAGATGCCTCAGGGAAGGGAATAATCGCTGGTAATTATATCCCAATTGGCCAGGCTTTGTAATATTAAGTTCAATATTTTGCAGACAATTCCTACTAAAGTTTAAGGTTTCTAAAGAGGTGAGAAGGCTTAACGTTTCAAAGGGTATAAACCTGAAATGGTTGTTGCTCAGGTCAATGTAAATCAATGGCATTATTCTCCAGTTAGAGAATATCTCATGATACTCTGTACTGGCTTTCCCGATAACAATCTCTTTATAAACAGATTTGGCCTCTGCTATCATTGTTGCCTCTGAATTCAAAGCACCAATCATGTTATTTTGTAAATAAAGATATCTCAAATGGATGAACTTTGGAACAATGGGGAAATAAAATAGTTTATTGTAACTCAGGTCTAGGATTTCTAGCCTGAATAACTTTTCGTCTTGACGTGTCAGAAAGAACTCTATTGAATTTTGACTGAGATTCAAATAGTTCACTTGATATAATTGAAAATCACAGATATGTGCCAAATTATTTTGGGCCAAGTCGAGTGTCTCTAATCGCTTAAGCGGTTCAAATGTTCCCTGTTCTATATCTCTTATCAGATTATTGGTCGCGATAATAGTCTTTAGGCCTTGGCATTCTTTGAACGTGTTGTGTGTGAGTGCTGTGATACCGTTGCCGGTGAGGTCAAGATGAATCAGGGAGAATTTGTTTTGGAGGTAGAGTCCCACCGCTTCGTCGTTCAAATTGTTCAGAGATATGTCCAAACGCCTCAGCCCACCGACGGATCGGAGGGCTCTGCTGGTCCTGGCAACGTTGTTGTACAGAGCATTTCTGGACAGATTCAGCGCTTCAAGTTGGGCCAGGTTTTTGAAGGCCTCTTCAGCAATGAGATCCAGCTGGTTGTAACTCAAGTCAAGCTGTTGCAGGTGTTGCAGACCAAGTGTGTGCAACTGTCTGATGAAGCTTTTGGACAGGTCCAATCTTCTTAGCTTCATATCCATTTCCAGAGGAGCAGTATAGCGGTTCTGCCTGTTCCAGGGCTGCCCCTATAAAAGAACAGGAGAGGGATTAATAGTTGCAAAACATGAAGTGAGGAATCCGTAGAATTATCCCAAGCTCCTGAACCAATACAACCCATACCTTCACAGGTAGTAGACGACACAAGAGAATATATACAAGAGAATATATAAAATGAGACAGGGTTTTATGTCAGAAAGAACAGTTTGCTCCTACCTTTTCATTGTGATATAACACAGAAATCCCACAGATGGCTTGGCCAAAGGACCATAGTAGCAAGAACTCTGAGAGCGTATGTCTGAGCATTATATTTTCCCTGCAGCTGTTGTTTTACTGTACCAGTACTACTGCTGTCTGGCTGAACATCCACAAACATCCACACATGCACACACACACACACACACACACACACACACACACACACACACGCACGCACGCACGCACGCACACACACACACACACACACACACACACATACACACACACGCACACACTTATTTATAGATGTAGACCATGAAAAGAACACAGCTGTGGACAACAGTCTTTGTATATGGCCTGTTTACAGAATAAAGATGTTATCAATGACATGTTATGTTTTAGAAATTACCTTTAGGTTGTCGTGAATAATCAACATTTTAATTCCATTAATAACACCACAGCTAGAATATTCATTATTTTATTTTATATTATTACTTTTGGCAAATTCCATGAACTTAACTTACACCAATACTGAATTACAAAGATCAGAAATAACAAAAAGTAATACTATTTCAAACAGTATGATTGTTTTAGTTCCTGATTCATTCTTAGGTATATGGAAACCCTTTAACAATAGAGAAGAGGAACAAATAAAAAGACAGAGCAGAGGTGGAGGGAAGTTATAATATGGGAGGGGAAACATAACGTGATGAAAGAAGCTGTTTAAACACACAACACAATGACAGTTGACAATGACAGACGTTCCTAAAACAGGCATGACATGACAGGGAGTTTCGTTCTAAATACATTATTAACATGCAGCTGTCAACTCAATATTTGCCAAATTATTTCAGAAAAATTATTTAGTGTCTAATACTGGATGAACGCCAAGTCAATAAGACATAATCTTATTGAGTTTTCCTGTTGTTGTCACTTGTTACTATATCAGTTAGTACCAGCCGCCAATGGCTGAGCTTCCCACTTCCTGCAACAATTTTATTAGCTTATTCCTTTGTCTTGGTCTTATCAGCAGTCGCTACAAAAATAAATTAGCTTATTAGCTTATTATTTTAAGCATTTCTTGTCATAATTGTGGATGAGTTGTTAACTAACTAACTAACTAATAGGACAATAGACTCTGCCAATAGTAAGCCTTGTATAATTAACGAAAACACTTTTCAGACTTTTCAGACTCCACTTTTGCATGAAGGCAGAGTATATGTTTTATTATACTGCAACTCTTACAGTAGTGCAGCATCTTTACAGATCTGATTGCCCTAGTCAAATATTATTTGTGTGGTGTGCTTGAAATGTGATATTTACTAGCTCATAATGAGTTTGTATGTCGACACCAAAGCCTGCCTAAACACCTCATAACCGTCTCCTTGGAAAACAACTTGGCTTTCACATAGTGAATGGGCCGTGGTCTTTTTTGGTGTGCAGCAAGCCACTAAGGGGTCGCTGTTCCATTTTCTGTGTGAACAGACAAGGCACACATAAGTGTGGCTTTAATGACAGACGTTCCTAATAACAATAGCCCAAAGGTATGAGATAAGCTTGACCTCTTAAACACATGATGTTAGTATTGGCTGACGGCTGCGCTGAGACTGTGAAAATAAACATACATAGTGCACTTTTGATGGCCTCATTTCTAGATTAGATTTAAAGTAATGCACACTTTTTCATCTCTCAACTGACCACCCTGTCCCCCCCCCGCCCTACTTTATTTTTCTCCCTTTTTCTTTCATTTTGTTGGGAAAGGGGCGCAACTTGGATTTCCTCTGAGAAAACACGGAGAGAAGATTTATTATTGCAGTGCTATCCAAGTGCTGGATAACGGCATGAATCTCAGTAGTTCAGTGTCCAAGATGACTCCATACAGCGTAATCAGTGACATACCACACTTGTCCATTCTCTCTCATCACCCCACAAATGTCTCAAAATGTCTGATTCAATTATACAATGAGATCCCCCCGGACTTTGTTTTCTATTCATTCTCCAGCATGTTGGCAGTGTAAATCAAGGAAGGATTAAATGGAGCATAAACACTGTGTACTGATAGTGAAGTGTTTTGAAGCCTTTTATGACTTGGAGCACTGAATATCCTCAGGTTTCTTACCAAGCGGTGAGGTCACACCGAAACTTGAAATGCTCAGTATCAAACGTGTTTCTCAATGAAGAGCCCTCTTCGACTGCCCTTTTTATGGACTTCTCAAGATGGAAGTAATTTAGATTGAATGGAGATGATAGCCAATAAAACGTGATGCATTGTGAAACTCACAGTCCAAATAAAAAGCAATGTTTTAATATAGACAATGGCTTTATTCAAAGAACATAATTTGTTCTTGTCAGTTCTTGTGCCAGTGGAGTCCAATATGAAAGAGGAGTTGTAACCTTTTTAAAATCAATACCACCAGCTGAACAAAGACCAGAAAGAGAGACAAATGCTTTAAGACAGAAAATGAAACATTTTAATCCATCAATCAAATCAATTTACAAAAAGTATATCCCATTTTATATACAATATATACAGTGACATATAAACATAACTATCATTTTTCAACATGGATTCATTCATACGGTAGCTAAACAATAGCTTTGTTTAAAAAAAATATCACTGATATTCTGGATACTGTAGTGCAAATATGCGAAAATACATAGTGCTGCCATCTTGTTTTCTTTCATTTCTGGTTTCACTTTACATGTTGTTTCTTTTCAATTTGTAATCCATAGGCCACAGATGCTGATAACATCAGACATATGTTTTATTTTGAAAAGGCAGCGCCTACAGTCCAATACTTACTTATTTTTCATTACTCTTTGAGTAGCCCTTTTTCTGGAGATACAAGGTTATCATTGGACAGCAAGTAAGGTACGTAAATATAAAGTATGTGTCAGCGCAGTGTCCTTCCTCGATATAAAAAAAGAAATGCCTAGGTGTAAAAAAACTAATCCATCATCTATAAATAACGAGAAGCCTTGTGGCTCGTTGAGTCTTTTCGTGAGAAGCTCGGCGTCCTTGCATAAGACTCCTCTGCTGTTCCAGAACACAGAATAGGGAAAGTAAACACAAGTCACAGATTGGCTTCCTCAAAAATAAATGTTTCTCAGATCAAAAAGTTATACAGTCCTTCTCGACAGCCTCTCAACAAAAGGCCTCATATTTCTCGACAGCAGTTTTTTTTTGGAGGGATTCGAGGAGTTGCCTCTTTAAACAAAACATATGATTTTATTCTGATAATCCTTTCCCGTTACACACTATTGGGACCATTAAGGGAAGGGATGACTGTGGAGTCGGACTCCACAAACGATTATTTCTCTTTTGGGGGGTTTTGTCGCTTTTGAGCACTCACTGAGCCAGGCCTTCACTGGCTCCCGCAGTGATCAGTTTTGGCCAGCAGATGGCGCCTCGCCGAGGCGAACGCTGCCGAGGAACGTAGTGTGGTTTGTCATGCTGATGAGGGTGTCCTCGTACACCATGCGTATGGAGATCCGCTGGCCGGCGCGCAGCAGGCTCACCCCGGCCGTGTAGCAGGTGTTGAACTTGCGCTGCCCCGTCTCGATGCTGCAGGTGCAGCGCAGGAACGGTGTGGAGTCTACCATGACCTCGTAGCTTGCGATGTCCGTGAAGTTGAGATAGTAAACCTGGGTGGGAGGGGAGAGGAGAGGGCAGGATGTAAAACAAAAACACTGTTGGGGGTGGGGGAGGGAAAGTATTTTTTCATTTCTTTTATTTTTTTAGGACACCACTGGGTGTTATTTGCTCAGTTTCAAATTAGTTCGCGAAGACTGATAGTGTGCTTTGAAAATCATAAGACAGGAGAAGCAGAGGGAGAACAAGCAATTGTTTCTTCTTTCTTTCACTACCTTGTTTATTTGTAGATCATGGTGGATAGGTACAATAACCACAGCTTTTATATGAACTTGGAGCTACGTGTTAACTGACAGCCACGTGGGTGTCAGACCGCATAACGTATAAGAGTTAGGTCAAGGACCGTACTCACTTCTACCTGACTATATATGAAGTAGACCCCATCCAGCAGCACCTCCAGCTCTCCGGAGCGAGAGTGCATCTTGAAGACGCGGTGGTGGATGGAGACCATCTTCCAGTTCCGCAGGACGCCCTCGGACAGATCTACGCACAAAAAAGAAAGGAAGGGAGGAGATGACTCACCATCTTCCTAAAGATAGATAGAATAGATATGGCAGGCGATAGACATTGCACTATAAATGTTTTGATCACAACCCTAAGGGAAACGGCATGGTCCATTGTTAATGTGTTGCCGATTAACTGGTTTTCCTCTCTCTTGCAATAACATTTACTCAATTTATTGCAGCTTATGCTCAATAGACAACTGGCGAGAGTTGTTGAACAAGACTTTAATGTTTTGCTGTTCACAGACGAATAAACGCAAAGAGGAGTGAACTGTCTGGGTGCCTCACTGAATGCCTGTGCTGAATTAGCCTTCATGTCAAGCTGAAACTGTTTGCCTCCACAGCCCCATAAGGAGAAACAGTTTCGAGAAGTGTAGCAAAACAGACTTTTCGCTACATCTGGATTGAGCCCATGAACACTGTGTAATACAGGCCTGGTTGGCTGTAACTGAACCTGAATACGAGAGGTGACAACCGTTTCAGTCGCATCGCAACATCCTTACCTTCCCTAACTTGGATGGTTGTTTCCTGCCCTTGCAGATGCACAACTGCTGGCTGAAAATAAAAGATAATAAAAAGGAAGACATTAAAAATAGGGTTATGGCTATAACTAGCCTACTGCATAAAACAAATGAGAACCGCTCCGTTCTCACAACTGCAACTTTTATGTTCAAGTATGACACACTGTACCTGAAATTCCTTTGTCTTGGTCTTATCAGCAGTCGCTACAAAAAGAAAACGGACAGCATTAAATACTAGTTAGCGCCAATGTTTCAGAGCAAAGCGGCAGGTGTCAGTTGGAACAAAACAGATTATGTAAAGATGGAACATTGCAGAACCTAACGCAAAATGTATTTTCATTAATCCCAGACAGGGAATAAGGGATTCATTGAGCTGGTTCAAACAACTTTATACCTGCTGGACCTTGGAGGCCTGGAGGTCCTTGAGGGCCAGGGGGCCCCGGTGGTCCGGCCGGGCCCACAGCATTGCTCCCAGGGATGCCAGGGATCCCTGGGATGCCTGGGGGCCCCTGCGGCCCTGGGGGACCAGGGGGCCCGGGAGGCCCTTGAGCACCCGGAGACCTCTTCCTTCCTGGAAGCGAGAAAAAATAAAGTAGATGGTTGGCATAGGATGAAAATATACTAGATTCTCTTTATGCCAGGTTCTGCATGATAATACTCGTATAAGGACACGGTGAGAGAGAGTTCTGTGGAGTGTTGAATGGTTATGCCCCCACTTGGGCTGTGATGGTTGCTAGGTTTAACGGACTGCATGAGGGACCATGCCAGAGAACAGACAGCAACACACAGAGGCCTAATCAATAATAATAAATAAAAAACTATACCAAAGATACCAGAAATATATGTTGAATTTTACCTTTTCTCTTTTCTTTTCGTCTTTCCTTTCCAGTTGATTCTGAAGTGTGTGTGTGCGGGGGGCGGACGGACGGGGACGGACGGACGGACGGGGGGGGGGGACAAAAACAGAGTGATTAAACTTGAAACGGTCCTTCTGACCAATTATCCTCTCAGGTAACATCCAGCGCATGCCGTGAAGGTATACTGGAGAAGGGCTAAGCTAACGGATTCAGATGTGCTCCAATGGGCAACCGAGTGGAGGTATGTCAGTCTGTGGTATCTTCTGGTGTAGTAATTTGTAAGTGTGGTTTCACCTCCTCTGTATGAACAAGTGCCTTAAGCATTCACAGGCAGTGGAACTGGAGAAGATCATTAGAGAGATACTTTATCCTGCCAAAATCCTTTCTTTGAATTAGGCCCAGATGGGGAATGCAGATGAAAGTGTGTGTGTAAATATGTGGTGTGTACACGTGTTTGTGTGTGTGTATCTGTGTGTGTGTGTGTGTGTGTGTGTTGGTATCGCGCCTTTACAGCCATGTGTGTGAGCACATGGATGTTCTACAGGGCATCGAAATCGGAACTTCGGAGAACGAAACTGCACTCGTGCACGGTTCCATGGGCGCATTAGAAGAATATGTTCTTTGCCGGAGAGGCGTGTCTCGCTCGTCTCGTGTTTACTATGTCATTACAACTACAAAGGCCATTTAACCTTAAAACCTCACAGTGTGAGTGCCCCTTCAAACATATGGCCAGTATTTCTCCTCTGGCTAAATGACTGGATGCATCCGCACAGATTTCTCTTAACGACCAGCCATATCTGGAATCTGGTGCCCGTTAGGAGCAGAGAATGTGCGCGCGCACACACACACACACACACACACACACACACACACACACACACACACACACACACACACAAACAAACATGGATATCCATTTAGAGTGTGTGTGTGTGTGTGTACACACACACACACACACACACACACACATCTAAGGCTGAGATTACAAAAGCCTTTGTCTGTGAGCTGAGAGCAGAAGGGAGACCTGGGAATGATTAGTGTTTAGAGGGACATTACTGATTTATGTAGAAAGTCTCAAAGGTGAGTTTTTTTCTTCTAATTTAAACACAATCACTAACCACCCCCCCCCCCCCACACACACACACACACACACACACACACACACACACGATCCCCCACTCCTAACTCTACCGCTCCCCACTCCACAAGTATTCAGTGTCACGCCACAGACATCGGAATGCTTTGTGATCATGCTGCACTTGTTGCACTCAAACATGGGGCTTCAAAAAGCGTGTTTTTTATTTGCATAGCTAACATTCTGAACCAAAAAAACTGCAAACACAAATCAGGCGTATTGAGCATGGGGTTTTCTTTTTTAGTTATTGATGAACCAATCCATTAACTTGATGAGGGACATTAGCATCTCTGGGCTGAACATCGTTTTTTGAACACAACGTTCTTTCAACAAAGGCTTCAACGTGATTCATTGCCATCTATAGTTCCTGATGCGTAGGTCTTAGCGATGACAAGGTCGGACTTGATATGATTTCAAGGGGCCATTATAAGATTTAGAGATATGGAAATGAACACAAGCTTTGCTGTCTGTTTTAAATTCGTGAAACCACCCAAACCCTGTTTGCCTTGTTTGCTATCCAAGTAATAATCAGGACCATTCTGTTCCTAATCCTTTGCTCTATAAAGTCCAACATGTTGTGGGGGAGTTCCTGGGTTAAAAAAAGCACTAAACAGGAAAAGAAAAAAAAAGGAGGAAATCATTTCACAAACTAATTAACAAAGTATTTTGAAAATAGGATAAGAGGCCAAAGCCCACAAGAGTTAGACTACTGGATCTACTCAAAAGGGCATCGCTGAGTTGTTATTATATAAAGGAGTGGACCATCACATCATTCAAACCTTCAAATTAACCCAACCACATCGATACATACCGCACAAAATGACAAGAAAAACAATGACAAAAAACACGCTAACCACAACACGATCCTTTATACTAACAGAGACAACGAGCACATCAGTTATTGACTAAGAGCTAAAGAAAGCCAATTCATGTTGGCTTCACATTTGATCTTCAACTTGTCGAGGAAAGGTGGATGTATTACAAGGACAATGGTTTCAAAGTTGGCATTGGGTCGTCACACGGTAGCAATATCACTATAGCCATTGTTAAAATGTATGCTGTATCAATATACCTGAATCAGACTGCTTACTAGGGCTCCTTTTTGACCGCTGCGTTATGCCCCTACGGTCTTCTGTGCCATGGACGTCATTCTGTCTATGGAGTAACTGCTCCTCCTGCAAATAAACACAGACACACACACACAATTTGAGAAGAGTGAACATAATGCAAGGACTTATTGCATGCAGAATCATTTCTGACATTATCAATTACTCAATTACTCATCCTATTCTGGGGGGGGGGGGGGGGGGGGGGGGATAATGTTTACACAGAGATAACTCAAATCTGTGAGATGTTACCAGCCACCAAACTCATTTGCGGCCAGGCTATTGTCTGTCTCATTGATGCTGTAACTCAGCCTGTAACCCAAATCCCTTTTGTCTGCATTTTTGGCTCTTGAGACGTGTTCACCTGGAAATTTATCTTTTTATACAAAAGGAGGACCTGAATTGTTGTTAATCTGAGAGCAATATCTATTCATTTGGCACCTGGTTCCAGCCCTATTCAGGTGTGGCAATGAATACGCCAAAAAAAGACAACAAAAGTTGGAGCTGAAGAAAGGATCTGATGTAGCTTGTCTGAGCTCATTCCTAGCACCAGGACAAGCCATTCTGCAGTGGCGGGGATGTTCCCATGGGTGAGTGAGAGGGGGGACAAACCCCATGACCGTGTTCTTATGTGGTTCCGTAGACTGGTTATGGTCCACGTGAACTCAATGGGACATCCTGACCCGACTGTATTAGCCACACACTCAAACAATTCTGTCCTCGGTACTCAAACAGTCTAGTTGTATTTGTTGAATTTGTTTGTCACAGAGTTACTACATGCGGCTTGCTCTTTTGTCACATTCCGTTAGAGAGCCAGCACGTGATCCCATCTTTGGAGGATTCCCAGAAGTAGACAGACAAAGCGGAATCACTAGTGCTATTAAAAGACCACCAAAAATACTTTTTTGTTGAGCCGTCCAGTCCGGCCACACTTTGGAGTGTCAGCATGAATAATGGTAAGCAGCGCCAATATTAATGCTGAGAGCGGTTGTGTACAAAAGGCCATAGAAGTGTTGTAGTAGACATCTGCTTGAAATTTCTATTAACAACTACTCCCGGGCATAGACACGTGCTGCACTTAACCATGTATCAAATTATGCAAGATAGGGATGTACCTAGGAATCCTTTTGCCTGGGGCATTTGGGTTTGTTGAAAAGCATTTAACCTGCTTGTAGGGCTGACCCAATTGGGTTTAAATGACAGTCATATCTGTGACACTCTTAGAAAGTCTGGATTCAAATGGCCTCAAACAAAAGGTCACTCTACTGAATGAAACCTAAACTCAAAACCACTCTTCTCGTGGTTTCCCGGGCTGCTGAAAGACAAGGCCGTCTGACAAGGCAAATTATGTTTCGGGTCTTAACTTTGTCTCAACTGAGATGTGAACCCCCAAGTAGGGGGATGAGTTGAATCATGTCAAACCACCACTATTTATGTTGGGCATGCTGAAAGTAGTAAAAGTCCACATCTCTGACCGGCTGCCAACCATGTACGACCCTATGAGTTTGGGAAATCCTGTCTGATGGAAGACTACGGTGTTGGAGTGTTTTATCAGTGCGCAGGCATCCAGATGTTCCCGCAAGCAGCAAAGATTGCCGTTCATTTGGTGTGCAGGTGTCTCCACATCTCCACGCCAGCTGTTGGCATGTGGGGGGCTTTTACCCCTCAAAGGATTCGGGGTGTATGTTGAGGCATATGGCATTACACTTTCGTCTGTACTGTTCGCCAAACACGATTCCAACAGCCAATTTCTGAACCTAGATTAAGTCCAATCAAAACGACAAAACACAAAATAAACAACGTGCAAGGTTACTACCAAAGCGCTCAGTGCGAAAAGAACGCAGCACGACCTTACTCACTTCGTTCCATCTCATTACGGACATTTACAGCCTTAAAAAAGGAATTCAGAGTTACAGTAAATGAGGATGACAATGTGTTGGTATGCATGCCAAGTGCCAACTATTGAGTAAAGCATTTTTTTTTTCAAGGCAAGGGGGGAAAAGGTATTAATTAGAGGGCTTTTAAATCTTCAAAGAGCAGGGGGTGGGAGCTGACTCCTTCCCCATTGCTTCGTGAGGATATGACTAAATTGCCTTAAATTGAGGGATGTATAATTTGTAAGGACAGATTACGTCTTTGGGAAAAGGTTCCAAGGCGTTTTTATATACATATATACACACACACACACACACACATATATATATATATATATATATATATATATATATATATGTATACATACATACATACATACATAAAACACACATATATGTCTATATGTATAGTAATGATAATCCTCATCATCATAAACAATTGTATTACTGATTTGTTGTTTTGATGTAAACAATCTCATGGTATCTGCACTCTGGGAGGCTTTTTAAATGTAAATGTTTTATATACATAATAATTGAATCTGCTGCATTTAAACAGAGGAAATTGGCTTAGAAGCTAGTGCCGTAGTATATTATAAACCTAAAAGATAAAAAACATGATGAATATGAATCATATGGGCTATTAGTTAGCCATCATTGCTTTAAAGGCATTACCAGCTCCAACTGCACCTATGTTTCAGAGAATATGGGATATTTGGGGATACTTTGCACTTTGCAAGTCTACACTCCCAGCTGAGACAATGGCCATTTCTGGGAAATGTCTAATTCGTAATAAGCTAAACTCTGTCCACTCTGAAATCCCCATAGAGGGATGTTAACCAATTAGACACAGTTACAGTGATGGGTCACCGTCACCCCAATGTTTGTGTGTTGCACTGTTTCGCCTGTCAGCAGCCGATCACATAACTTCTTGCTGCAACACCACTGGCACCAGCTCGCTCCCCATCTGAACACAGTTAATGGTTTCACATTGTCTAATTTTGTATGGTCTTTGTGACTCTTGGCTCATTCCCTAACTGGACTGCTTCTTTACAAGGTCATGTCCTCAAGGCCTGCCAAGTCAATTCACTGTTGAGTTGACAAGTTTGTACACCCAGAGTCCTGGTGTTCAACCCCATCCGTCTTTTGCTTCTAAATCACATATTTGTTTAAAATAAATCATTGTATTTACATATACAAACAGAGCTCTGCTCACGTTTAATATAGATATTAACAGGCCACCAACGCTCCCTAGTGCGCGCCACGGTGGCCTGAAGATTTTTGCGTCCCATCAAACTGACTTTTTAATAGCTGGTAACGAAAGTCCAGATGTTTCAGCATCTGTTCTTTGTGAGACTTTGAAGGCATACATCAGAGAACAGATTATTTCATATGCTGGTTAAGAGAAAAAAATATCGGGCTAGATAAAAGACTGCATCTCAGCCAACACACTGAGTGCTGTTGTTACCAAGGTTACGCGAGTAAGATGTTGGGTGACGAAGTGACAGTTGCTCTTATTTTGCACTGCAACGTTTCACCCTCATACTGAGCACTTAATTATACACTCACACCTGCGAGTTGGCTGGTACAAACACTTTTTTATTGTTGGGAACTGTGCAGCTTCACTGGACAGATGGGATTTACTGCCTTGCCCAAGGGCTCCTTTTGTGGTCACCAGGGATACATTGTTGTTTATTTTGATTTTTCAGATTGTAAATCGTCCAATTAATTTTTCCTCCTTACTGTCCATGTTTGTTTATGCTGTTGATTTTGTGTTGTTAGGGGCCAGTTTGAAATGAAAACATTCAACATACAGTCATTTGCAAGCCGCTCTTTGCATTAAATGTCCCATTTCTGCCTCTTCTTCAAACATTTGGGTGTGTGTTAGAAACTACATAAACTTACAAATTTGTGATTTCTGTCACATATCACTAAAGCAAAGTGTTATGCAAGCAGATTGCTTGAGCAGAAATATTAGGAAAGCTATTGAGGTGTGTAATCTAATATGGACGTTTGGCTTGGGCTTTCATCTACATTATTAATTGAGATTAGCTGCAGATTTCATGTAATAGTAATAGCAAGATGTGGCTTTAATGGAGTTCAATTGGTTAGAGATGTTCTTTTCCCAATAGTTTAACAATAACAAGAGGAATCAATTTAGGTGGATAATAACATTGGAAGAATATTTGTCCCACAAATTCATAATCATAACGATAACCAATCATTCATTGTATTCATTATGCATTCAGTATGTGTTTAATGAATACGCCTACGACTTTCACAGTCGATTTTCCAGTACTGATTTGATTTGAAATGTGTTATGTTGTAAAGTCTCATCCCCAACCAAAGTTCCAAGATACTAATGGTGCCTGGTGCTTGGCTAAAAGGGAAAAACATGCCACATGAAATGCTTGACTGTGACCCAAATCTGGTTGCCCGCGGAAACCGGGCAACTGTTACTGCTCAACCCTGCAAGGCCACATTCTTGAATGACAAAGGGGTTAGGCCCTTCTCATTCCCAGCATCCACCTATGGCCCAAACCTCTATATCCTTGGATACAATCAGAGTGACAGAATATCACCATAGCGGGTTCACTGGGAATTGTTAGTGTAACCAATTGCGATTCCTTCGCTAATTTTTTTGGATCCAAGTTGAACTTTTCCATCAGAGGTTTTACAGCCTCTTCACCCTGGTTCTCATCCACAGCCTTCGGCCTTGCCCATCCTGGCATATCGTTAGGGCTATGCTTTTTTTGGTGTATGTTGGTGAGCAGTTGTGAGGCCAACTATGCCTGAACTCTGTATTCACTGTAGAATCAAGGCACACACACACACACACACACACACACACACACACACACACGTTGTTTATTTAAATTGGAAAACCTTAAGAAACAATACCAGCCTTCCAACTTCCATCCAACTTCCTTTCTGCCATATCAGTTCTTGTTTTGCCAGGAACCAAATTAATGGCCTATATTTAATACCAAATGTGGTGTTCCAACAGGTTTGATATGAAGTGAGTCAATGTGTTTAACGTCTCTGGAATGCCTGGTATGTTTACACTATATGTATGTTGGCTTTACCTGTTAGGTCTTTTTCTTCCCTTTTAGTATTTCAATGTGGACTTTCTCAGATTAAACTACTCAGTAGTATACCTGCGTGTTCACATCAAATCATATTGATGCTGCTCAAGGAGCTTTGATGTTGACTTGTGTGAAATATGCAACAAACAATGTTAATGTCTTAAAAAGAAAAATCTTCAAAGGAAAATTCTCAAAAGCTAACAAGTGTGGCCGCTTGGTCCAGATGCCACATGCTCCCGTTGCTCCAACTATGTAAACTGTGGGATGTGTAATCAGAGTTGTTTAATGCTGACATCTGGCAAGGACAGCATCATAGCACTGTTAAATATTTACAGCTGGCCTACAGTCTTTCACCTCATGAGGCATCACCATCTGGGTTGAATACTGGGTTCATCTCAATGGGGAAACCACCACTATCCGAAATAAGCTGCGCAAAAAGGGACAAAGTGAGCGTTCAAATGAATAGGCTTTAGCCACTCGAAATGGGTAGGAAGGGAAGATAACTTTCTGAGTACATGGCGTCTCAGGTTTGTTTGTTTGTCAGGACTTCACTTGTCAGGGATACCATTGCAGTTAATGCCAGGGTTAATTCAAGCTAAATGCGTTGGTCTGGCTATAACCACCATGTAACATACACCACCCTAGTGCAAAGGGAAGAAAAAAGGAAAAAGACGACAATTATAAAACAAGATGAGATAGGAACAAATTATGCTGGCGAAAGCAATCAGACCCACGCCTGCTCCCCTTTGTATTGATGACATTATAGGGGGTGGGGTGGTGGTGTTGTGGGGACAGAGGAGGGGGGAGAAGAGGGTTTGGTGGTTACCAGAGCAGCAGATGAAAATTTGATCAGTGCGCTCCCAGGAATGAAAACACATGTGAGATGCAACTGGCTTAGCTCCAAGTATCAAATGCCCATCTAACGTCCAGATGAATTAACATCAGCCTCGGGGTTTGCACCTGCTCGTGATTTAGGTAATTTGCTGTCCACCTGCTCTAGCAAGTTCACTGCCCCCTTTTAGGGAACTAAGTGGAACACCAAGCCTGAGCCAGTTACATGAAGGCTACCTCAAATGGAGGGCATCTATAGACTAGGACAATTTGTGTGCAAATGTGCTAATAAACAGAAAAGAAAACATGTTGCATTAATACAACTACAATTCCTGTTCTAATGAGTAGGTAATATGTGCATTTACATTTTTGTTTTCCTATTCATTCAAAGTTCACTTGAGATTACTCACTTGCGTTACAACCTATAACCTATACAATACATAACGGGTTCATAAACTATATGACATCTGCTGGGAAACAATAACCCTAGACTGTCCCAGTGAAACTGAAGAATGAAGCCCTAGACAGGCTACTGTACAAATAGGTTGTCCCAAAACATGCCTTGACATAGCATGAACAAAATCTGACACCCAACGTGGAATACGAGAAGGAAGCAGAGGTGAATGAACATGAACCGCTCGTGTGTTAGGAATGAAAGTTACGTGGTCTTGTTTGGGTTGGTTTTCAAGTCTACAGTGTTGTTATTTATATATGCCCCAGAACCTGGACCTTATTATGCTTACCTCACGACCCTCTCCGATGCTGCCAGAGTCCGCTTGCTGGGAGCCGTGTGAGAACGCCGGCGCATCCGTCATATCACTTCCACCCAGGGTCCATATCGAGTCTCTTTTTTGGTGAACTATTTCCCTTTTCACTTCTGACCGGAGATCCAGATAGCAGACGAGCGTGATGACATGCAAAGACAGAGACAGCAGGAATAATCCAAAGAATATAACACTGCTGCTTCTAGTCTTGCACTTCTTGTTGCATGTGCACGGCAGAGGTCCGGGCATCACTTCACCCGGGAAATCCTCCTTAGAAGAACCATCACATGCCATTATCGCATAGAGAGCAGGATGTGCGTTTATCTCGGCATAATCAAGACGTGTGTCACGTTTCGGCCACAGATTGTCATGAGCCTAGATCCGTACGCCAACATAGGAACTCATAGTTAAAGCAGCAGGTCGGCGCAAACTTCTTCATGTCTCTGTAGTAACAATAGAGCACCGCCTACACCGAGCGTGATTGGTTTAGAGATCAATTACACACCAGACCGTCCAGGACATAGGTTGGCTCGGGCTGGATGCATGACAGTATTTTAGCGGCATCTTTTGGACGAGTCGAGTTTTACAAACGTTTAGGCGAACATCTTATGCGGTATAATCTGTTACGTGGCATGCTTTTCGTTTCATTTTGACTATGAAAATACATATTTGATCTCCCTGCACGTTTGATATGCCTACTAAAATAAATTGGTAAATTGGAATGGAGGGAGAAAAGAGAGAGCGAGAAAGAGACGCACACACACACGCACACGCACACGCACCACACACACACACACACACACACACACACACACACACACACACACACACACACACACACACACACACACACACACACACACACACACACACACACACACAGAGAGAGAGAGAGAGAGAGAGAGAGAAAGACACAGAGATAGATAAAAAAAACTGTGTGAGAGAAACAATGATTAGAGGGAGAGCGATACGGGATGACAGCGAGAGAGGCGAGAGAGAGAGAGAGAGAGAGAGAGAGAGAGAGAGAGAGAGAGAGAGAGAGAGAGCGCATGCTCTGTCTATGTGTGTGTGTGTGTGTGTGTGTGTGTGTGTGTGTGTCCGTGTTGGATGTCAGAGCAATGTGTTTACGTTATGCATTTGCTACGTGGGCGGTATATAGGTAAGATGCGTGGAAATGCTACATTGTTTCCTGCAAATTGAACTCAAGAAAAGGCAGACCGACTTCTGAAAGTATTCCAAAACACCAAACAAGTGGGCTAGTCATCGGTATTTGGGATGCTCATCTGCAATCATTATCAAAGAGACCAATCAGCGAGAATATAATGCATTTAAACCACAGAGCAACATTTGACGCACATTCAAGGCTTAGGTAATATAATAGGCAACATGTTATTCCATCTGGACCAAGTAAACTAAGCACTCGAGAAGGGAGTGGCATTGATCAAACTGCTTGCTGCATTCAATGCTCTGTGTACAACAACATAAAATCCTCTAAACACACATCGGTCATCGGTTGATGTGTGTGCAGCAGTTTGACATCGTGTTGTGGCCAGCCACAAGGTCTTAACAGGATTGAGCGTTGAGTGACATTCTGTTTCCTTCGTTTTCGGCATGCAAAGCTGACCTTTATTAAGTGTTGTTCGTTTTGCAAATGTATTCTGATGAACACTTTGATCTGTGGAGCAAGGAACCAGAGGCGAATCGCTCTGTCCTTGAGCCATGCGTGATGAAACCCGGTACACTAAGCAGAGCTGCAACTTTTGGGCCTGATGGATCACCCACTCAGTTTAGTTTTCAGACAGCTGCCACAAACCATCTGTCTTTATTTCTTTTGGCCGGGTTTTGACATTTTGTGTGCATTTGACCTGCACAAGGTTATGCTTTCCCTTGATGGGAATGTATACTGACAGACAGTGAGCTATGGCTTGCTTTCACCTTCCATTTTCGAGGGAAGACCAGGACGTCTTTCTTACGTAACATAACATAAAATAACATAACATATCAACACAGGGGTAGCTAATTGTTTTAAAGTTAACACTTGTCTGTGACTACTATGCATATACACGTTTTCAGCTCTGAGTGCCACTGCATCACAGGCTTCCGTTACAGACAGGCAAGTGCTGCATTTCGCCTTCCATAATCTGCTTCAAAAGCGATTCTACTCAACTGCCACTGAAGGGCAGCATTGCCAAACCGCAAATCAACAGCAGAATACAACAGTGTCAAAAATAAAATAACAATAAAAATAAACTGTATCTATATATAACCATTCAGTTAGCTTCTGTAAAATAAACTCATCTTTCATAAAACGTGAAAAGGCATACACATATTTGTATTTATTTATATATTTTTTGGACACCATTGCTTCATTATCAAACTATAAGATGTCAAACTGTATAGAGAAGGACATTCCCTGATTCATGTATCTCTCAAAGGGCCTGTGACTGAGAGCTCAGCCTAAGCATATTTGCAACGGTTTTCATCCAGGCAGCAAACACACAATGACTTTGAGCACCAAACAGATTATAATGCGGGCCGGAGATAGTCAGGCACATATTGGTCCTGCATTTTCATTAAGTCAGTTCAGCATTGTAGAATTGCCGTTGGCAATTTGCAGTTAAAATAAATAAATAATAATTATTAGACTTTTGTGTGAATGTGTGCGAGAAGAATAGGTCATGTGACCCAAAGGTAAAGGTCAAAGGGAAAACAGACCAAGTGTCTGAGTCACCTTTCTACTGGTAAAACCCCGAGATCAACTGCAAAATACCAGCCATAGTGAAACCGCCAATTCTGTGGTTATTTTCTCCAGGAATAATTCTTCTGAGGTCCCCCCGGCATTAATGCACCATTCATAAACTGTGTGCCACACTATCCTCTCTGAGCTTATAACGCGATTTAGAGGCTTTGCCCGCCAGATGATAGAGTTTGTTGAAGAAACAGGCCCTTATGGTTCACCGTGGAGTTTCACGGCTGATTGCCTCATCAAAGCACTTTTAAAAAGCATACCTTGGTTGGACAGGGGAGCTGAAACATAAGGGTTTGTAATGAGGTGTACGGATTCTCAAGTTTACCTCATATCTCGGATGCGCACTGTTAATATACAACCCCCGCTCCTGGGATGTTTACATAAAATCATTACTCGCAAATGATCGATGTATGGTAAATGATGACTGATGAAAGTGAATGTGTTTGTTCCAATTTACCCATATGTTACATTCTCAGGACTAAATAAGTCTTTAATCTAAAAAGTTTAAAAACAGTGCTTTTAATCTTGTGAAACATCAAATAAAATGCCACATAGTTATGTTTCATTTAATTGGAAAGATAAAGAATTGGTAACATCGGCTACTCCTCTTGAGGTCTTATTTGAACATGTGTTTGTGTGTGTGTGTGTGTGTGTGTAATTGTGTGTGTGTATGCACATTATCACACAAATCGACATGTCATCTCTATTTTAGACTAATTAAGAACAGTTTCATTCAAGTATTTACTCATTATAGCTCATGTCATTCATCTTGCTTAGTGAGGATTCAGAGGGAATATAGAAAACCAAGGAAATTTCTGACACAAGCGGCTAACATTATGGAGCTCTTCAAATGAGCAATGCAGCTCCCACATGCCACCATCTAGCTCGCTAAACATTTGCTCTGTCAGATGGATGGAGTGCACCAAGTCCCTATCCTTAAAAGCATACTTTCATCTGCAGAATGTAGCTATTTAGGGCAATTTATAAAGCAGCGATGTTATGCTGATGTTTAGCCTCACCTCAAACTGCCTCTGACACACACAGACACTCACAAAGGCACGCACGCACACACAGACGCATGCATGCCCCCCCCCCCCCCCCCCCCCCCCCCACACACACACACACACACGTGCACACACACAATTGTAAAGCTTAGCAAACCCTTTGGAAGAATGTAATGGCACAGTCAAATCAACAGATCAAATTTGAAAACGTTGACCTAAAACAAAATAATCATGATATCATGATCTTTTTTTACCTGAAAACATTTGTCTTTATTATTTGAATTGCGTGCCAGCTCCACCATCAGAGAAAGGCATGTCTTAGATTTTCAAGTATCGTATTGCACAGCAATCCACGGTAGATATTGTTACAGATGGATGTCTTCGGAAAATACTCTTGTAGATACTTGTCTCTCGGAGAGGTTATATGGCTGAGTCCAGTATTAAATGAAATACGAGTGAGATACACATTCTTAGGGAAACATTACACTGTGTGTGCCAGGATGGAAAATTTATGCCCTTCCCTCGCCACTGGATGAATTCCAAAACATACATCTTACGGGCTGGAGTGAGAGTCAGACTGAGGAGCATGTCCTCTGCCAATTTCAATAAACAATAGTCACGGCTGATATGCAAGCCTAGCTGGAGCAACAATAGAACTGTTGGAGGTGAAACGGAGGAAACTTAAATGACCTGGAACTAAGTCAACAAGATACAGTATTACATATTTGAATACACACATAATAGATATATAATAGGCCTAAACTGAAACTCGTAACGACAACCTCCGATAACCTCACATTCACCTTAGTCCTTTGGTTACTTTTTTTTTTCACTTATTCATGACCTAAATCAGGCTGTTTTATATTGTAGGGGCCTACACCAACCCCATATAAAGTACCAAAATATTGGCAACACTCTCAACAAGCATGTCGCCGGCCCCTAAAGGAAAAGCGATGGTTGCTCTATTCCCCCGTCTAAACTGTTCTGTGGGTACTGCCAATGTGATTTCCACCTTTACATCCTATTGCAGTGTGACGTTCACAAACGGCACGGTTGTCAACAGTTTTTTGGTTAGGCATGAAAGGAACTGAGTCTAACTGGGTGTGAGCTGTTCTTATCTTCTACGTCAATTTGTTTCCCTGGGAGGGAATTGGAAGTGTCCCGATCTGTTGTTGTATCCCATTATAAAGTATTTCACAAAACCATGGTCAACTAGTTACCTTTATACATCCCAAAATACTCACTGTGTACCATTTCAATTGAACCATTCTTGCCAAGTAATTAGTGTTTTACTCTTAAACAAAAGGTTTATGTCACTACATTGTGTCATTATAAATTGGTTATGATTGAGAGCCATGCCCATTGCTGTCATGCTGCTAAGTAGTCTGTTTAAACCAAATTAAAACAATCCACCTGAAAATAATATCTACAACGTATCTTGATGTGTGCGCAGGAGATCGCGTTCACTGAGATTATTACAATTCCTTCAGTTCCCGTCTCTCTACATTTCCAGTTGAAGCATCCTGCATCATGTTATCCCTGATTGCAAGAAAAGAGGGCAACAAGTTCTCGCCATTGCAGTATATCTGGGAAGGCATCAGACATATTATCCAAAAAGAGCTGTGCTGTGCTATATGTGGTTAGTCTTCATGCCTTTTCATGTGGAGGAGCAGCTGTGTCAATATTGAAGTCTTAAGGTCCTATCATCTCAGCTAATGACATGTGTTGTATAGTCCTCAACAAATTTAAATCTAATTGAATTAAATTACCACGATAGCTGAATAAGATACCATAGTCGGTTATGTTAACATTGTTTTAGGTTGCTGTGCAAAGTTGGGTTATGCCAGCTGGAGTCAATATAAGTCTTTGCTAATAAATGCGCTCCAGGGCACCAGGGCCCCCTAAAGGTCAAACCCTGCCATGACAGGGCAAAAGTGTTCAGGACACAAGGGCAACACATTCAAGCACACACACACACACACACAAACACACACACACACACACACACACACACACACACACACACACACACACACACATTCACACGCACACAAACACTCAAATCTGCAAAGTATTTACTGTTTCCCATGAAAAGAGTAAAGTAAATCACAGTTGTGGGTTGACCTTGAAAAGCCCCCATGCCTCCTTCTGTCACTCTGTCTCAAGACTTTTCTGCTGATGTGTTCACTTTCTTCGTGTCCTCCATCATCCTTCCCACCATCTCATTATTTCTCCAAATATCATCATTTATTCAGAGGCCCTTAAAAGGTCTGAGGACCTGAAGCACCAGGAGAGTTATTTATTGAATGATCATATGCACAATATATATGCACAACATATCCTTGTGCAGTGAAAGATATTAAACAACATGCTTTTAAGTGCAACTAGTTGCTTATGTTTTTCTTTATTTGATAGTATAAATTTATTTATATTATTTTTACTAAAAAATTTCATTGTGGACGTATGACTCAGATTAAGGTAAAATACGTATGATTAAAAAAAATTTATGTGCCCATAACAAAGCAAGTAACGCTTACAGCAACACGGGCGCGTTACTAACTTAAATGCACGACATAATCTTAAAATTATCTCACACGTTTTCTACACCTACTAACTCTTTTTTGATCTTTTTAACAAACACTAACTCTCTGGTCTATCCAACTAAGTTTTTGTTATTTTTTTTAGGTCCACATTATTAAGTTGAACTCTTTTGTGGGTGATGTGCACTATGATTACGTCCTCTGTATCTTGTTTGTTTTATTATTGTGATTCATGGACAGGTAATAAAGCAGAAGTGGGGCCGTTTACCCACTGGCATGCACGTGTGCGCGCGCACACACACGCGCACACACAAACACCGGCGCACGCGCGCGTATTTATCTTAAGATGCGACGAGAAACACGCGGTTCTAATCTAATTTAATTTGATTTATTGTTCTCTCTCTCTCCCTCTCTCTCTCTCGCTCTCTCTCAAACTGCTTTTTAGATATTCCTTGGTGTTAACCCCACATTTAATGGTTAGATTAAACTTCTGTGCTGTGGGTCTCTATACCCATGCAGAAGTATAAATTAAGCTTTAGGGTATGCTTACCATTAGTGAGAGGCCTTCACAGTTTTACTTGACTCTTTTTTCGGGGGGTAACCTGTGAGTAAAGGTGAAAATGTGCTGACCTGCACACTCTTACATTATGTTGTCAACTGTCACCCTGATCGTTTTCCCTCCTGGAATGCAATGTTTAAATTATCTGCACCTGGTTACAAACACCACCACCACCATCATCACCACCACCACCACCACCACCACCACCACCACCACCACCACCACCACCACAATAACCACTACCACTCTAATAACGACCACCACCATCATACCACTCCTTGCATGTGTTAAATGAAAAACACGTGAGAAAAAAAAACGTTCTCCCCGTCTCCCTGAAGAACAGCTCCTGGCCGTATCGGGGACCAGACTGAAGTTGTCTGATTTCAACTTTGCGGTTGTTTTAAATCGTATGCAACCGCGTGTTTCTCGTCGCATCTTAAGATAAATACGCGCGCGTGCGCCGGTGTTTGTGTGTGCGCGTGTGTGTGCGCGCGCACACGTGCATGCCAGTGGGTAAACGGCCCCACTTCTGCTTTATTACCTGGCCATGAATCACGAGCCTTCATTACAGCGCGCTCATTGTGCTCTGAAGGTTAAACCAACCAATTAGAGTTCCCCACACGCCGTCGGGGTCCTCGACAACCGGCGCATCCCCCACGCTGCGCATTTTAAACAGTCAAGAAGGCTCGGGAGCCAGGATTTAAAAACAAAAAACAAGAGGACGGAGAGCAGGAGGAGAAGGAGAAGGGAAACGATGGAAGAAGGGTTTTAGATGCTTTAGGCAGAGGGAGGCTGCTGAGGTTCGTGTTGATGGGGGTTGAATTGGGGGGGAAAAACAAGAGACGTGGAGTAACAGAAAGTAAAAACGAGAATGTGTGTGTGCGTGAGTGTGTGTGTGTGTGTGTGTGTGTGTGTGTGTGTGTGTGTGTGTGTGTGGGGGGGGGGGGGTAGGCAGTGAATAACAGGAAGCAGTACAAAGGAGACTAAATTGAAAAAGAGACTACATGATAGAGAAAAAATAAGATAAGAGTAAAGGAGTGAGAGCGAGAGAAAGAGAAAGAGGAGAGAAGGGTGAGCAAGAGAGAGAGAGAGAGAGAGAGAGAGAGAGAGAGAGAAAGAGAGAGAGAGAGCGAGAGAGCGAGGGAACGAGGAGGAGAGTGAGAAAGAGACCCTATTAAAAGAAATGACACCGTCATGGCTCAGTGAGCCCCTGCATTGGCCGGTTGGAGCCCCTGTGCTTAATGCTCTCTGGCTGTCAGCGCTGCAGCCAGCGTTGCTGCCTGGCTGCTCCCAGAGGGAAACTGTGTTGGTCTATGCTCTCCCATTAACTCAAGCTCCCTATTAGAATAGATACTAGCAAAGGACTCAGCAAACCAAAGAGCAAAACGGAATTGAGTGTGCAGCCCTGGTGTGTTGTGATCTTAATGCGAAGTGCCACCCGGAGAGTTCCTCAGGAAGTCAGATACGATACATTTTTGAAGCCAGCAATGCCATTGGTTACATGGTCTTTGATTATGCATGTTTTAATGCCCATGCCTGCTTTTACCCATTGAATGTCACTAATGTAACAAAATGGCGGAGGTTCATTAACATAAACCTTTTCATTGAGATCATATCCGTTTTAATCCCTCCTACGTTTAATATGAATAGTTCTGCAGGTTTTTTTTAATCTTTTTTTTCTAGCGGGAAAAGGTAACAGCCGGTATGAATCTTAATTAGGATATTTATGCACAAGTTGTGTCCTTCTCAAATCCCACTGAGATGCCAAGGGCCTAGAGTGTACTGAAAGAACTGTCAAAAAGGATGCTTTGATAACAGCTAATTCCAAGGCTTTCTTTCCCCTCTTCCCCTTGAAAGCCTATCAAATAGTCTTAAAATTGGACCCTTTCAGAGGGTAACAATAGGAGAAGGGCACCACACTTTTGAACCGAGCGAAGTGACAGTGTAAAAATGCTATGCGGGTTTTACCTGCTTGACGTATCCGTGAGGACGCTAAGTGAACCTGACCACTGACCTTCTGCCAATGTTGCAGACGTTCAAAAGTAAACCCACAACACATGACTTATTCCTTGTGTGTGTGTACACTGCATACATCCAGAGAAGCAGGGGAACGGGGAGGGTAGAGAAAGCTGCCTTATTCTGGAGATATGGAGATGCGAGGGGTGAGATGGTGGTGGGGGTGGGGGTGGGGGGGATAAGGCTGGGAAAAGGATGATACCTTAGCGCATTAGCATTTCAGAGGGAACATAGAGGATGCCATTGGAAGACAAAAAGGCTGGATCAGCACCGCTGACTGACTAGGACTAAGGTGCATTACACCATCATCATACCCTCCCCCCAGCTCTCTCTAGCTCACCATCCACCACCGTCACCACCACCACCTATATCTTTTCTTTGTTCCGGTGCCACTTGGCAAGGGCACCATTTCTCCAACTTTCCCCCATTCCCGCTACAATCTCATCAAGATGGATGCCCTTGTCTTCGTCTTGTTTGGCCTGCTGAGTTCAAAGCAAAGTCTGAGGCCTTACTGTGTGTGGAGATTACGCTACCATAGCACTGTATTGGTATGGATGCTGTGTCAAGGTGGAGGGGTCAAAAAGTTATTCTTGACACCAGGAGATGACGCCGTTGAAATTTTAAACCACCTAAAATCTCACTTTCAATTGAAATGATGTATATGTATTATTTTTTTTCACAGCATTACATAATTCATCTCACATTCACTTCTATGACTAAGTCTAACTATTGGTGTGCACTGCAGCATGCCACCACAGTGTGCCCCAGTGAGAGTTGCCTCCCCCCCTCCGCCCCCCGCAGTGGGCTGAATGGAGAGTGATGCGGGGCAATGGGGATCCGGGCAGCCGCCCCGTCAACTTGACCTCCTTTGAAAGAAGCCAGCCATCATCAGAGGGAAAAGAGCCTTGAAAGGCCTGTTAGTGCTGAGCCCCAGTTTCCCATTGAGCTGCCTCTGAAAGCCACGGTCAGCGCATGCTGATAATGTGGCTCTCTGGGTAACTGTTGCCTATAGCTGCCTGCCTATAGTCTTCTTCTCCAAGGAAGGTATACACAAAAAATGTGCTGCCAAGCAGTTATATCATGTGAATGTTTATGAGTTGTCGTGCCCACGCTTAAACTTTTCAGTTTGCCCTCTTCGTTAGTCCTTTTGATACTTTCTTTTAAGTTATCAGCAAAGGCATCTTGATCTCAATATGGCCGCTAGTGTATTTTCTTTCGAGACAAGCCCCATAGGTTAAAGCTTGGTGCCTAATGGGAGACATACTGTATTTACTAGCATCAGCAGCAATATTATGGGATATACCGCCCTGCACTTCAGTATGAGTTTTTGCTGTTATGTCACATCTCCAGGGATAGATTGTGTGGGGTAAGGTAAAAACCATTCCAGCTCTTTTCGATCGTCTTTTTTTACATCATTCATTGTTTTGCTCATTCATAGTGAGCTACCCTGGAGTGTCTGTTTTCATACTTAAAGGAAGTGAATATACCTTGTGTTTGTTCAGTGTGTCTACATGAGGCATTTTGCATGAAGTGGAGTTGACAGAAAGTTTGTGGGGTATTTCTGTGTGGGATTTTTATGGTTCATTTTATAGGCTTGTGATAGGACGTCTGGAGGGAATCCATGCTTCAAACTGTTCTTACGGATTTTCAGTCCAATTTCAGACGCTTGTAAGGAGGTCACACTGTAACCCCGTCTCCCGTCACTCTCCGGGAAAGCCACCACCAGCTGTCTCTAAAGTTCACTCGCTAAATTAAAACTGTTCCTCGCAGTGGAGAGCATAATGAAGATGTTCAAAAGTTCTGCCTGCAGTGAATTGATGTGCCTTGAATTCAAGTGAGTCCTGGTTTGGCCTAGTTTATGGTAAAATGTTGAACATGCATACATTTAAGGATGAGTTCCTTGAGAGGGACCTCCTGCACATCCTTTGGGGTGGGTGATTGGTGGGTGGGTGGTGGGTGGTGGGTGGGTGGGTGGTGGGTAGTAGATGGTGGGGGGCATGGCTAGAATAAAATCTATCCAACCCTTGGCACAGGACTTGCCATGAGGCTAAACCATTTTTTTTGGGGGGGGGGTGGTAACACTTCACAGTGAACCTCTAGTACCACCATCTTGTCCCTGTCTTCATCTGCCTTCTGGGCTCCTGCAGTGTCTGAGTGGGTGCTGCTCCGCAGGCTTTCCGGCATAAAACCAAAAAGGAATTCATCAGACAAGATAGGCGTTAGGCATTATTCAATGTGTCACAAGGAGATGAAATAGGGTCTCGGTGGCTCCGTGGGAAACAGTGATGTGGTGCCATCATTCTCCTAGGCAAAATCAAGCCTAACTTCTGTTATTTCAGTGGTAATGCAACTATGCTCACATTTTCTAGATCAGTATGTTTTTCATTGAATCTTTGTGTCTCAGAATTAGGATGCCTGTTTTTTCCTTCATGTTTCAAATTTGGTAAATACTGATCTGTAAACTCACATATCCATTATGAATATGAATTTCCTTCCATGCCCCCCTCCAACATTGTTGTTCATTGCCTATTATTATGAATAATGTTGCATAGAGCGCAACTCTCTCTGTGTACTGTTGAATCACTGACTCATAGTCTAGTTCAGTGCTTAACTGTTACTGTTGGGCTTCAGAAATTCCATGACGTTAAGCAAGCACCAATGCGCCATTATAAATGTATCCATATGAATGTATAATATCACTACTTTCAATTCAAGTTCAGGCTCAAGTTATGGACTGCAAGCAACTACTGGGAAGCTTGAATCACAAAATTACAGGAAAAAAACATATAAACCTAAATTTCTAGGTTACACACACACACACACACACACACACACACACACACACACACACACACACTTTTCCAGGGTCCAGCTGAGGGAGTCAACTTGTATTCAAGTGAGCCAAATGGCTGTTTGTTCCCTCATTTCTCTCACTTATCTAACGCCATTCACTGCAGATGGCGGAACAAACAAACCATCAAGCATTTCAGTCATGTTCCTGGATAGGCAAGCCAGTTATTGCAAAAACATTCTTTCAACCCATTTACTTTGAATGATTTAAATTAAGACGATTTGCATTGAATCTCTCAACCCTCTGTTCTCCTGGTTCCAAATTGCGGTACAGCGGGTGAGTATCTGGAAGCGGCTGGAACCTTCCCCTCTCCGTAGGAGGGAGTTGTAATGATTAATTTAACATTGTTTTGTCAGTGTAGGAAGCTGACAGAGATGCTCATTACAATCAGCTGGGCTGTGTCGCCATCCCGGGCACCCTCTCACCTCCCATAGAGAAGCAGAGAGATGCGAAGGCTCTCGCTCCGTGCAGACTCAGAATATGTGTTGACAGTGATTGCATGATTTATGCATGAGCTGTATGCGCCAATTGAGGAACGGCACCGCCCATCGTTGGTGCTTGACATTTGTGCTTTTTAGTCTCTCTCTCTCTCTCTCTCTCTCTCTCTCTCTCTCTCTCTCTCTCTCTCTCTCTCTCTCTCTCTCTCTCTCTCTCTCTCTCTCTCTCTCTCTCTCGGTTGTCTGACGCACTTTGGAATCACTCCACTGTCATGCACTTGAATATGTCACAACACAACACAAAGGGATACATATTTAACAAATAAGCATGAGATGAGTGTTCTTCTGTTTTGTTATGTGTTCACACAACAGATATTTACTAAACGTTACAAGGCAATGTTAAATGTTTCACTGTCTTTCATGGCGGTTTTTAGGCTGCGTTAGGTATTCATTACAATGATTGGTCCTGTTTGACTTTGGGATTCTCCGGCATTACCTGCAATTAGGTGAGCCTAATTGGCCCTAGCACACCATAGCACAACAACAGGGGCGTCCGGGCAGTAATTGAGGATTATATGAAAGTCACACTGGCATTGTGTGCTTTGACCTCCATACTAAACTAATCTGATGGGGTTTATGATTTGGCAATATCAACTAGTGCTCTAAACAAACCTGGTGGATGGAGCTTAAAAGTTCACCCCATGGTCTGCCACATTTCACTGATAGATTGTTTCTTCTGCAGCTGCTCTGCACTGCCTTTTTCCCATTCCCTTTCCTTTTAAGTTACTTCATATGTGCCTGTATCTTGTGTACAGTAACACGCGTGGATAAGACACTGTGGGCGATTGGTTGTGTTAGTTCCTATGAACCCTACTGTTCTGTAGTGTTCCAAAGGCACACTCAACACCTAAACAAAACAATGTGGTATGAGATAGGACATATATAATAAAGCAGTAAAATAACAACTTCATGCTGTCAGGTATTCATCTAGGAAGGTGGCTATCTTGTTTGTTGTCTGCTCTCCCAGTTCATGAAGAGGAATGTGGGAGGAGGTGGGACTCTTAAAGGACAACATTGATGTAATTCTATGTTTTATAATCGCCAACATCACTCAATGAAACATTTGACATCTAAAAGCTCCAAGCGTCTTGTTTTGTTAAGTGACGGTTATTGTTGCCCTGTAAGGAAGGCAGCAGGCAGGTAAAGGGGCTTGTTTTCATGTTTGTACTTTGCGTTGTCGCTGAACACTGTTTCTGAAGGGAAAAATACATGGTGTATTTAACGGTATGGAATAGATTCTGCTGAGCACAGCAACAAAGCAGCCCTGTGTTTTACGAGCTTTTGGTCAACAATGGAGGAGCATCTCTGCACTAGACAATTCCTTGGACTAGTCAAACTTCTTCTCCTTTCATCGTTTTATTTAGATGTTGGCGATACACAAACGCACACAACAAATGATTACACTGGCCCCGTCCTTTACAACCTTCCTCTGAAAGCATTCTCTGAAGACCGAGCCGCTGTCACTCCTTTCAGGGACCAAGGGCCAATCACACGGACGTTTGGTTTCACCTTCTCCCACATCTCAGTGCAATCACCCGTTGTTCTCCCGCTCTTTCCATCCTTTCTCCGCTGCTACATCCCACCCATCCCTCCCTCCCTCCCTCACTCGGATCTGCCTCTCTCACCTATTCCTTTCACCCAGGGACCAGGGGGCTGCAATTTTTTAACAAGCAGCTGGTAGATTTGCTTTATGTGTGTGTATGTGTGTGTGTGTGTGTGTGTGTGTGTGTGTGTTTGCTGGATGTGGCAGATGTGTGGGAGATGTGTATGTGTGTGTGTGTGTGTGGGGGGGGGGGGGGGGGGGGGGGGGGGGGACCGCCACAGGAGACTGAATTCCAGGGATAGGGATCTCCAGATGGAAGCAGCTTGAAGCAACGCACCCCTGCCTCCTCTCTAGACGACATCGTTCCCTGATAACGATGCACATCTGAATGCTAAATACGGAGCCGGGGTGTAGTTGATTACCCATTGCATTACATCAGAGAATCAGAATCAGAATCAGAAAAGCTTTATTGCCAAGTATGTTTTTTACACATACAAGGAATTTGTCTTGGTAATGTAGGTGCACGTCACATTCTCTAAAATAAGTTAAATAGGTTAAACAGAACAAACAATATAAGTATAAATATATGTATAAATATATACACACAGAGAACATATAAAAAAATATGAGAGTAAGAATTTAGATTACAAGAGCAGATTAAGTACAGTGGCATGTAGAGCCAGAGGTGGGGTGTGGAGAGAGTCAGGGTGGTTTCCGGGCCTTGTTAATAAGGCTAGCGGCGGAGGGGAAAAAACTGTCCTTGTGACGAGAGGTTTTGGTCCTGATGGACCTCAGCCTCCTGCCAGAGGGGAGTGGCTCAAAGAGTTTGTTGCCGGGGTGGGAGGGGTCAGCCACAATCTTTCCTGCACGCTTCAGAGTCCTGGTGGTGTAAAGGTCCTGGAGCGGCGGCAGATTGCAGCCAATCACCTTCTCAGCTGAGCGAATGACACGCTGCAGTCTGTCCTTGTCCTTGGCTGTGCTAGCAGCGTACCAGATGGTGATGGAGGATGTGAGGATGGACTCAATGATGGCTGTGTAGAAGTGCACCATCATTGTCTTTGGCAGGTTGAATTTCTTCAGCTGCCGCAGGAAGTACATCCTCTGTTGTGCTTTCTTGACGAGGGAGCTGATGCTCAGCTCCCACTTGAGGTCCTGGGAGATGATAGATCCCAGGAAGCGGAAAGACTCCACAATATTAATTGTGGAGCCAGAGAGGGTGATGGGGGCAGGTGGGGCTGGGTTCTTCCTGAAGTCCACAACCATCTCCACTGTCTTTAGAGCGTTGAGCTCTAGGTTGTTTTGCTTGCACCACTTCACCAGGTGGTCAGCCTCCGACCTGTAGGCGGACTCGTCTCCATCAGAGATGAGTCCGATGAGGGAGGTGTCGTCCGCAAACTTCAGAAGCTTGACTGACTGGTGACTGGAGGTGCAGCTGTTGGTATACAGGGAGAACAGCAGAGGAGAAAGAACGCAGCCCTGAGGGGATCCGGTGCTGATGGTCTGTGAGCTGGAGACATGTTTCCCCAGCTTCACATGGTGCTTCCTGTCAGACAGGAAGTCAGTGATCCACCTGCAGGTGGAGTCAGGCACACCAAGCTGGGAGAGTTTCTCCTGAAGCAGAGCCGGGATGATGGTGTTGAAGGCAGAGCTGAAGTCCACAAACAGGATCCTGGCATAGGTTCCTGCGGAGTCCAGGTGCCGGAGGATGTAATGGAGGGCCAGGTTGACTGCATCGTCTACAGACCTCACCATCACCATCACCAACACACCAGACACTGGAAGAGTTTTTGAGCGCTGCAATGATGTTTTTGATGACGGTAAGCAGGACTCTCCAATTGGTATCTGATATAACATGGGATGCCTCATCACAAGACAGAATAGACAATTCAAGCAGTCTGCAGGCATAATCCCTGTGCGTGTTGTTCTTTCATATTAACAACCCTGGCTTCTCTCCTCATGCATTCACATTGTATGACATGTACTTTGATCCAGCCTTACCTTAATGCATCACTCTCTCTCTTTCTCTCTCTCTGTCTCTTTCTCTCGCTCTCTCTCAAGAGTTATAAGGGCTTCTGGTATTCTCTCAGTGTGTATTTGCTGCTGACACTGCTTTCCTCTGCAGGCCATCGATTCAGGAGCTCTGGTGATGGATGACTTTAATAAAGCAAGGTGCAGTCTTCCCAAATAAATGAGCAAATGCAGGATTTATTAACAACATCTGCATTTTGAGGGGAATAAACAGGCCCCAGCCAGGACCCACACAATAATGTTACACTCTCAGCCCAAAACATCTTGTGCCAGACGCATGTTGCAGTGTGTGCGCACTCATACACACAATACGCACACACAAACACACGTGCACATACAATCATATTCAGAAACCCTTACATTCACAAACTCACCTGCCCTCCCCTACACACACCCACACATACATCCACACACTCCTACACAGATAATCCCCCAGACAGGGATGTGCACGGATGTTCAGTCACACCCACTCACTCAGACACACACACACACACACACACATACACACTGATACACACACACACACACACGCACACACTCAGTTTGGAAGTGCACACCCATACACAGATAATCCACCAGACATATGAATGCACATGCACGGTTGACACTCGTAAAAGGTTACACACACACACACACATATGCATGCAGGGTGATGCCATGCACGCCCTCCTTTTCAATCAGTGCTTTTATCTCCGTTCCCCTCGCTGCCTTTCTGTCAATTTATCTCTCACTTTTATGCCATCCCTCTTTCGCACTCAATAAAAGCCAAGCGTGGAGCGGTGCCGCGCGGGAGTGTTCTTTGGCATCGGTTTTCTTCTTCTTCTTCTTACTCCCTGGCATTCCATTACCTCCACCCTCCACCGCCACCTCCGTCACCACTTTACTCACACAGACACGCCGGTCCTCACCGAGACTTCCCTTTTAACTGTACGGCTCATTGCTAAGTTCGTCAACTTATGTAACGTGATCGTTTTTATGTATCATAAACAGAAGCATATTTTATTTCCTCCTTCCTTCATTCCTTTTTTTTTTTTATTTTGCTCCGTAGAAGTACTACAAGGCTGCTTAGTGGTGATGATTTATCCACCGTCGGTGCCAGAGAAACTAAATCTCCCCCTATTGCCCTTGGCACCCGAACACGGAGTGCGCATGGTTTAATTTCAGCTCTGGAAGACTGTTGTGCCATGGCGATAACACAGGCCTGTTTGCTCATGATTGGACTAATGAACAGGCGCATGATCCTCTGCTGTCTTTCAGCCAGTCTCCGTGGAGGGAAACAACAGCAAGGGCAAGACGTGGAATAAAAGAGAGTATTAGAGAGAGAGAGAGAGAGAGAGAGAGAGAGAGAGAGAGAGAGAGGGGGGGGGGGCGAGAAGGAAGGAGGGAGGGAGGGAGGGAGGGAGGGAGGGAGGGAGGGAGGGAGGGAGGGAGGGAGGGAGGGAGGGAGTGAAAAGGAGAGAGCTTTTTCAAAACAAAAGCCTGGAAAGTGCCCTCATTAGCTGACCCGGGTCCTGCACGTGCATAAATGAATATGCACGTGCCACTTCCACCCTGACTACTATTTTATCAACAAGTATCAGGTTATAAAGAACATTCGACTTAAAACACATGTATTTCCACCTCAATGAGCTTGTTTATCCATGGCAGCATCTGCAGTACATAATATGAAAAACATAACTACCCTTTTGGCTGCTGGAGAACATGGTTCATGATTTCCTCTCACGAGCCTCCCGTTGCTACTTGCTATTGTGATGATGTGCTTTGCATGCTCTCTCTCTCTCTTCACCTCTCTCTCTCTTCATCTCTCTCTGTTACCTTTCACCTCTATCTCTCCACCTCCCTTTCTATCTTGCTCTGTCTCTGCAGATGATGTACTGAGACTTTGGACAATGAGAACAGCCACTGATAGCCATCCCACTGTGTAATTAGTGACTTAGCTGTGACTAATTGATGGCAGCAATAGTATGTTTACCACACATGCATTAGACAGCCATACAATTGCCTTGATTGAGGGAAGCAAATCGTTAGTGTCTCAGGATGCAAATCGTTAGTGTCTCAGGATGCATCTTCATAGAGTCCCCTGCTGGATGAGCATGCATGGGAGTGGCATGTATACATCTGTGCCTTGATGTAAATTAGCATCAGTTTTGATGCATAATTTAAATGACAGAATTTGACATGTATATTTTATTTATGGAGTTGTTTTATTTTTGGGGGATTATCTGTCCCAGGAGCTCATTATGCTCAGAATTGAGCTCTTACGAATGGAGCAATACAAGTGAAGTGATTGAGTCACAATGTAAAGAGAGCCGCCATGGTGTAATTATTGCATTGCAGTGTTGTGTTACTTAATTTTTTTAACCCGATTTCAAAGGCAACTTTTCAAACTCTTTTATGCTGCCAACTGTTCAATTTTGCAATTTTGTGGAGAACACTACTGAATCCTCTCAATGATATATGGTAGTCGTAAATGTGTCCAGATCCTGGAAGATTAGTATGAATGGAAATATGTGGCAAAATGTGAGCGCTTGTAGAATACGAAATGAGAACAAAAATAGCTATCATTTAAAAAAAAATACTTATTCACACTCATGTGAGCCGAATTTAAAGTCACAGAAATAAACAAAACACGTGCGCTTTCAGAACAAAATGTTAACTAATCTTGACCTTTTCACTTATAGAAAATATTCACACACCTGTGTTCTGATTGATAAGTCACAGAAAACATTCTCACAAATGTGTAGATTGATATTTGCCTGTAATGAGGACCATTAATGTTTAGAATGTAAGCACAGTTCACATTGATGATGAGTTTAAGAGTTCTATGTAAAGTGTAGTTTACACAAACACAGATGCAGATTTGGCAGTGCACTGCAGTCATTTTCTAATTCAAAGATAAATGATTTAGCCGGCCTTTACTCGAAACCCCAGCGTACTCGTTGCCATAACGACGTTACGTGCTGGCAGCTGAGCTGCCATAAATGGTTTTGTTTTAGTGCAATTAACTAGGTTCCTCTGGCTGGGGAAAATACACATTATAAAACCCGATATTTACTTGTTTTTTAAGCAGGCGTTTTTGTAGACAACTGGCTAAATCGTGACTGGAATTGTTCATATACTTGCCCACTATGTTACTGGAGGATTCCACTAGAGGGCCCACCAGAGATCTAGAACCGTATAGAACTTCCGGATTTGCATGATGTAAACATTAACAAGGCGACCTTTGAGGAGGTTACTATCTTGTTAATTCTGAGATCACGGGGGAAAAGCAACAGCAGCGGCCTCTTTCCACCATTGTTCTCACTGCTGACGTTCCTACTGACCCCTGACCCTGCCCCTACTGTTCATGAGCGTATTGCATATTGTGGATGAGTAGCGTTCATTTTCGAGGCCGTGCACAACCAGCGGACAATCAAACGGACGCAGGATACGCGAGGCATCCATCATGAGCATGCGAACGTGTAATTAAAAGCACGTATATCAAGGTGCCTTTCGAAGCCAAAACCGCAATTAATGCTGTTTAGTTTTAAACAAATGTGTCTCAACGTGAGCATCATTTGGACATGCGAGACTAAAAGAGCGCCCCGTCTTCTGATTTCTGATTGGTTCGCCCCGTCCCCCCTTTCCCCCCTCGCTCTGCTCTCTAACTTCCACAGCTAAGAGTGTAAGTTTTGCAGCACATCGCAAAAACTGTTGCAAAAGTCCAGGTGTGCAGATGCTCTGCACATGGACGCATTTCATGCGAGAATGGACTCAACTGGAAACATATCAAGTGAAAACATAAACATTTGAGTTCAGATTTTTGTTCAACAAGTTCTCGCATCAAGACTGCAAGCTCTCATATCTGCAACAAATTTACCTTCATAGATAAGGAAGTTATTGGAATCACTGAAATCACTTAATGCTAACAGAAGGTGACATGTTGGTAGGTCTAAGAGGTCCAACCTGTTAACGAGATCATTATTAATGGAATGAAACTTGTTTTATTGGCTATATTTAAAAAAAAGTCAAATGAAAATCCAAGACTGAATAGAGAGACTGAAATAGATGGAAAAATTCCACCTATTTTAACATCCAACAGGGTATAGGGAGCACAGCCAAATTTAATTGCTTTATCTCCTAATGTCATTCCCCTGTGTTTTTCTACAATAGAAGAATCAAAGTAGGAGGAAGTAATCTAAGAATGGTGTACCTAGAAAAACACCGCAAGTGCCCAATAGGCATGATCAAATCAAATGTAATTATGGATAAATACATACAGTATATCCATATATAGTATCTTTATTACTCTACTACTCTTCTATTGTTATTATAAAAATATACAATAATAAATTCTCAATATCCGATAATCTTACCGTATAACCAGTAAGTCTCTATTGATCCATTATGCAATCCAGAAATACCACATTTATTAATTTAATTGATTTATCAAATTAAAAGTTGTACGTTTACCAGCGATCACCGGCTTTGCATTGCTGCCCAGCCACTGAGGCGATAAATGTGGCCTTAAATAGGTTAGCCATTGCTGTGGATCATAGCCAAGCCATGCCCTCATGCAGTAGTGGTGCTAAGTAACAACAACTGTGAGATGAGCAAGCGGCAGCCCTGACAACCTATATTTGTGGAGTCCAGATGGAAGCGACTAACATGTAGGCGGCCTGTCAATGGGAAAAATGTGATTTCATCCTCATGAGACAAAGTCAATAAATATGGATCGTTTCAACTGCTGTTTGCGAAAATCTCACAACAATAGTGGTGCGCGTCACGCTAAATCTACGGCTTCACAATGGTTGCGTGTGAACCAGTGGCTGACGTCACGCACGCTACGTCCTTGTTTTTTGTTTTATTACAGTCGGATAAGTCGTGTGCTACTCATTGTGTATCCCAGTGCTGAAGTGTGTGTGTGTGTGTGTGTGTGTGTGTGTGGGGGGGGGGGGGGGGGGGGGGGGGGGGGGGGGGGGGGGGGGGGGGGGGTGGTTCATAGCAGCATGTTAGCATGTTAGCGAGCAGCAGCAGCAGCAGCAGCTGGAGCTGTGATGCAGTAAATGATTCATATTGAACCGGCAGTCACGTTCACCCTCATGGTGCTCTTAAAGCAGCAGCTGGCGCGTGTCCCCTACCTCAAGGTCCGGGCTCCCACTGCGGCTATAACACCTCTGGTAAGCCCATTAAAGGACGGCATTATTATTATTTTTCTTTTTTTCACCCCACCTTCCCCGGTCCTTGATAATGCTGCTTACATTATGTTCTGGGACATTTCTTTATTCACTGTGGCATCAGAGAACCATTAGCCAGGGCTTGGTGGAGCACCTAGCCAGCTCCTGGTAATCTGGGCAGGGACTTGGCTGCCTCAGCACCGCTCTCTCTCAGGGAGTACGTCAACCCGCACATAGCATGGAAATGAACACTGGCCATATTTAACACATACGTCACTCACTCAGTTGGTTCCCCTTTTCTTTCCTCCCTTCTTCTCCTTCCACCTGGGGCTAATAGTGTCATCTTCTGGCTAATCTTGATCTCTCTTTCTCTGTCTCTCTCCCTCCTCCTCCTATCTCCTTTGCCTCCCTTGCTCGTATTTTACCGCCGGTCAATTTCGGAGAAGATGAAGTGGCGGGATAAGGTCGTCGCATCTGTAAAGGCTCTCTCATTGGGGGCTTAATGAATACCATTAATCCAATCAGAGCACTCGTTGGGACGGCCGTGGGCTTTCTCTAGTCATGATGAGGCGGCACCATCCACGACAACTAGCGGGCCGAAGTGAAATAATAACTCCTCGGCCTCATGATGATAGTGGCGACGGTGGCGGCCAGACGTCTTTCCTTGTGCCCATCCTAATGATTGGACTGCCGCAGTGCAGCGTGGGTAAGAAGAACAGACACGCTTTAGTGGAGCGGTGGAGGCGGTAATTGCCACGATTTTCACATGAACTTTCCTTTTTTTCCTTTAGTGCCGTGAGGGGTTGCTTGGGTTGTGAATTGTTCATTTTGACCCTGTTATTACTTGTGATGTTTGTCAGTTATTTTTCTGTCACCGGGTGCACATTTAAGGGTCAACGGCACCAGATTCGATGCAATTGTAGGTTGCGCAGTGATGTTTCTGCCTACGCCCGGTGATTAAAAATAGAGTGTATGGAAGGTCCTTGGCCCAAAAGATTTAAATAATTAATACAGAGCCCAGTCTCTCCCCTTCATTCACTTTTTATGAGCCCCCAGTGGGCAGTCCATCACAGCTTAAGCTGTTTATACCACAATCTCCCTGATGGCTCTTTAAAGTTATTTTGTCATTTCCTGTTAGCAGTGCATGACGTCTAACCTTTGTTTTCTTTTGGCTGTCTGTTTTTTAAATGATATTCTTCACCACCATTATCAGGATTCAATTGTCTTCTTAAATTGCCATTGTCTTTGTAAACAGTGGCCTCCACCATGATCCATAGTGCAGTTTATTAAAGTACCCGCGCGTGACTTTTCAGATAAACCCAAGGACAAATTCCCTGGCAGCGAAGAGAGCTGCCAACAAACAAGCCATCACGCAGCCTTACCACCAGCCATGGGAGATGTGGCGGTGGGGGATGGGGGTGGTAGCGACGAAGGGGAGGGCTATTGTACAATCCCCAAGAGGGAGAGAAGGCTGGACAGCTGTGTGCTCAGGCTACACCAGGCCTAAAAATGATGCACTATTCTCATTTCTGCTCTAATGCTATTAAAAGTTCTGGGGGCCTGGAGACCATAAGGGGGTTTTAGCAGAGGGGTTATTATTTCAAGCGCTTGGCATAAAATAAATCAATCCTTTATCAAAGTCTGCAGCCCCAATGAACTATGTAATCAAATTGAACAGTGTTCTCCAGTGCAAGTATCCTGTTACTATTTTATTCAATTGAGCTATGAGCTGAGGGCGATGGCTGGAATGGAAGCTGGTCTATAAGTCATGGCTGTTATCTACAACCGTAATAGGATATTAATTTTAAAAAAAAATACGATAATGCAAATGATGAGTTTGCCTGGATTCTTCAGAGGAATAATTCATCTTTGCAGATGCTTTCTCTTCATTACCCTCTCAATATACAAAATAATGATGATCACAAATGCATTAGAACAGTCATAGCTCACTGCTCAGATAGTCAGGGCAATGTAGATAAGCATTCATGAAGGCCTTTGTGCAGATTTGCACAGAGTTGTTGGATTATTCAAGTTAAAATAAAACAATGTCAATATTTTAGCAACAGCTTTCTAGCCTTAATTCTGTGTACTGTTTATATCTAATAATAATACTGCTTTTGAAGCATGTGACATTTGCACATTTCTATTTTAACATCATCTTTTTGTTATACAAATTCTGAACAACAATTTCTCCCTCCCACTCTCTCTCTCTGTCTCTCTGTCACTCTCTAGGGCTAGTACGCCTGTCCGACGCCTTCGATTGGACAAGGGCTTTTGCCTGCTCTGTGCTTCTATTCATCCAGTCCCCACTGAATAGCGCCCGTCAAGCAATAGAGCAGATGAAGTGTTTTTGCTGCTATGGTCAATGAAGAAAATGACAATGAATTTGGAAATTTGCTGATGGCTCCACTTGAAAGAGCAATTCCACAGAATTTAGAGCAGCCACTGTTTCCATGTTACCTCCCTCCTGGCTCACTATGAAGGCTTCCCTATATTGGCAGAAATTGCACATCATCTGGTAGTGAACGATGTCTAGTCAATGGGTACTACTATGTCCATTTGAGGTCATTTTATAGCAGGGTTAAAAAAATAATCTGTATGAATTTGCTTTCCATTCCAACGGCAAATACTATGTGCAACATTGACATACATAAATGTTTATGGTTTGGGGATAAACCTTTTATATACAGACAGACGGCACTTTAGCATCCTTCCAGTACCATGAAAGTGCAATGCAATATTTTGCAATAGTTCATCCATTCCTGTCATCATTGACACAAGGAACAGTGTTAAGCGTTAAGGGGCTCCTAGTCTCACAAATCAGACTTTAGATGAATAGTCTTAAACCACACAGTAGGACTGCTGGATCTGAAAATAAGGGACATTATTTATGTCCTTTGAATATGACAATGATACAATGGTCAGGCAAATACTTTACATGAGAAGTCGAGTGGGTTTTCTCATGCACCATGCTATGCTAGAATACCTGATAATTGAGTCATTCAATGCTTTTTTTTCATTATAAAAGAACGGTTTACCTGTATTACATGTTTTAACATTTCCTATACATGCTGGGTATCTGAGTACTAATCCCCAACCACAACTGAAACAATGTTAGGATCTGATGCTGTGTCTGTAACTGAATACACAGCTAGATAAAAATGGCCTCTGCACTTTCCGTCTTGTCTTCTCCGAGTGGAGTGAGAGTAGTGCGCCATTAAAAATGACACATTTTCAAATGAGGTGGCTTTGATTGAACTCATGAAAGGGGACTCAAAGGTGTTCTACTGTACTTCTACTTTCCCAGACATTATGGACGAATCCTTTCAGCTGCACGGTTCTAATTGGGTCTGCGGGAGCTTCTGGTGACAGTCACTTCCAGTTCAAAGTAGTTTGGCTCCATCACTCATCTAAACAGTTTATTTTTGCTGTAGTAATGAGGTGGGAAGCTTCGTTCGGTTTTGCTTCTCCATGTATGTGGGGAGATCTACTTTGGTCTGACTGACGAGACGGCTGTACGGACTTTTGCGAGACACTGTCCCTTCCTTGTAACTGCTGTCAATGAAGGAGTAGCAGCATCAAGCAATTACAATGAGACCATGTCTTTCCGACATAAAAACACACACTTAAACCACAGCCTATATGTACACCCCAATGCAGACATATCTGGCAGTACTCCGGGGATACAAGAAAATAAGAAAACACCACTCAAAAATGTGCAGGGTTTTTGAATGCAGAAACAGCAAATGTATGCCTGACATTAAGAGGTGTATCAGTACTCCTTACTCTAGCACAGGGGTTACCAAACCTTTTCATGCTGTGCCCCATCACTGGTACCTTTGACCCTGGGCCCACCAAATATGTTTACATTGTCATTAACATGAACAAAGAAAAAAGTGAGACAATTAAACTTTCTGAATTGTTGAACAACACACTATTCCCCTTTCAGTCTTCAAACATAATGATCATGCCTTGAGATAAAGAAGCTCCTATCCTCCTTTCAAATTGTACATACTAGACTACATACTAAAATACACATACACATACATATATATATTTTCCTTTCTTTGTATAGTTCACATACTGGGAATACTTCATTCATATTCTAACCCAGTAGTGGAGAACGCTACGTTTTAAGGCTGAATCTGCTGGCCTGGGGCAGACAACTTATACCATTATGACCCATGGGCCACCTTTAGCCCATCTTTTACCTTTATATAAAGGTTGGTTCTGCCAATTGCATTCACTTCTTCATCATTTTATGGCCTTATAATCATAGTCATAACAACATCACTGACATTATATTTCCCACAAGCCATGTCCTTTAAGGGTCTATTGGCTTAAAGGTGGGGTTGATGAATCTTCATCCTGCTGGACCAATCCAATTGCTGGGATGCTGGGGGTTGGGTGCCTTCATTAAACCTTGGTCTGAGGGAGAAGAGGAATGAACCATGTTTCCAGTAGCAACAAACACCTGCCTAATCCTCCAATTCCTGGAGGCACAGGGGGTTTGTAAACCCTCTTAATGAGCCTTTCCAGGGTTGAAGTCAGCAACACTCCACCGAAGGTCCAACACCCGCTATGTCAAACAGACATCTAATAAGAGAATGCACTAGCCACGATTTTCAATCAGCTGCAACACCATTGCCGGTCTGACCCTGTGCCTGGTGCAGAACAGCAGCTGGCAGTCAACTTCTAGTAACAAAATGGCTTAAGGAAACGGTTGGACTAACTTTCAAAACAGGATACTATTCATCCACACCAACACCATCTACAATAATGGGAAATAATTGGATGTATTGCCTTGTCCAAAATATATATGTATTCCTTTCATCTCACACATATTGCACAATTGGCCACACTGAGCTTAGGTCTTGAGAATCACAAGTAGAATCATCTTCACAATGCACTGGGGCAATCCACAACGAGCAAAAGAGATTAGCTAGATGCCTTCCTGTCTCGGTCTCCTTCTAGCAGAGACAGTGTGATGTATGTACCGTCTGCAAAGGTACACAGCAGCACTGAGTGGGTCCTGGAGTATGCACCACAACATCCAGCCCTAAGGGTGTAGGGAGAATGTCTCTGTGCTAGAGAGAGAGAGAGAGAGAGAGAGAGAGAGAGAGAGAGAGAGAGAGAGAGAGAGAGAGAGAGAGAGAGAGAGAGAGAGAGAGAGAGAGAGAGAGAGAGAGAGAGAGAGAGAGAGAACCAGAACCAGAGATGACAGTGCGTAAACATATCCACTTCAGCATTCCTGTAAAGGCTTTGAACAGAATCCCAGATAGTACCCGAAAATGAGATCAGTGGCTTCTTTGTTTGCCTACAGAATATTCCGGCCTTTCAAGGACCATAGGGTCATTAGACATCACACCACATCCACACCACTGTGTCTCCAGTCAAAGGAAAAGCAGCTTACTAATATGTGCCACCATTATCCTGGCATTATACTCATGAATTAAAACACTACTCCTCACTGCTGCTGTGAGTCAGAGAGACGATTCCCAGAGGAATACAATGTGTTCCCTGATGCAACCAGACTAGTTTGGAATTCAGTGCCCAGTTCCCCCTTCCCGCTGCCTCCTGGTAACCATTGCTCTGCTGGCTTGGCATCACCACTGCGCTGTGATGACTGAACGAACAGCTGAAATTGTTGATTGCTGTTGCCCAGTTGAAAGTGCAGAACCGTATCCCCTGAAGTGTACAAATGAGATTTTGACAGACTCTCACTAGCTAGACAAGGGGACACCATTAATTCATCAGTTGATTTTTCAGCTCATTGAGCTGAATCACCAGGATGACGTGTGTGCTTCTCTAGATTCAAACATAGGAATTAGATAATCGATAGCTTTATGTCAAATGTGTCCACATTTCTTAGGCCTTTGTGGCATGTCCCTCCCAACTAGAGTCCCCACAACAATAGCCAGCCAAATACCCAGAGAAAAAAAAATGCAGGAAATTCTTTCTGTATGTATATTCTCTGAATGAAGAAATGTTTTAGAATAGTTTATGGTCATCCGATCCCCAGAACCACTTTCAACACCTTTAATTAGCATTTAGTCTGCAACATCCCTGCTACACATGCATTCAGCAAGCAAAAATTAGGCATTGCCATCTTTCTTGACTACAAGGAAGTAAATGGGAACAGGAACTCTTTCCATCATCAGGGCAAAAAAATTAAAATGTGATAGCCTTCTTCCTCCTTCCATTACTTTAACCAAGATAGAGCTTTGAAGTTTGCAGCCAACTTTATCAGCGCTTGTCAGGTTAGAGAGAACTAAGGAATGGAATCCCAGACGTTTTCATTCACAGGGAAAAATGTACTGCCATATTGCATATAGCTCAAACATATGCGCAGAACTGTGACAGCCCAAACATGAAAGTCCATCAAAGGAAACCAATTGCCATTGCCATAGAGGAAGTATTTGGGATTGTGAGCCAGTTGATGAATTTGACCAGCACCGATCAGTAAATTGTGGAGGCTTGGTAGGTGTTTAAGAGCATGCCCCAGCAGCGAATAAGAGGAGCCACTCAGGGTGTCCATAATCAGAATTATTATTAACTACTTCTGTGTATGTTTCTGCATACCCAATGATCCTAGCTTCTGAGCGTGTCTGCTCTTCTGTTGAGCTTTTGGCCAAAGCCTCTAAAATCACATCAGCAACATACAGTATTGTATGTTGAGACAATGTATTTTAGGCTGCAAGGTAAGCACTCACAATGCTGTAGTTGTCAATGGCCACATAAACAACACTTTGTCAATTGTATTGGGCATGTCACTGCAGAAGCCATGAAGAGGTGTGATGCACAGATGTGAAGTCACACTCGGTTAACACGGCATATTAACTGTGTTAATTGAGCTCTACAGGACACACACCCCTGTTATTCTTTACTCACCTGTATAATCTAACACTGTCAGAACCGTTAACAATACCATGTACCTTCTCTTTATTCTTAAATCAATGTCAGTGGAGTTCTTCTAAGACTCTACCTAAGACAACTGAACATTTTCACAAATTGCTAGTTTAAAAAATCTTTCATAATGGTGACATTCTATATATTTTGGCATTGTTTTGAAGGTAGCAGAGTGAACACCATCTTGGATGGTTAGAACTCAACAGTGTTGTGCAGTGCAGCTCTTTGATTCCTGAAATCACCTTTCCACTAATCAATGGCTCAAAAGTGTTGAGAGGAGAGCGATTGCAGCTCTCGGTTAGAACCCTATTTGCGCATGTTGTCCTTAGAGAGACAGAGTGGAAGACTGTGTCTCAGAAAGAAGAGAGGGAGTTAGTGAACCAGAAAGAGAGCTTCTCTCTAAGGCAGTAATCAAAGTATCTTCCCAATGGCACCTTTTTCTTCGCCTCTTGGGTGCTCTGTTTCTCTCTCCCTATCTGCGTCTGTGACACACACAACCACAACTCAATACAGTGACTGTAACCATCAGGACAACAAAGTCCTCAGACCAGATTGACTGCCTTACAGTCCCCATCCTGTGTAGACAATTGGGACCACTGTGTCCTAATCGCACGGTTCAACACATGAGGTGGGCCACATTTCACAGCACAGTCCATTGGACACGGAACGACGAACGTTGTCCTGGGATAGCAGATGAAATAAGTTCACCCCGTTAGGCCTGAGAGATAGGTTTGTCTATCCATGTCAGGTTATACAAATAAAGGGCCTTGTTCAATTTGACTTGGCCCTCTTAACTTAACATTTTCTTCTCTTTTTTTGTTACATGTACCGAGTTGAGGAGCAGAAAAAGTGACAATATTCTGTATTTTTTGGGGGGGGCGGACTGTTGAATGGAATAATTCTAGTGCAACGTCTCAGGAGCCTAGAAATTATGATATTAGTATGCTCGATGCTCATGTGAGCATCGTCTCAAAATAGCAGGCCTGATTTCTGCAATGCCTTGTCATTTTAACACAATGCAGACCTAATTGAGGGGAATACAATGACACAGATACGCTTTAACATCAACTGACTAATGTGCCTATACTTGATGTATGGAAACCTTTGTCTTCAGAGCATATTGGATTAGATGCAGTGTTAATAGTAGGATAGTCTGTGGTTTCAGTGTTTGATTCCAGGACGAAATTCTAGGCATCAAACCTCAATCCTTAGTTAAGATACCTAACCTCTCCCTTTTCATGAACGGCATGCATCCAACAAAAATCTACCTATTTAAGTCCCTTTGGATACAAGTGTCTAATAAATGACTAAATAGTAATATATACACCCCTCACTAAAAACATTTAAAGGACTGTAAATATTTAGTAGCCATTTTTGGTTTTGAGTCAGAGAGTGAGTGTGCATGGAGGTTTGTAAGGGGCTGGTGGTTTTTATAACACAATATTGAATCCTTGTCCCAAAGCATCTTACATCCAGAGGGGCAGGGATGGAGAGAGAGAGAAAGATGTAAGAGAGACATAGAGCAAGAGAGAGAGAGAAAGAGAGAGCATGCAAAATGAAGATGTCAATGGAACCTAAATCAGTCTATACGGGGGGTTGCAGATGGTGCCTGCTATTGATCCACACACACACACACACGCACACACACACACACACACACACACACATACACACACACACACACACACACACAGCTATAGAAAATTGAACAATTGCACAAACGACTGCCATTCTTTATATATAGTTAGAGATACTGATACACATTGGGAACCTGGGATTAAGGCAAAAAAAAGTGTTATTTGTTTGTTATCTAAAATAAATTAGAAAATTGGAATGTCATGTTTACACTCACATTGTACAAAAAAAGAACCCAGACAATTTCTGAAACAAAATCAAAATAAGACATAATCATGGACCGTTGTTTTCTGTACATTTTATTTACAAAATGTATTAAAATGATCTGTACAACACCCCGTTAATGAGGTTGAGCTTCTGCATGCACTTCTTGCTCTTCTGTACCCATTACAATGCCTTGAAATGTTTGTCTTTTGGAAGGTGTCCTTAGAAAAAAGAAACAAAGGGTAAAACTGGCTTTTACCGAAGAATAACCAGGTGACAGTAACCTACGATCAGTCGTGAGTAGCAGATCTCTTCAAGCATCCTTGATTTCACATGCAATTTATTTAGAAATAAACCAAAGCAAACATTGAAAATCCTGGGGAACCATGTCTCTCCTTTTGTCACCGTCATATAAATAAATATCATTTGATTAAATGTACATATCTTTTTTACAGCACTTCTTTTGTCAGTTTGTTCTTTTTTTCTACAAAACTAGCTCTCCATAGCTTTAGGTGGTTCGATAACTGTCCTTCTAAATCCTATGGAATCACAGTCTTTTTGAAATAACAGAAGTTGGTACAGCAATAAGGAAATGTGCTAAACTTTAAGACACTCCCTGTTACAACCTTGTATAAATCTATTTTTCAATTGTATTTATATATATATATTTATTTATTGTATATTGTAAAATTCCATTTACTAAGTAAATTCACCAAACACTATAATGCTCATAAAAGAAAATTGAAACTGAAAGCAAATCACAACTTGTCGTAAAATGTGTGATTGTTTAACAAAGTTTGAATTCAAAATACTACTATTTTATAAGCCATTACTGTTATCCATTCACTAGGATTGCAGTTCATCTCTATTTTAATCATTGCTTTTGTTTGGCTTTATGTTTCATGTAAAAAAGACTTTCATGACTTGGTTTCTGGGAAAAATTTGAAGTGCACATTTATACAAAGATGCCCAGGTTTTTTCACGTTCAACTCACTGAAGATAACACACTCAAAACGGATCATCACATTTTCTTTCTTCCAACATAACAAAACCATTGTCATCCGGTTGCATAAAAAAAAAAAAAAACGAAAACACAATGAATCTGAAAACACTCTTGGCAGTATTGGAGGTTTGACATGTGACCTGCTTCAGCCAGTGTGTGTGTGTGTGTGTGTGTGTGTGTATGTGTGTGTGTGTTGAACCAAAGTGAAGCAGATCACCGTCTCTTCACCTCTTATTCGTATGTCATGGGCTCCATCAATGCCCTCAGAAGATGACCACAGCAGCACCAGAGTTGAAGATTATATAAATTCTCCACTTCATCATGAATGTATAATAATACTCATTCAATAGAATCTGTCTCTGTCTCTGTCTCTCTCTCGCTCTCTCTCGCTCTATTAAAACAATTACAGGGTCACCGCAAGTAACTCATGGCCTATAAAAAAATCTATTGTCTAGTGTCTTACAGTGCTTTGAATCATTTCTAATAAACTCGTTTGTGTAACACCAGTGTAGATCTGAACACGGCAGGAGAAGGATGAAGCACAATGATCAATTGATCGCGAGAAAAAAAACAATCAAGCCTTTGTTTTACAAGATTTGTCCTCATTATGGCACTTGAAAATGTGCTTAGGTTGCAAGTGATGGCTTTAGTTCTCTCGCTCATTCAATGTTTACAGGTCAAATAGGGTGATTATTTTTCACAGCACATCTTTCCTCATAATGGGGGCTGGAAGCAAGAAAACAAAAAAAAAGCAATGCCATTGCCAATGGGGTTTGCATTGAGTGGACTCTTGAGTTCCATAAGGCACTGAAAGGGAAGGAACAGCTTCAGTTCTGCCCCTCCCCTAACCCCACCCCAATGACCAGTCCTGTCGCGTCGCTGTCGCAGATTATCGTTTTATGTCCAAGCGAGAAGAGTTGGCTTGGATCTTGATTCCCGCTCGATCCCTTCCTTCCGTCTGCAGCCGTTCAGTCACAGTTGTAAGGGGACAGTGTGAATACAGTCTCCTAAACGCCCGCAGGATGGGAAACAGAGGAACAGAGGAACACGAACACACAGGGAGACACTTAAGGTTGTTTGAATACAGTTTGAATACACATGGGCTGACACTTATATATATTTATGCATTATTATCAATGTCGCTATTAATCAACTATGAAGATAGGAGGCTTCACAAGGAACCAGGAGACAACCTACCTTTAAATCTTAACGCTCTCGGTTCCATAGACGTTGTAGCCTTCCCTGTATGTGGCAAAGTTCTGGGTGTTGGTCGGGGGAGCCGGCTTAAAGTTCTGGGCATTCTTGGCCAATTTCAGCCGTTTTGTTTCTTGCCGTGATTTATAACAAAACTCTATCAGGGCCACCATCATTGCCAGCCCCAGCCCTCCAACCAAAATATAGAAGACACCAGCCACATTGCTAAGGCTGAGAGCACTTGTCTTGTCCTGGGAAAAAAGTGATTGACATAGTTAGAGTGTTGTACTGGAGCTTGTGACAACAGAGTAAAAACTGTTCTAGCCCTATAATCCTGAAACAGGCTTCTTATATAAACTAGCCTTAAGCTACGTTACGAGTGCTAAGTCCTTTTCACTGTCTGGTGCTATTCAATGGCAGATCATATTTATAGACTTTAGAGCTACGAGACTAAACAAACTAATGGGGTTCTAAGGTTGACTCTTGGCATTTAACCATAATAAGGCTTTATCTGTGGTTGACATCTAGACGCTGTAGGAGCACCTTTACATTGCCATCGTCATACCACTCGTTCACTTAATAAAAAGACTAGTGAGCCAACTCTTATTTGCGATCTGATGGTGAATGTAGAGACTCCCTGTCCTACTGTGTGTAACAGTATAGGCTGGTATAAACTGGTCAGTATCGCATAGGTCGAAAAAACTTCTGTCTGTCAGTACCTTAGCGACATGTACGTATAACTGCCATGGTAACATTGTCATACAGTACAGTCAAATTCATATTATTGGATGAATAGTTGCTCCAAAAAAAGATCACTAAAAATTTGACCATTTTGCTGCTGCTTACTTGCCAAACATATTTATTAAAGATTTGTTTATGAGAGTTTTACTATTTGCCGTTTTAACCCTATGACCGCGGACAGGCTATCCAACAATCCTACCCAGTAGTAAGCTACTTCTCAGAGGGTTAAATAGTTGGTTTACATATTACATTTCTCAACTTTTTGTGGGGCGCAAACAACATCAAACTTCACGCATCAACAAAGAGTGTTAGAGAGGCACCCCAGAGTGCCCTGGAAGCTTCCAGAAGTTGAACTGATGGAGCTCATCATCACCAGAGCTTATCTCTATTCACTGCACCACAAGAAGCTGAAGAATCAAAAACGCATTTCCATGCAAACTAGTAATAACACAAATAACTCAAATTTTAATCAAACGTTTGGTAAATAGAAACAGCAGCATAATGGTCAAAGTATGTATATGTCAAGAGTGAAAATGAGCAAAAAAACAGTTGTGACTGTGGCGGTCTACAAACTGATGAATCTCTTTGGCACGGTTACAGTTTCCCCAAGATGTTATCGTTACAGCCTAATAAAAAAAAAGAGTGAAAATCGGTATTTGAAAAATTAGGAGTAAATAACTTTAGTTCAAAATGAATTACCATGGCCACACAAGAAAAAACAACTTCCTTTGTAGTAATTTTCATGGGGAAACGGTGCCTTGACTCGAAGCTACAAAAACATTAATTACTTTGGTTGTGGCGGAAATAGAAAGAAGACAAAACACTGAAAATACTAAAAAATTGAAGGAAAAATGTGTGGAAAATTAAAATGCAACTGTAGATGTAAGATAAATCTTGTCTTTTTTTTGTTGCATATGAACAGTACGTCAAAATGCAATTTGGAATCAGTACAAAAGACCTACAGCGACTGACCTTACTTCCAGAGTCCTTCGTTCCACATTCACCCTTATCGTACCACCATTTGTTTTTCAGCTTGTCTAAGATGCCTTGTTCACTGAGTTTCAATACTGCAAGGTTTACAGGAGTTCTTCACGTGGGAAATAACATAAATAACATTATATTATGTTATTTTATGTTATTCAACTTTCTTTTTAACTACTACATACTTTTTAACCAACAACAAAAGCGATAAAGCAGGGTCCCTGGCTGTATCAACATCACAGAAACACAGGCAGTCCTAACCTATTACCTTCATCACCCCTATAGCTAAAGCCAGGGTCTACCCATATCGCTTTGAGTAATCGGCAGGCGCTGTCAACAGGCCGACTAGCAGGTACTGACGGTACAATCTGCAAGTCTATGTCTAAAGAAGGGGAAAAGCTGAACAATTTGGGTCTATTTGTTTGTATTGGGGGGAGGGAAGGGTGTGTCAGTAACAGACTACAGTAGGGTTCAGCACAGCGTTTTAACAAACTCAACCCAACAGGAACCCCTCTCTTCACAGACAGGAAACACATAATGCTTCATGAGGATGATGTATGCTAAGCACCTGGAACCTTCACTTCCACATTTGCCAGTGCAGCAACTTGAGATGCTTAACTACGTTGTGGTGATCACTGATGGGCCATTATAACACCCAAGCGACGATATTGTACAACAAAAATAAAAGAAGAAAACCTTAATTAATTCCGAACTTGTTCCACACCTTAATGAGATTGCCTTGCCTCCCTTTAACATGAAGGATTAGCATCACACCAGCCACAAACTCTATAGGACTTCAGAATCAAGCTTGAAAACATAGCGGCGAGACATCTCGCAAGGTACCCTACAATCTATCTTTGACATAACTGTAATTGGACTTCATGACTTATTGTCTGAACGCTGCATAAAAAGAAAACAAAAATGGCACACAAAAAAAAGCTAGACAATATCTATTCAATTGGGTAAAAGAGGCGCAGTGTTAAAAAGAAAAAAAGTGACCAGGCAGGTCCCCCATGAACAATGTCCCCTATGTGGATCAGGGCGATGTATTATGCACTCCGGGAAGATTACACCACTGTATATCCCTCATAGCTTATCTTCCCAAGCACTTTGTGGACATTGTGTTGGCTCAGAGAGACATTGATTAACAATGCAATTAGGCTGTAACATGTTCTGTGTCTGAAACTCAATCTAAGCCACACCGTGTTGCGCCTGAGGGCGAGAATAAGCTGTCTGTGTGTGTGTGTGTGTGTGTGTGTGTAGGAATAGAAGGACAAAGTATATGTGTTGAAAGAGTATGTGAATGTGTGTGTGTGTGTGTGTGTGTGTGTGTGTGTGATTTGTGATGCCTGTTTGCAACTGAGAGCTCTAAATGAGAAGAGGTACAGCCAGGCAATGAACACTGTGCCCCAAGCTGCTTGATTTCCAGTTTAAGCTTAGCCCTTCCTCCTCCTCAGACGGCCAGGAGACAGCAAAACAAGCTGAGGAAACAAACGGTACATACCTGCACACCATGCCAGATCGATGGGGAGCAAGAAGAGACAAGTGAGAGCCTTGCTTTCATCTGAGGGTGTATGGTTCAGTTTCCCATTAGAAGATGTCTTAGCTTCTGCTAGCAATGTTAGCAATAGCACGATTTGAAAGATGAATCCACAGTAGGTGAGTAATACGGGAATAATAAAGCAATCTCCTGTTTACACGTGACCCTGGGACAAAGTGGTGTAAACATTGATCTATGCGATGAGGTAGACCCTTAAATACTACCTAGTGCAATCAGTCATCAAATTGCAGGGTTAATCCATGGCAATTAATATGTCAGGGCGAACTACAGTATCCCATAGTTTTATCTGTCATCGAACCAATTAGGCAACCTTAATAATTGCACATGTCATGACTCATGATTCATTTGTCTTTACATTGACCTGAATGGCCAAATGAACGTTCCGGGGTGTGTGCCGTTTGAGACTAAAATAGCAACAGCACCCCATGAAGTTAGTCATTTACCGTTTGTATGTAGGCCTTCGACCAAGACATACTCAATAAAAGGAAAGCCGTTTGTCATGTGTCGGAGAGATGGGTTGCTAAATAACACAAATAAGGATGATAAAGAGAACAAAAAAACGTTAGGATTGGTGATCTAAATTAGAATTCTCACGTTTGCCCGGAATGCTTCCTCCCCTCAAGACGCCGCTGTTCGCCTCGCCTACCCTTCTAGCCACAGCTAGAGCCGCCATTTTGGGGCTGAAGTCACAAAGGTGAAAATGACAATGTTTTGGTTTTGTCAGACCAGCCTTAGGGATGTTTGTTTCATGGGAAACAACTGCAAGATTAATCCGTATTTATAATCCAAGAATTTGATTTTATACCTTATTGGATTAAATGGGAGATGACAGCATTTTGTTTGGCATTCTCTCTAAGTAATAGTACATCAAATACTTATATTCTGAGTTGGAATACACTCAAAAGCATTGCTTGTTTCTCATAGTCTTGCATAAAGATAGCCTACTCCTCCAAACTATAATCTCTGATTGACAATCATAGCTGGCCTGCAGATGTATAAGGCTAATCAGCTGTTTCCTCAACCTTTCACATCTGCAGGGCAGCTAACTGAAGACGGGATTCATCCTGTTCACTAACAAACCAACACACATAATCTTCACTCGTTTAGGTAACCTTTACTAACAAAATATAACGACTTTCTCCAACAAACACAACTTTCCACAAAAAAAAACATATCGTCGACTAACAAAACCATTAACCTTCAAGCTGCATCAAACACCTGACTTCCATCAACTATGGGTCCTTCACACAAATCCAATAAGACATTATCCTTTGTTTTCTGTTGATCAAGTAAAGGGCTTCCTCTGTTTGATTGAGTTGTCAAATCGCAGTGGCCACAGATACTATCATCATCATCATCAGATGGCTTATCGCTCTGCATTAGGGCAGTAGCCGTAGCAGGATGGCTGTCCAGTTGGTTTGGTTGCGGTTGGGTTACTGTAACAGCCATGCCGATTACTCTGAACTATGGTACCCGATCGTGGTGACATCGAGGCTGACCTTGGAGTCACCTCCCCCGCTGCCGCACTCTCCCTTGTCGTACCACCATTTGTTTTTCAATTTGTCCAACAGGCCTTGCTCATTCAGTTTTAAAACTGCCAGGTTAACAGCATTTCTTGAAACGATAAAACATAACTTGTAAGAAAATGCACAGGTCCGTGAGAAATCTAATGCAAAGTAATCATAAAATCATAATAATACTACTATCTATCAAAATAATAATAATTGGTAATGGTAGAAATACTACCACTATTAGTGCAAGGGATAGTATTGTTATAAAAAAATTGTCTGGTCTACAATCATAAAAAGAGGGACAGATTATTTAGAAATTGAGAGATTAGGGAAGCTCATATCAGGGTAAAGACAGAGTTAACTATCGGCTAGGTGGCATGGAGGGTTACATTGTTTAGAGCCTCAGTGTGCGGGATGGGGACACTCGTCATTGAGAAGGAACGTAACAACAACAAACAGCATGCAATTAACATTCGTCACAAGTGACAGCACAGCTTTTAAAAGCTAAATTGAAAACCCATCCAACTGTTAAATTAAAAGTGACAACACACAACACAGACAGGTAGGACGGCACGCAAGACAGACGGCGAGATTGAGGGAAAGAGAAAAGCAATAGCAAGAGAGAAGGAGAGAGACATAATTACTGTTAGCTTTAGACTTTAGCATTACAAGGAACATCTCCGTTCCAGCACTACATCTAAACATCTAGCGAGGGCAACGGTATCGACATCAAACGAACAACGGTGTCCGAGGGGGTTGGGGAACAAAAAAGATCATACCATCGTTACCTTTGCGTCCACAAACACAACAACAACAACAACAACAACAACAACAACAACAACAAGGTAGAGGAAGAAGAGGAGGAAGAGAGTGACAACACAAGGGAGAGGGGACATCAGGGTAGGTGGAATACTATAACAACAGAAGACCATATTGTTATAATATCCCACCCACCTTAATGCTGAGCCTTTGGGCGTGGCCACTCCGTAGCCCTTGGAGTCCAGGTTCCCGCCCACTTTCATGGTGTCGCAGGGCTTGCGCTGTTCGATGTACTCATTCATGGTGGACTCCAGCAGGAAGGCGAACTTGCCCTTGGACTTGCGCACGCGTGCCACACCGTCGGGCGTGGTCTTGGCGAACACAGAGGGCTCGGCCGATTTCATGTACGACCACATTTTCTCATACACCGCTATTTTGGATCGCTGTGCGGAGAGAGGAGGGAGTGAAAAGCAGTAGTTTAGAAACTTGTTTTGTTGTGGTTGCGTGCGTTTTTTGGATGGATTCCGTCGCGTTGTTTGTATTTCATAATCGAGTACCACAGTATACAAAAGTATTTCTAGATATCCCCGGAATGCTGTGTGATATCTCTAAATACTCCAGGACAGAAATGTGGTAGTGGGCGGGGGGGAATAAAATAAAACGTATGGGCCTTTATGAGATTATGAAGTACAAATACTTGCAGAATCCATTTTCCTCCAGCAATATTAATGTGCACTTTGTTGAAGCCTGGAATTTAAATTCACTCAAATTGAATGGAGAACACATAATGCAGATGGTAATAGTATGTAGAGTTGGAGAATACATATCACTAGCTTAGGGGCTAAGCATAAAAAAAGTTCCTACCAAAGGATAAAACACCCCTTTGCATTTGTAAACAGCGACAACAGATCAGCTGCAAAAGAGCATATGCACTTTTATAGAGAACGTATAACTGCAATACAATATACGGCCAACGGCTAACCAACATCAGCACAATTTCCCCCCTATTTTATTATAAAGTACTCGCTCATAACTTTATGATTGTATCCCTAACATCGTATACTAGTACATAATTATTTTAGTGGCATCAAGATTGGCATCAGCACAACTTTGTGAAAAACAACAAATCAAAATATTCGCTCATATCTTTAGGATTGTATACCTAACATCGTGTGCTTGTGTATGATCATTTTAGCGGCCATGTAAACAGTGGGACAGATGGTGAACAATCAAAAGGAGGCCATAAGGGGAACAGGCACACCAGTCCACGGTATCAAGCCACCGCACAGATGTGCACATGCACGTGTTCTTTCGTGGCTCTCCCTGCCTCCCGGAGGTCAGGCTTAGCAATACCGTGGCATCTGAAGGGAAACCAGGGGAGCCCCTCAATCTATAATAGGCATAAATTCAATTATTCAGTGCCTGCTGGATTTGCTTTGGCATAGGCCAAAGACATTACACATTTTGAAACACACGTTTCAGACATTACACATGTTGAAAAAGATGCCGCGTTAAGCAGTGACAAGTCTCTTACCGTGAAAGGCGCAGACTCAGGATTGTGTGTACGTGTGCGTGTGTGTCACGGTGGTGTGTAGATCTTACATCAACATATGCACTGTAGTGCACCATGCAGTTTGGGTTGTTACCATAAAGCAATTAATTAAAAAGGCCGCCGTTGATATCAGCGGGGTCAGAGTATCAATAGTGATTTTCTTTGTGAAGGCGAGAACTAGACCAATTGAATGTTCGCACAATGTACAAATTAATCAGGCCTTAGCAGTTGAACCGTTAATAGGCATGAAAATGCTCACATATGCAGATATTACATACCGTTAATAGGCATGAAAATGCTCACATATGCAGATATTACATAGCAACTATAGAGCTCAACTGCGCTATATTTATGAATGAAATGACAGCAGAGGCATTACATGGGCAGCAGCTTGACAAGCATGTCATTTCCCCAGTTGATCTGCATTCTTGACCGTGATAACCCCCCAATTCCATGGAAGATGCTTTGGGACAGCGGAAAAAATTATATTCACTCTACAATGCTGCCAGCAGCCGTGGATAATCAGAAACATATTCAGAAAATACATCTTCTGTCAACAGCAGAAGATTGGGAATGAAGTGTGTACATACTGTAAAACATTGCAGTTATACACACAATGACCATTGCATCGTGACATAATAAAAAGCCTAACACATCCATGTTGAGCAAAGTTATAACTGCATTATTTACCATAAATTACTTGTATAGAAATGAATTCAACTGTTATTAATAATCTGGACAGAAAATGATGAACATATCGGGTGATTTTTTTGTTGACAGTGCAATCAGTTCAGAGGTATTTGTCACAGTGTATCATGCCAGCATAAGACAAGACAGCTACAGAACACAAATAAAACAGTCAACATGATGAATGCTTTCATCATGATACAAAAAGACAAGTCTTCTAAGTATTTAAAGCCCTGGCCATCCTAGTTCTACGGAAGAAAACGGACCCCTTTCAATGCCGTGTGTGGTTCCTTAGAAAAATGTGTTTCTGTTCGTAATGTGTTCAATTTGCACAAGTCAAGACCTTTATTTTGAAAAGGACATAGGTTTGGAGGGCAATTTCGAACAAGAGCATTGTGGCTCATCTGCCAGAGAGCCCCCCCAACAGACTGCCTCCTCAAATGCACAGACAATAATAGATTTGGGCATTGATTACTAACGAGGAACACGAGAGTGTGCTGCCTCAGTGCTTTATGAAGTCAATTCATCAAGATGAAACCGAGTCTAAATGGGGTGATTCGGTTCAACCAAAGTCAACCACTGAGTAGCTTTTAAGAAGAAAGTACCTGATATGAAAGAAATTATGTGTGAAGACAAGGGTGGGAAAACATGAGGACACACACATGCAAGCACACAGACACACATATGCGTGCACGCACGCACACACACACACACACACACACACACACACACACACACACACACACATGCAAACATAGTTCACTCACAAATTCATGCACAGCATAACACATTGAAAGTCACCTCTGCATCCTCTTCTAAAATGCAATCATCCACATTAGGGTCTACAGTGGTCATTTGAAACATAATTAGGACATAATGATCGCGAAGGTCCATCATTAGCATTGGAAACGAAAATATGTCGCACAATTATAGACTTCCATAAATACAACATTATGAATTCACGTAGCATAATGCCCTGTTGAGACACATTGCAATTCAAGTGGACTTTTCAAACTATTAAAGGGAGTGGCTCCGGCTGTAATGACTGTAATCAAAGCCAGGTACCAATGAAGGTGTTTCTATTGTTGGTGCGTTATTCCCTGTTCTGTAATAGTCATTAGATGTGCCTTAAATGGTGTATTATTACAGCGATGATTATCTCATGTTATCCGTTGAATGGATATAAACGATAACTGCTGCCAAAAGAAGGTTAGAGGATAGACAATAGGGGATGGGCTTTTTTTTATGGAATCCCTCAACCATAAATTCATAGAAACATAAATCATATACATACAGACAAACACAGATGTACACAAATTACAGAATACCATTTTTCTCTTTGCAGCAGAATTGTGATGTTATTTCAATCAACTGTGTTGTTGGGTCTGTAGTGTGTACTTCCCATATCATGGCTAAATGTGCCTACCATAAGAAAGTATTCCAAGTCATAGCTGTGTGTATGTGTGTGTCTTTTTGTTGTTGTCATTTGTAAAGTTCCCCGGGTATGGTCAGTCAATATACAGGGATGACATGGGGTTAAAGTTCAAAGTCAAAGTGATTGCCTCCTCCATTTTAAATAGCTACTTAATCTGTATTGATTCTAGGTCACATAGCGTGTTCAGACCTCTGCCCACTGCCCTCCGACTGCAGCATATTTTTAACTCCCCGCCTCCTCCTGCGTTTCAGGGAGCTCCCATTATGCTTGCTCTTACTACATACGCTGCATGCATATTTAAAGTCTACAACACACACACACACACACACACACACACACACACGCATGCACACACACACACACACACACACACACACACAAACACTTGCACAAACACACATGCACACAGACACATGCACAGCCACATGCACACACTATAACGTTCCCAGCATTTCCTCCATTTCACTTGTGCATTATTTCATCTGTGGACAGAACAGAGCATCCTTCACCCACCTTACACACCCCTCCACCTCCACCCCCACCCCATTTCCACATCCCCAAGCCCCCCTTAATATCCACTGTGCCAGAACTACCTGCTTCTCAAGTGCACAGAAATGAAAGCTGATGCTCTGGGGGTACATTGTCATTGAAGAGCCACCTGGTATGGCCGGAATACCAATTGTGAATATGGGGTGAGGTGATGGGTAGGAGGGGGTAGCACACTCCGTGTCTGTCAATGCTGCTCATGTGATGTTCAACATTGCCCTCTAAGGACATCCCCCCCCTCCCCCCTTGGATGTTAGCGCTGTCAAATCCTCTAGCCTCACTTTTATCCGCCTTTTTTCCCCTCCTCCCCTTTATGTAAGATTACAAGGCTGTAGTCTTTGTTGTGGGAATCTTTTTTTACTTCACTGCTGTTCCTAAGCACAAAGTGACATGTGGGTTGCGGCTGGTGTGTTAATGCAGTGGAGCTGTATATAATTAAGGAGCAAAAACATAAATGTCGTATAGGTTCCTTTGACTGCTTGCGGAGAAGGACAGAGAATCAGCTTCTTATTAAACAGGAAGAGTTGTGCAGAGGCCACAACACCACAACAGATGTATTGTGAACTCCTCGAGTTGTCGCAGTTGGTTGGAGTGTGCCATTGAATGCACTCAAGCTGTCGTCTAACCTCCACGGCAACCATGAGGAACAAACACATTTCCTTTTCAAAGGCTATAAATAATGCAACAAATGTTTTGAGAATACATATATTTTTTCTTTCTACTATGCAATTACAACGCTTTATGTTTGTATGTAATATTTGGATGTAACAAAAATCATCAAGGAAACTCCTTTGTACCTCCAGCCTTTCACAAACGGGGCAAATTATATAGTCTCCTAGCTTGTACAAACACGTGGTTGAGCCCTAACCTTAAAACATATATCAAATATATTTGAACATATTTGATATCGGAAGAAAACAACACTTCATTAATTACTATCCGTTACTTGGCATACTTTGTAGAATTTGTCGAAAGGTGTGGTAGCATGTGGCAGCTGTTGCACTGGTGGAGAGGAACAGAGACCTCCCCCATGATGCCGTCTCCAGGTAAAGTAACAGGCGGGGGGGGGGGGGGGGTGAGCAAGGGAGGGGGGATACAGGGGAGAGAAGGGGAGGATGGCAGTACAACAAGCAGCAGATAAGCCTGGGACGGGCGGCAGAGAAGCGTGCGTGGTTTTTGGTACCAAGTGCCTGTGGTCATCACCATTCCACCAGAGTATCATTAATTCAGTCATTCTTGAATTTGGCTTTCGCTGCATGTATCTGTATCTGTAACTGTGATCAAATATATGACAAATAGCCTGAAATATTTATATAAACAATTCCAATGAGTATTGCTAAATTTGCACGTATGTTTATATGTGACATGGCATGGGCATATATGAAACATGAAGAAATGCATTATTTCCATTTCCAGACCCCTCTGTAGAACCAACCAGGTGAAATCATGAAATATTCAGTCTACGAGTGCCAGGGAGGCTGACATTAAAATATCCAGACGGTTGATGCCGTATGGGTCTCATTAAGCCTGAACATATTTCTAAAACAGGTCTGAAATGGAATTGAATCTACCATTAATCTGTGTTTTTATTTTTTTTGTCAGCTCGCTGTGGTTTTAATTAAAGGTGCCTTGGAATTGCGGCTCACGAGGTTCATTTCCTACATGAGCAATGAAACTAGGACATTCATTACATGGAATATTGGAAATCTGCAACTCCCAGACAATCTTTCCACAATATTCTGTCAGGAAGGAGAACTGACCTGTTATTGGCATTCCACAGCTGTGTAACAAATACAAACACGTTTGCATCATGTCTGGTAATAATATACTTTTTTTGTTGTTACCATATCTGTAATCTATTATTCAGCTGTGGTCAAAGAAGCCAGACTATCGAGTATGATTCTTTGTACAATACTGGGAAGCATGCTAGGAGTTCAGTTCAAGGCCGTGCATGTGTATTTGTGGGATCCGACCCTGTAGACAGGAACTTCCATCTTCGCTAGAAAAATGTGGGTCTAATTTGGTGTTGTTTTGTTGTTCTGAACCATTCAACCCAGGGGTAGCTCAACCTGCCAATAGACTGCAGCTGTGAAACATGAGGATTGTGCTGCGGTTTCTTCCTCCATTCTAACTTCGCATTGCAGTTTGCACGTTCACACCACTGACCCTCCACTGTAACCATGTGTACAAGCTTTGAATTTCACTGCAAAAGCTGCTCCGTAGACAGGCTTTGCCTCTCTTAAAGGGAGTGTGTGGGTGCGTTCAGAGAAGGAGTAGGAGGGGGATTCTAATCCGTCTTATATTCAGTGTTGGGTACATTTTTCACTTAATTGCACTGCTAGTCCCCGTTGCTAACAAACATATGGCTTACTTCATCTGAAAGGTAATTCTGACTTTCACTTCTCTTTGACCTGCAGGGCTTCACTTCATCAGGTCCAATTTACCAGAGACTACAAGCTTAGTAATTATATGTTATGGGTTGACCCCTTTGAGTTTGCACCTGATGAGGGTGCCTTGATTAGTCTCCTGTTTATGCCACCTCAGAGACTCTTCCACGTGGTTATCGCAGCTTTCTGCTGACAGCTCCCCCACCTCAAGGTGGAACACTGCACCACTTATGCATACATTTCGCATTCATTTCACAAGAGTTCAAGAAGTACTTTAGAGGCAGACATGCAGCGTTTGGTGCAATCTTAAAACTGGCTTGAAATGGTGCCTGCCTAGTACAAGGTTGAAGTGTTTCACTAGGCCATGCTCATTTATTTTCAACCATTCCAGTAAGACCTTATTCAAATACTTTGCCCCATTGCATCTCTGATGCATTATTAAATAATGGAGTGCAATCAAAGATAGCTTTGGCCCCTGTACTCACCCTAAAGAACTCCTTTGTTGAGCCTGAGTCAAGAGTTCCATATGCGATCTCTGTTTGTTTGGCAAGATCCTCCGCGCTTTCGATAGGAGACACCATCCTCTCCACGGTGAGGAAAGCAGCCAGATTGGCTGTGTAGGATGAGATGATGATGAGGGTGAAGAACCACCACACACCACCCACAATACGCCCAGACAGAGACCTAATAGAAGGGCGTGAAGAGAAAAACAGAGACAAGAGGCAAATAAAAATAGGATAGGAAATAGTCACACATAATATGCCATGGCTATTAACTGCTAGGGCCTACCACTAGCATCATAATAGAACCATTGCATCATTCATCAGAAATGCTTTGTGTAGCCATAAAGAACAAAGCATATGGCCATGGGGTGCTAAGTGCACTCAAGAATGACCTTTCATTCCAACTTAGAACCACCTGGGTTCGAAGTTAAGGAACCAGCAAACCCCTGTAGCCATATGAAGATATTGATTTAACCATTTTGGTCATGGCAATTTCAGTAAACCAATTCCTAAACCCTTTCAAACGTAAAGTGTGAAAATGACTCCAAAATAAAAGCCTGAAGGAAATAAAATGGAAAGAGTAAAGGATCAAAGTAAGCATATCATTTGAGCAATATAAAAAAAAATACGTGCTGTCTAAGGAATGTTGATATGGTATCAATAATCAATATTATTATTATTATATTCTACATAGTAGCACCCAAAATGTTTTCCATATTGAATTCACATGTTCCCCTTGAGTGTGTGGTGCGGGGAACCTACCTTGGGGAGATGTCACATCCCTGCTGCATAAAGGCGCCCAGAGAGAACCAAAGAGAGTTGAAGATGCCAAAGTCGTTTGGGGGATCAGGGGGCGTCTGGGGGTCTTTGGTCTCATCCTGCTCTTCTAGGTTCCATTCATATGGGCTGAAGCGACTGACCAGGAACAGAACCACGCTCACACCGATATAGGCAAACACTATACACATCCAGATCTCATAGGCCAGGGGATCCAGGAAGGAGAACACGCCGGGCTTGGACTTTTGTGGCTTCTTTATCATAATGGAGATGCCCAAGCTCATAAAGGGCTTGGAAAAGTCTATCACCTCCTCTCGGACCAGTGTTATGGTGAGAGGCGCGACAGCTATATCTGCCCTCTGGAAACAGGCATACGTACAACAGAAAGCGTTAGTTTGACAACATTAAGACCTAGGCTATAATAACTGCAAATAACTGGTGCTGCAGACCTAGCAATTTGGGTACAAAGGGATTTAAAAAAAGAACAAGCATTCAACTTTGAACATAGATGTATACAAATGTGTGTACCTTTTGGAAATCTACAATGCTATATATACTTAAATTGCAGGGCTGCTAATTGGTTTGTTTTGTTCTAAGAAGTGTGGCAATGACCTACTAAGAGCTAGTTGAAGAACGTTAAGACTGTGGCAAGTCCATAACAGCAAATGAATGGTACTGGATGCTCGTTATCCCCACAGTTAAAAAGGGATTTACAACCTACAAAGCTACATTCATGTTTGCCCCTTAGAACGGAAAAGTACTGTATATACTCATGTAACATGTTGTGGTGTTTATTTATGTTCCCCTTAATGTGCACTATTAGGTTCATCCTGTAGCCAGAGCACATAAAAAATAAATACATTATCCTAGGTGTGTGATAAGAATGATTCTGTCCACACCAAGGAATGACAAAGAAGAGAAGAAGCATGAGGGAGAGTTTTAAAGTCCAAACACATTTGGAGAAGGTTAGAGGCCATACAACAAAGCAGATGGATTTTGGTGTTGTATTTTAATACATCAGTTTCAATTTGCTTGTGGTTACCAAAGGCAGGACGGTTCTATAAGAGTTGATATTCAATAGACTCCTTAATACCTCCTTAAAACACTATTTTTTTAATGATTACTCCTGCCTCACAGCATGGACTATTGGGAGGCTAAAAGGCTCTATTGCAATGAAGTCGATTATAAGGACCACTACAAGCACACATCATCTTCTCATATGGTCAGTAGAGCCCAAACACTTTCAATACTTAAAATAGTGCAGAATAAACTACTATTTACTGCTAAATTATTGAATGAATGTCTTGTGTCAGCTCAGTTGCCTCAAAAATGCTTGTAGCCTACACACTATCATCTTTAAGCCATTCCACAACAAGCCAGCTTCTCGTGTTTTTTGCTCCACCAGTACAAAATACGGTAGAGTTAAATGGTAATTATTTAAATTAAAATATAGAATGTTCGTTTGTCCACAAGATTCCTCATTAAAGGAATCTTTAAAGAGGAATTCATTAAAGAAAATATAAATAAATCCTAACGCTAAACAGTATTTGCAAATTGCAAGCTATTAGCCAAACAGCTTTTCCATATATTTGACATAATCAAAGTTGTTTTCCTCTTGCCTTTGCGCTCTTGCTCAAGTCATGTGACACTATCACAACATACTTACACAAATGGAGCTGCTAGTGCTATTCACAAACCCATCACAATTCATTTATCTGGGAGAAAACAACTAAAAACAACTAATGAATCGCTTCTCTTAGTGACTTTGTGGCTCTTTGGTTGTGTATGTGATTAATGAATTTAAAAAAAACGTACTGCCATCAAGGCAGTGATGCATGAAGGGCTTTCTACATAGTACTCTAGGCTGGGGTGGAAACAACACAATAATGAAATATTTCATACAAGGTCAAACTGGGAGCAACAGCCAAATAAAGAGCTAATAAACACGACGATTTATCTTAGCCATGTCAACGTAACCATGTAAAGGCTCTATCACCATTTGGACCCCTGCACGGATTCAGGTACTATTCAATCAATGATGGGGGAAACAACACAATAAAGAACAGCTTTAGGCCTAACCTTTAAAAAGACAACTAAAATCGGATTAATTTACCGGTCAAAAGGTAAAATCGTATAGAGTCATTAGTCCCCAGCTTACCAGCCATAAAAACTACACTCCCAGGAAATAGGACTTGCCAGGCACTTGATAGGCAGAATTATGTTTTCCCTCTCTTTTCCGTCTGCCGGGAGAAGACTTTTCCCATTCCAGGGATAATTTGGTTGCGATAGCACATCAGACCAAGCAATCTCTCTGGCTGATTGTTGGGGAAATTGAACAGATGAGAAAGGCTAAGCCCTCATGCATTTTGTATTTGGCCTCTGCTCAACTATTGTGGCCATGGAGAATGGTGGGGGGGATCATCTTGGAAAGCTTGAGGTGTTGCAACAGCTCTCCCTCTCCCTCTCCCTCTCCGTCTCTCCCTCTTGCTCTCTCTCTCTCTCTGTCAGATGTAAAACACAGCATGGCCCTCTGCTAATGTGAACGCCTCAACCTTTATGGAGCGTCACACATATGGAACTTATTGTTTCCAAACCACAACCACCATTCAGCTGTTGATTTTAAAGCAGACTTTCTCAGCTGTGATTTTTACAATGCTGCATATCCATCATACACATCAAACAATGGACATAATTACACAATCACTTCAAAGGCATAGGATCGTTTGTTCATCAAAGTGATTACAGGATGTTTTCCATATGGTCATATTCGCTCTGCACACCTACCTTTGTTTGGAGTGCAGCGAGATAGACTAAGCAAGAGAGATTAATTGCAACAAACAGCACTGAGAAATGATTTCATTTTCTCCGTCTCAAGAAGATCACCAACTCCCCCGATGCTTTTTTTCGGGTTTGTTAAACATCACTCACAGCTGAACTACCTAAGACAGAGTGGGGACTTTGAACTTTGGGCTGATGAGCTGATGAGTTTCAAAACTGGAGTTGGTGATGACCTTAGGACAGAAAAATTTGATCTCCTCTCATGTTGAAGTTCCTTGCAAACTGTCATGTAATCAGTGAACGCGAGTCTCCCCCAGTACTCACCCCGTAGACCAGTTCCCCCACCATCCCGTTCCACGTCTTGGTCTCCGGGTCGCGGGCTCCGTACTTCCCATCCATTACTATAGACAGTTTGTACTTAATTCCAACATGTTTGGCAATCTCAGATGCTAAATCAACGCAGTAGCCTTCATATCTGTCATTGCCTTCCAGATGCATATGATTTTTCTTGTACATCACATAAGGCGCTTCCTGTTGATTCAAACACAAGCTGGTTTATTTCACTCATGTGCTGTTGTAGAGATGAGACAATTATTTTGCATTCTTATATGCGACACATTCAACATACTAGATGTGCCCTACAGACATGCAAGCAGGCCCACAAGCACAAACCACCACAAAAATCACCCCACCCACACCCACACACACACACACACACACACACACACACACACATATGACACACACTCACACACCCATTCTAAAATCACATCCATGCGGTCATGCATGCACAGCTGATGCGCCACACTTGCACGTATGCATGTACAGATATCAGCAGCACCATTAGGTGGTCACACTGTTTTCATCAAGCTGTGACAGCAGGCAGACACCCCCCTACAACCCCTGTTTTTCGCTTTAGCTTTTTTAGCCCACGGGGATCACAGATTTGAGTAGGAAAAGGATAAAGGGGGTAAGGGGAGTGGGGTTGGGGGGGGGGAGGGGGGGGGGGGTGGACTTATTATTATTTTTTTTTTACTGGTGTGGGATGGAGCCAGGCCAGAATATGTTCTAATGGGACTGAGGGATCAACGGTAGGCAGGATGTGGTTAGCTTAGGGTGGGGATGGTCATGGGAATGTGAATGGGTTCATAAGTAAATGCCAGTGACAGGAGCGGGATCAGAGAGAGCCACATAGTATCTGGACACATCCAAGCACATTGCTCCAATGCGGCGAGGAAAAAAAGGCTGTTTCATTCCAGAAAGAAAAACAACCAACTGAAAAATATATATAAAGCCATTGTTTGCTTATCCGAAAAGCAAAATAATTATCCAACACAAATACTATACATATATATTAAATAAATACATCAGGAGAATAGGAACATGCTATTTTTCCTCTCCTTGTCAAAACACTGGCGCAGTGTATTCTTTTTTCTCTCCTTAGCACATCATCATTAAAAGACAAAAGGGGCTTCCCTTCGAGAGAATGCATTGTCATTACAGCCACACGCAAATACGGTGCAAGTGGGGAGCAATGGTTTGTTTGTTCTGTGTTGAACATATCTCTCGCACCCTGGCTCCAATGAGAGTTTTTTCTTTCTTTCTTTTTTTGTCATCTCTGGCATTAACACATGTTTAGGTCCTCGCTGTATTCCTAGCCCATACATATGTTAAGTGTTTCCCTACGCTCCATAACAAACACCTTGTTCCCTTCGGGAATACTGATTAACTGTGACTGTGTAGAAGTCTTTTTTTTCTTCTTTCATTTACATGTTTTATTTGATTGTTTACCTTGGAAAGATGCTATATACACCTTCCATCTATCACAATACACCGACTGAATAATTAGTTAGCTATGACACGTTTCTCCTCTGATAGTGAATGGAAGATACAACTCAACACAGATCAATCTCTGGAGCAATACAAAATAGATTGGAGAGGAAATAACAGGAAAAGTATCCCACTCCTTCTCCACTATGACTTATTTTGCTTTGCCCGGCTTGTGAAACCATTGCTGTGTTACCCGCTAGTCATTTAACGGCCAGTCTATCCCAAGTGTCAAAGCACATTTACTTGATGAGAGATTGGTCTACTTACGTATGCGTTTGTATGTGTTTTGAAATTGATGGAGTCAACCACGATATATATTTTTTATACCATTATTGTGATGTCACTGCTACGACAGGCCACTGAAGTATGGGAAATCAAAATGCTTTGGCACCCACACGGATACAGTTGAAACACTCATTTGCGTGATCGACTGTTTCAACATGTAGTGAGTGGATGGAAAGCAAACACAAAAAAGATGTGGTTCTGCTCAACCCAGGACAGAATGTGTCGACTCGTCAGAATCGACACCCGTGACCCTGAGCGGCAGAATGTTGAGAACACTTAAAACTGCATGGAAAGTGTACCATAATAGTAGTGACCACAATCGTTCGGTTTTCCACAGAGGAGGACTCGTTGGTGACCTGCAGGTCCATAATATTTACAAAGCGCTCGTATTCGTTCCAGTGTCCAATCTGAAAAGAGAGAGATAGAGGGAGAGAGAGAACAATAAAAGGATGGTTATGGTCATGCAGCCTCCTACTCCATCTCCACCTCCTCCATCACCCTACACGTGTTAGCATGGAGCATAGAGCCAGAGACATTATCTCAGTGTTTCTTAGAGACGGCGGGGGCGCTAGACTTATGATGCAGGGAAGAGGGGTGATGGTGGGGTTGGGAGGGGGGTCATTAATGGAACACAGGATTTCCCAGGGGCATGTTGCTTCTGCCCCGGTGTCAGACAGAGAACGGCAGCAGCTGACTGGAATATTAAAGAAAAAACCCAACAGAAGCCCAAGTCTTATGAGGAGATATTACAGAACCATATAGCATCGTAAACCCAGAATTAAATTAGCATCGTGAGCACGTCAAACATTGTAGACGTGAGTTGTTCACAATGCCGACGGACCTCGATGAAGCTGCAGATGTGAAGTGCATAAGAAGCATTATGCACGACATGAGTATCCTCCCCACGCTGCAGCAGAGCACCAGGCACTACTCCACACCTTCAGCATACCGGGTTTTTTCACGATAAATAATTGATATTCTGGCCTGTGAACTGCACACACACTTAATAATTTATCATCAACATGCCAGTGCCTCCCCGGCTGCATTGCCAGATTCCTGCCACTGCAGTTACTTTGTATTCTGCGATGCAGATGCTTAATTCAAACCAATGTCAAGTGTTTGTTTGCCCATCTGACATAATGGATGGTCTGGCTGATGATGAAACGTGTTGCGTATGTGGCTGCCAACACTCTAAACATTGCTGGCTCGCATGTGCCCTTCACATCTGGTAGACATTTCCTGGAAACTTTGAAAGTCTTGGGAGATTCAGGTGTATCCCCGTCAGGGCTGACGGAAGGGGGCGCTAAGCGAGCAGAGTTTTCTTTTTCAGGGGTCAAAGCCGACTACAAACAGCCATGTTGAAGACACGCTACTTTGTAGAATAAGATTAAGCAGGGTTACATCGGCAGACGCGCCGATGCATCAGTGCTTTTTTGACAACGGTATGTGAGTGCCACCGCCATCGTGGGCCTTGATGGTGCAGAGTCAGAGTGCACCACCGTGGAGGCCCGGCTGATCTGGCCGGGAGCAGCTGGGACATATATCAAGCCATACATCACTGTTGACAGTCCAGCCTGGAACCTTCATCTTCTAACTGTCAGCAGGGTGACTGGGGGGCTCCGGGTCCTGACTAACTACTGCCCGGCCTTGTTCGTGTTCCCATACTCTCCCTTTTCCCTGACCTCGTTTTCCCCCTTTCTCACTTCCTCCCTCTCTCTCCCTACCTTCTTCCTTGACTTCATCCTGCCATCCATCCATCCCGCTCCTTGATCTCTTTGTTTGGCTGTCTGGGGAAGGGAAGGCTTTGAGGGACCCGCGTGATGCTAATTTGTGAAGTATGCGCCCGTAGAAGCCTGGCAAGCAGGCAGCATAACCACACGTCAAGTTCAGACTCAGGGCCCCTGCTCTCTTGTGCGGCTAACGAGAGAGGGAGCTGGGAAGCGAGCTCATCTTCTTGGACGAGGTTATGAAAGGAAAAGCAGAGGTCATCACATGGTACTAGTTATGATGTGAGCATACCGCTGGGAATCACCTTTGTGAAGAAGAGCCAGGAGAATTCTTGGATCGCCTTTACAGTAATTGGCTATTTGAACGGCAATTACTGTCACTAAGGAAGAAAAAAAATGAATGAAATGAATATCTCTCTTTCTCGCGTGCGCCGGCTATACACCTAACTCTTTTGATGTTTGATGCTGTTCAGATCTGCTGGCTCTGGGTGACTGGTCAGCGCTGCGATGCTTGGCACAGATTATTATAATGGCTTATGCTGCTACCTAATGACACCGCTCTGCTCTCGTCTAGCCAGGCCTGGCCGAACCTCAATGAAACACTGCCAGGGTGTTTGTATTTGTATTTGTCATTATAGCTATTCCTTTCTACTCCAATAGCAGCAGGACAGCAGTGAAGTTTTGTTTTCATGTACGCACACACATAGTGACACCTCGAAGCAATTCGATTAGACGGTTGTCAAACATCTCAGTGAAAGTTTGACATGACAAAACCCCATTGGTGAACCATTCATTGCTAATGCTGTTCTGACAGATGGGCTGATCAATCTTAATGGAGAGGATTTCAAAGTGAGACATCCCATAATGCAGTACATGTAGGTGGAAGGGTGCAGCCATATGTCATGGCTCTGACACATGAGAGTTATGCTCTGAACCTTGATGTTTGACAGCTAGATATTTGACAGATGTTACTTGTGTTTGGATTATTAGACAAAAAAAGGGCAGGGCGTTAGAATAAACAAAAGATCTCAAGGCTAAACTTTATATTCTGGATATATATCGTGTACATAAACACATGTATATTGTATATATAGCTGACCGATCTCACTTACCTTTCTGGGCCCACCAATTTTCATCTCATAGACATCGATGGTGAAGTTGGTTCTTCGGCCGTAGTTGTCAAACTGGATGTTCCCGGTCATGCCTTGCACTTGAACCTGTCATGTGGGGAAATTGGGACAGCAGGCGGTGAAATGTGTTAACAGTTGTTGAAACCCATCCTGGTATTAGGATGGTATTAACGTAGCAGTGCTACTGGTGTCCAAGCACCCGCAGAGCATGCAGATTGTTAGCAGACGGATGGGCTGGATAAGGGCTGGATATTAAATGTATTCTTGTAATCACATTGAGCTTATGAAGGATGAGTATATTGCAGCATTTCACCTGTACAAGTTTCATTTACTCTTCATTTCTTCCCTTTTCTTAATATATGATATATACTCTCGCTTTCTCTTTCACTCTCTATTTCTCTCACTATTTAATTATTTCACACTCTTTTTTTCAGGCCTCTCGCTCTTACCCCTACCATTTTCAGCGCTATCTCTCTTTCTCTCGGTCTCATTCTCTCTCTCCTACCATTACCAGGTCTCTATCTCTTGCTCTCATTCTCCCTACCCTACCGTTTCCAGGGATCCTTCTCTCTCGCCCTCACCCTTTACGTTTTCAGGGCTCTCTCTCTCCCCTTCCGTTTTCAGGGTTCTCCCTCTCCCCCCCCCCCCCCCCCCCCCCCCACAGTTTTCAGGGCGGTCTCTCTCTATCTTCCTCCTGTTTTTAGGTGTCTCTCTCTCTCCCTTACTGTTTTCAGGGCTCTCTCTATGTCGATGCCCTGGCTCCAGGGCACGGCGGGGTTGGCCAGGCAGTCCCCGGCGCTGCCGCGGCGAGACACATCCACACGCTGACGTCGCAGGTACCGAAAGGCCTCTGCTATCACCAGGATGGCGTCATGGGTCAAAGCAGACGTGTACTGTAGATATAAACAAAGACGAAATATGATCCATCCCCAACAGTTGTATTGAGCCATCAGTTAAATGAGTGAAGTGATTCAGGTGTTGAAACACATCATAAGCAGCGTACAAATGAGTCGTTTAGTGCACGTGTCAAACCGTGCAACAATCTTCAAGTGTTAGGCTGTGTTCATTCAATTAATTAATTTTGGTCAATCCCGTTGCATGATGGGAATTGGGTAAACAAGGAAATGGATGAAAGTACAGAGGAACGCCAGTGGGTTGATTTAAGAAGAAGAGTTGATTTAATGCTTGGTAAATATTGTTGTCAACAATGGTTGATGTAATAACTTAATAACTGTAATACAATTGTTTCATTGTAGGGTAACACATGATAAGGTAAACAGCATTAAATGTGTTTGTTTGTAACAGGGAGTAGTCAAGCCGAACAATAGTTGCATAAGCACAGTCTTTGTATGTCCAGCATTTGCTCCTCACAATCACGTGTGGGAATACTGTTTCCATGTGTTTAACTAGGGATGAAGTGGAAAGACAAGACTAAATGAGTTGTTGATGGATCTAACCACTGTGCATGATGGATCTAAACACTTGCACAAATGGGATTCAACTTCTTTTGTTGATTCTGTGGTTTAAATTCTGGAATCCAATTAATGTACCAACCACTGAAGATCGCTGAACAGAAAGGTATGAACATGGTGCAATATAAAGTATAATTGACCACAGGTCTACTCACAACACATGCCATTTTAACTTGTCATGAATGTTGGAAAATGTTTGGGAAAATGTGTTTATTAAACCTAACAAATCGGGTTAATAGCATACAATATGTATGCTTGTAAGAGTCCGATTTTAAACAGTGTTGAAGTTTTAAGTCTGGTGATAACCTTAAGTACCGACAAACTTACCTTACCAACAAACTTAACAAACTTGACCTTTTCAGCCAGCAAAACCCCAGCTGTTTGTTAACCACCACACCATGACAAAATCTAATTACATTTCATTCCAAATCAATTTCTTCCTTGGTCATTGTTTAATTAGATGTCAATTGAGGCTGAGGTATAACCTCGCTTTGGACTCCCTATCAATGTATTGATTACTCTTGCGGGGGAAGGGAAAGTGAAGAGGAGGACGAGAACAAAAGGGAAGGAAGAGATGAAGAGCCGGTGGGGTAGAAAGTATATGAGAGGAAGAGTTGAATAGACAGAGAGAGAGAGAGAGAGAGAGAGAGAGAGAAAGAGAGACAGACAGACAGACAGACAGACAGACAGACAGACAGACAGACAGAGAGAGCGAGAGAGAGAGAGAGAGAGCGAGCGAGAGAAACAGAGAGAGCGAGAGACAGAGAGAGAGAGAGAGAGAGAGAGAGAAAGAGCGAGAGAGAGTGTTTGAAGTCTCGAAGAAACCAATGCTGGTACTAGATGCGCAGGCAGCCTTGCTCTCCCGGCTACCTTCAGAGGCGTGTTGCGGGCTTCTGGGAATTCTCTTTCATCCAGGCGCTCCCAGCGTTGCATAAACTGCTGCACAATTGGGTTCTCAGGGTTGATGATCTGGAACCCAGAGATGTTGGCGCCACCAGCAAAGACCTTGTCCAAGCTCACGTTGGAAAACCCCTGAGATCACACAGGAACATAGTTCAATTCGTCACATACAGTATATTTATATGTATATATGTATACATATGTATTATATATACACATATATATAAAAATAAAACATAAATGGTTATACAATGTTTATAAAATCTGGGGACACGTATATTTTATATATATATAGTATATCAGATGACTTTCATTTAAAGTGAATATTTGACTATAGCAACACATTTGTATTTGGCTATATGGGATCTGTTTGGGGAAACTCCACGCCCGTTTGAGCAGAACAATTTAATATTTTATATTCGGTACCCATTTTTTTCTGATGGAATTCGTTTCCACAATTGTGGAAGCATTACAAGTTTGTACAAACATTAAAACCCCATCTCGAAAACAACACATTTTATAATTAAGTTATGGTTTTATCGGAATAAGAACGTCATGCGTCTGTTAACATGTTGAGAGGAAATGTTTGTGTCAAGAAGTTCAGTGATAAACAACAAGTGACTGTATTTATATAACCATGGCAGGTCGTGTAAACCAGATGTCTGTTTTATTTTGAAAATAGGTTGAATTGCTTTCACTCAAAATCTGCCCTTTCCCCCAGAGGGAGATTTAAGATATACAATGTTTATGATGTAGTTGCAACCATCATTTTCTTCATGCTAAGGTCATGTCAGTGCGGTGACACGACATGTGGTTTCTGTGGTTAAATTGGTGGCTTTAAAATGAAGCATTACAGTACAAAGTCTAAGGATTTGTTTTGCAGACTGCAGTGTGAAAATTAAAGCCAGCCAGGGGAACAGCAGAGAGAAGAAAGAGTGGTGGCCCCCACATTCAAGGTGTTACGTGTACTATTATTAGTTTAAAACATTGAAAAATAAACTACAATTATCAACAGAGTGTGAACATATAACAGTTTTGATGTTATTACAAAGATGTCTATGTATTGAGTTACAAAGATATTTACTTATAGGTACAGTGTGTAGAATTTAAAGGCATCTAGTGGATTTGACTTCACAGAAATTGAATATAATAATATTCATAAGTATGTTTCAATTAGTGTATAATCTCATGAAAATAAGAATAGTTTTTGTTACCTAGAGGGAAAATGTGTTTTGGGCTAAGAGTTATAGGAAGGAGGGGATGTTTTATCCCAATGGCTACTACCCATTTGTGATAATTGTTTACTACGGTCGCTGTGTAGGAGTGTTATAATGAGCGATGTTGTATATGAAATGTGCTGTACATCATGGCGTTATACTATAAGTGTCCTAGAAGCTTAATCCTCTCTCAGGACATCAGAATGAACCGCTGGCCAGGAGCTGCCACACACCGTGGAGTTATACTTTAAGTGTCCTAGAAGCTAAACCCTCTCTTGGACATCAACATCAAATGCTGCACAGATGGAGCTGCACACATCCACACACAGCATAGCGTTATATATGTGTAGTAGAAGCTTAACCCTCTAAAACAGAAACATCATAAATTGTTAAACATCCATGATTGGTTTTGAGGCCTCTCTTTAGGAGGAAGTTGGTATCCAAAACAAAGTTGCGATACTACTGCACCGTCATAGCTTATAAAGGTAGCTAATTGTTACTGAAAGTGTTATATGATTGTTAAGTTTGTTGATCGCTGCTCAGAAAACTTAGAATTCAATTTAACTTTCTGGTTATATGCTGGCCCCTATTTGTTTGAAGTGTGGCGGGAATAATTCGGCCAAATCGTACACGTTGCACCTTTAAAACAAACTCTTCAAATGATCATCACTTAATAGATATAAGATACATAACTGTCCTTGCTGGCAAAGTTTATAAGGTAGATTTTTTATTATCATTATTATTATTATTTCATATACATTTTTCATAAATGCCAAACAGATAGTTATATCTGGTTGGAATTGCTATTGCAAGAACATACACATATAGAAGCCAAATATATTTTGGTTTGTGTTGTTGGCTGAGAAGTATATAGTGGTACATTAATCCCATCATGAGGAACATTAAGGCGGGGATTCAACCCCCATGCCGTGTGATCACTAGATAGTTACTCACAAGATTGGCCAGAATGTAGTGGTAGCCACGGCTGTTCTTCCCCAGAGCCACAACCTGTGGGAGGGAAGATCAATACAGCAAGTCAACCATGAGATGAGATCCAAAGACACAGGCTCGGCACAGTAATCATTGTAAATGTGCACACTTGGTCGGCAGCATTAGAGGCGGCTATTGAAGTTGAAAACAAATTGTGGCGGTATCCTATGGAGCTGCCCTAGAGACTGAACAATTAAGGAGAGCATTAATGAGGGAGGAGCCGTTAACGAGGAGGGAAAGTCCTGTAACGACCTGTAACGTTTGCTCCTCGCTATGAAGTGCTTCATGCGGTTTACGGAGAGCTCAAGGATTGAAGAAAACATAAAAGCAAGATATTTTCAAAAGGTATTTACAATGAGATGTGTGCCGTCTGCCGCAGCTTTTGAAACTCTCACACCTTCCCAGCATGACAGCATGTATGGCCCAGGCAGCTTGGCTGAAAATAGCACTCAATGCTCTAAGCCTTCACATTTCTGCAGTCCAACAATATGGTTTTAGTTTCTTTCTTGTTCTGGTCAAGATGAAGGCGGACAACAAGTTGCAGGGCGAACTCTGGAACATCATAACGATACGGATTGTCACAATTCCGTGGTGCCCCACACAAAACTGGACATGGCTTTCCACAAAGGGCCTCATAATAGGGTTCTGTTATGGAGGATTTCTGACGTTTGTTAGTGGACTGGGAGTGAATGCTGGGTGCTCGCCATGTGCAGCCTGACAAGCGTGTGTGTGTGTCTGTTTTTCAGCCTGTGTTCTATAAACATGGCAGTGAAAGCATCGTTGTGGGGGGGAATCAGTATGTTTGCCCGGCTCTGTTCTGGCTCTGACTTTGTCACAACAACAAACAGTCTGACAGTTTGTGGACAAGTTTGTGCCTGCATGTTAGTGAGGGAATGGGTGTGGGGGGTAGGGTGGTGGCTGTGTTGTAATTGCTGTAAAATTACCTATTTGTTTCTGTGGACCATTAGCCACGAATCCAATTCATCCCACTGTATAGTGTATAGAGTGATGCAAGGGGGGAAACATCTATCTTTCTCTGTAACCATTAGCAGTAAAGGGTTGGGGAAACTATGGGTGGGCTTGTAGATCTGAAAACACTGTCCCTTGACGAGCTACCACCTCAACTCCATGGTTGTTATTGAGTCGCTTGAAAAACGTACAGGATTGACCACCGGAGTTCACACAGGTAGGAACGGTTTATCATTAATCAACGGATTGCTAAGTTCAAATAAGTCATTTCTTTGTATTAATGCGCTGCTTAACTCAAAGTTGCCAATACCCCAAAAATGTCAGATTTTGTTGTTAGTTATGATTCATTTGATGGATTAAGCGTGGATGAGTAGTAGAAAGAGTTTGCATCGTGCCGAACAACCAGCTGTTATAAATCACTGTAAACCACGTCCTCTTGTGGCTTATTGCTTAATTAGAAACCCGGTGGGCAAATGGTTCACACACAGGCCAAATAAAGATAACAAATGAAAAAAAAAAGTATACTTGTAGGCATAACATATCAGGAACTGAAGTAACCATAAGTGCGAGCGTGCAATCAGATATTTTCAGACTATTCATTAGAAATATGCACAGAGGGGGAACAACGGGGCAAAAAATCCTGCATTGTGAATTACTGGTTGTTAAACCACTTAACACACAAAATCACAGTTTAGGCAGTGGATGGAGTGGAATGATGTGTCTGCTTTGGTGTTGTTATCCGTGGGCGGTGCCTGCAGCGACGGCCAGCAGGTAGGCAACAGTACTGGGCATGGATAGGCTCCATCTCAGCCAGAGAGAGACCCATCGTCGCATCACCTCATGTGGGACACTCCAGCCTCACGGATCAAGTGGAGCCATTTTCCCCCCCTTTTGTCAACTAGTGAAAGGGGACCGTTGTGCGTTTCACAAAAGATGGCGCACGAGGGAGCACAAAACAACTCCTCCCTCATCGGTCACTGCCATTACCTGCATTACCCTCTAACCTCCCTGTTAAGTGAAAAAGAGAGTACTGAGAATCAGAAGAAAAAAATCTTTGCTTGTAGACTTCTTTGTAGCAGAATTCATTCAGGCAGTGGGGAGTCTAGCGGTTGAGGGTGTTAGCAGAGTCCCAGCTGAAAGGCTCTGGGTTTGGACCCAAATATCCACAGTCTACCCGTAGGCATTCTTTGAGCTTAACCCCATTACTGGTTCATTAATAAGTCATGTATCTGGGATAAAAGCCTCTGCTTAATTACAAAATTGTAACTGAATAGTAAATAGGATTGAGAAGTGTGCATTAAGAAGCGTACAAATGAAAAGAGGCAGTTTAAAATAGAAATCTTTTCCCACTCCATTGCTGCAAGTGGAACTATAGTTCCTCTTTAGTCTTTGCTCCTGTTCATCATTAGACCTTCCTTGACATTTGGTGCTCTGCTGTATTCCCCCAAGGCCATACATATTTTTGCACACTCCCTTCCGTCCATGCCAACCTTTTGCTCTGTGAGATCTGGGCAAACACAGAGTCCAGCTCCATGAGTGTGTGATAGCCGTGGCTGCAGCCGGTCCACCAACACAGCACAACCTTGGGCAGGGGCACAGCGTGTTCATAATGACACAGAGCAACACCTCACCTTGGGCCAGAGCCACTCCGTACCTTTTTTGGGATAATTAGGCAGAGCGTAGTGCCCAGCTCCCATCGAGTGGAACACATTTCAATATTACCCAGGCCCAGTGTTCACCAAGAAGCTCCTCTCTGCCTCCCCTCCCCCACCGCTAAAGAAGCAGGTAGCAACCACCACCTATCACAGCGACAGGGCTTTAATCAAATTTCCTTTGAAATTGGTTTATAGTCAACCATTCGCTGCATTCCCCCCACCCGTCACCCAACACAACTCTTTATTTAGAGATGAGATGTGGAATCAGGTTTTACTGTAAGCATTGATTCCAGTAGGGCTCTGAAACATTCCAAACAGAAATTGTCTCATACAATGGTAAAACAATTCAACATAACAATAAATATAATGAAATTTTTTCATTGGGGGCATTAATGTTAGTACAAATACAGCTTTAAGTCTGCAATTTGTAGCCATCCCATTCTGGGTTTCATAATACTGTTGCCTCCGTTCTACACAATCAAATATGTAGGCTACTTTCTATTATTAACTTGTCACTTGTTGAGTAACTTTTTCTCTTTATCCTTCCTACATTAAGTCTTAACCCATTCATGAGATTATGCCACCTACAGTATCAACCATCGGTTTTTATTCTTCTATATCAGAACACTATTTTTCTCTCAGTAGTTTTCCACAATATTTTTCCAACGACAATAATAACAATGTAACAATAGAGGGGGTAGAGTAGGGGGCACCTACGATATATGTTTTTAAATTAAACTAATAAAATTTGGGGCACCCAAAATCATTTGTACAAAAACTATTTAAAAATATATAAATATAGCATTCCGTTTTTTTGCATGAATGATTGCAGTGGCGCTGGTAATCCAGCGGGGGCGCTGCACCACTGCTGGATGTAAGGGAAACACTGGATCCTCAATGCTCGCTCTTTGCGACCTTTAATTCTGCTGCTGCAGCCGAAAACAGGACTTCCATTCTGGACCAGAGTTTTTCTGTTAGGACTGATGGCAAAAGACACCCAGAGCGACCTTGACCTCTCCCAGAGACCCTCCTGGAATGGGCACACAGCCTTGCCATGGCAGAATGAGAAACACGAACGTAAAACGTCAGCCGTACATTAACTAACTGATAGTTAGTTAAATGCCCAGCCCGCTTTCCTCACCCAATGCCTGACCTTTTCTTCTGTGCTGCTTTGAGGGTGGTGTGATGGTGGTATGATGGCGAGCAAAGGGTAAGGGGAGAGAGGGGTGGAATGGAAACTGAGAGGCTCCCATGAGTTTGGAAAGATCATCAATTTATCCATTAATAAGGACAAGCAAATAATTATACAATTATTTCCACACTAACCCTGCATCGTGAAAATGCAAATCTCCAAACAAGCACTGCATCTAACCATTCAGGCAGAATAAAAATATATTTTTGTGTGCCACAATGATACCAGTTGTAAGCAATAGAACATTAAGAGGCTATTACATTGAATTATGTTTCTGAGATGTGGATTTCTGCATATTACTTTTCACTAAACACTAATAAATAAACATTATAATACTATAGTAATACCAGCCATAGTGTCTATGCCTTTTTGAACAGAACAAGTGCTGGTGTCAGTATTACACGTCTAGTTTCCTCCAATGGTTGAGTGGAGGTTTGCTTGGAAAGCTTAATGCGCCCAACATCTTAAGATGCAAGTTCTTAAAATACACTAAGGGGTTATTTGGAGGTAGGTCTGTACTGTGCACAGGCTTTCAAATGAGTAGGAGCAGGAGAATGGAGAGCGTGACACCGGTGTGCAGTAATGGTGTGGTATGGGATTTCAATTATTAAGTGTTTTCATTTTCACTTTGTACCCACAAACCCACATAACAACCTGTCGGTGGTCTCTCCCGAATGACACTCAATGCACTCTCCCTTCTCCTCCACACTCACTTTCATTGTCCAAAATCACAAGAGCATTTCAAACTAAGTGCAACGATATTCTTTAATAATGACCCTCTGCCTGGCTATGTGATGTGTGGTGAATGTGTCTCAAAAGTAGTGGTGCATTAGTCTAAAAATGAAAAAGCTCTTCCACAGGCACCCTTCATACTACTGCTTTAATGTTCCATGCAAAAAGCAAACGCACACAGTATGCCTTTGCACATCCTCCCATGCATAGCAGCACAGAGGAAACGACTGAAATGCAATCAAGCCAGTAGTCATCGATGTAAAGTAATTAAACACGTTGCTACACAGTAATTAACCAGAAGGGAATTTGACCTCACAGAGATCAATACATTTAAGGCATGTTTTGTTGCCAAATAAATTGAGAATAATAATTTCCTCCTAGTGATTCCAGATTTATAAAAAAAAGACATATTTCGCTCAGTGGAAGTAACCCTAACCCTTTTTTAATTTTTTATTTCTTTTACAAGTTATTGAAATATATATTCAGAAGTTCCGATTTTATGCAACAGTCTTGAGCCCGATGGGGAAACTGAAGCGTCTCCTTCAACGGGAGAAGGAGTCAGAGGGGTCACATTCTCTTTACTGGAAGCGCTATAATCCACATTAATTCTGTAATCGTGGACATCAAATGGACCCCTTTAATGGCACCAAGGTCTGGTGTCAGGGGTTTGAATGGTCGCCACATCTAGGGGTTTCTATATTAAGAAGCAAGAGGGAAGGGTTCAGCCTACCACATCCATCCCCCCATCCACCCCCCCCCCCCACACACACACACACCCCTAGCCTGGGGACAATAAGGTATCTGACACTTTTTCTCTATCTTTCTACTATCTCCTATGGAGAGATGTGTATTCTCCTTATTATCATAGCAAACATAAAACTAGAAAGAACATTTGTTTTGGTGCAAAAACCAAAGTGAACTTTTTATACCCTGTACACAATACAATTTCCAAAGCTTAAAGGAAAACTTCGGGACTTTTCAACCTGGACCCTATTTTACGATAATTTTGGGTCTAATGGACTATTGCGGACAACAATTTTTGAAATAGGTCCAGTATTGATCGAGAACACTGCAGCCATTATCCGCAAAAACGGCCTGCAATGTAATCCTTTGGGGCAATTACGCCCCGTCAATGTACTTCTTTTAAAACTGCTTGTTTAGCCACTGAAAGGCTCAGATTATATTCTAACATTATGTAAAGAGTCCCTACAGAAAAATAATATAGTTTCTTGACCTTTTGCTTGATCCAGCTTGATGACATTTGTTGTTGTGTCTAACCAAGTTTTGCTCAAGGAGAAGTCTCCCTCTGAAATCTTGTAGTTGCATTGTTGCAGGATATTTCCTTAATGTCATCACAATCTCAACACTCCTTCACCCAAATCTTTTAGAAAACAATAAGCAACACTTTCTGTAGACAAACACAACAAACTCTCCTCTCTCCAGCTCTTGTTCACATTTCCACCATTCTCTTCCTGCAACCACTCAACTCGCACAAGACTTCTCATTGAGCAAGACGTGGTTGGACACAATATTAAACAGACCGTGATCAAGCAAAAGGTAAACACACCTTTTTTTATATCTCTGTATATATATATATAATATCATTTCCATAATGTTAGAGTATAATCTGAGCCTGTCAGCAGCAAAAACATGCACTTTTAAACAAGCACATTGTTATTATTGTCATTGACAGGTGTTAATGCGCCCAAGGGATTCCATTGCAGCCCGTTTTACGGGTATAGCGTTCTCGCTCCATACTGGACCATTTTCACAAATTCACAGCATTAGTCCCTTAGACCCAAAATGAACAGAAAAAAGGTCAATGTTGAAAGATCCTGAAGTTTTACTTTAAAGAAAGAGCACCAACACAGTCAACATCTCCCTCTCCCTGAGTAAATACAACCGCCCTTCCATACCAGACTAGAAAAACATTCAAAACTATTTCTCCAATGCACCACTCGATTTTTCATTCTTCTTCTCCTCCTCTCACTCCCTTCTCCGCTCTCCTCTTCCCTCCCCAGTGAGTAGAACTCATAGCTCTGTGAGTGGGGGAGAGTCTTTTCACGGTTTGCCGTTTCTTTGAACAGCTTGTGTGCCCAGGGCCTGTCCCAGACGCCATTCATTCCCGTCTGCCTCCGTTCTTTACGTCAGAAGATGAGCAGGTTGTTGGCTGCAAGCAGACTCACAGCACAGAAAGCCTCCCAGGGAATGCAGCCAAGAAGAGAAAGCATAAAGACGAGCGCAGCAATCACCACCACAGCAGATATGTGGCAATATGTGCAATCTTTTAGATGAAGCCGATTAGCCAGTATATGCAGAGATGGGATTTCACAGAAACACACACACACACACACACACACACACACACACACACACACACACACACACAGACAAACACATGGTGGTGAGGCAGGCACAATACATACCCAGATACATTCAAAAGAGAAAATGAAAACAAAAGGGCTCCAGTATTATATATACAGGATATATATATACTTATATACAGGACTAAGGGGAAAAAACTGCGATATGGCACATATTATCATAAACACATTTCTCTTCAAATGTAGGATATCACATGTATACATACCATGGGAAGCTGTTGTATCCTGTCGGTGTATTTCAGAAAGCTCAATGGTCAGGTATACACATGTGCATGTTTAAGTGATGTGTAAGCCATTGGTTGAATGTGTCTGCATTGATTAAACAAATTAAACAGGATAAAGGTCCAGATGGTTGTTAAGGCACCCAACAATAATCTTTCCCCCTCCCTCAAGATCCTCAAAGATCTGTGTTTATAACCTCATCTTACACTCAAAAAGAATGCATCATGCTTAATATAGCCATATAATCCCAATGTAACAATGATTGCTAAGTTCCCTAAGTCCCTAAGTCCTAACACTTTGTCAATGCAAATGACAAAAGAAAAGCAGGTGGAGCTTCTTCCTAGTGAAATGGCCGCTTCAACATATGGATTGTTGAGAAGTTGAATCACGCCACCAAAACCAGTGGATTTATCCTTCAACGGGATAGTGGTGGAACTGAAGAGCCATTTCCCCCCTCAAGCCTATCATCATCAGGGATTCCGCTTCCATAAGAGACACCAGGAAGAAGGGAAGTCTGTTACTCAGTACAATGACGTGCTGGAAAAGTTATCTGAATGCTGTGATCTCGGGGCAGCATGAAAGAAGCGCTAAGTGACAGGTATGTCTGTAGATTGGTGAAAGAGTCAGCCACACTGAAAAGGTGAGGAAAAAGATGAATGCATTGCGTAGACGCGCAACAGTATAGGGCTTGTACATCGCAACGTCACATTGCATTGACCACCCTCATTTTGGTAGTAATCATTTTTGGTCATTGTTTGGTAATTAACCGTGAAATGATTTGTCATTATGGGGAGACGTTGTTGTTTGAAACTGCCACAGCATTTCTCATGTGAGACGTGGCAAACCAGCATTTATCAAAAAACAAAGCTACAGAAAATGAAATGTCAATGCATATGATGAGCAAGAAAGGACAAATTTCACATTAAGTCCAAAACCTAAAGTAGAATGACATTTCATGAAAAAGCAATTAGACACAGGTGCAGCTGCATCATTGATCTCAGTGGTAACATATAACACAATGTTCAAGCATCTGCAATTAATATAAACACAGAAAAGTACAAACACTCCTAATCATCACAACCCACATAGGACAGTTCGGTTACAACAGATTGCTGTTTGGAGTGGTTTCAGCTCCGGCCATTTTCCAACGAGCCATGGATCAGGTTTTACAAGGAATCCCAAATGTCGACTGTTACCTGGAAGACATCCTGGTGATATAGCAAAGTGACGAAGAACTTGATGCCAAGGGACTACACAAGACACCAGAGAAAAAACAAGCCATTGATGAAGCCCGTGCTCCCACCAATGTGAGACAGCTACGTTCCTTACTCTGCATGATCAATAACTATGGGCGATTCATTCCCAGTCTAGCGTTGATCCTCAACCCCCTGAACGCACTCCTGTGTAAAGGTAAGACATGGGTCTCGACCAGTTAATGTTAATCAGCTTTTTAAAGAGCCAAGGAACAGCTGCTGACACAGAACATACTCAATCATTATGATGCAGAGCTACGTGTGCGACTGGCGTGCAACACATCGCCGTACGGATTTGACGCCATGCTTGCACACGTTTTTCCAAAAGGAAACCAATCGCCTTTGCCTCCAGAAGACTCAGTAAGGCTGAACAGAACTATACTCAGATTGAGAAGGAGGCATTAACCATCATCTTCAGAGTCAGGTTATTCCAGAAGTTAAATGGAAGGAAGTTCACGTTACTACCTGATCACTGACTGCTAACGACCATCATCAGTCCAGCTAAAGAAGTACCATCAATAGTTGAGGCATGGATGCAGCTTTGAGCCTTGCTGTTGAGAACAAGAAAGGTGCCTCCATGGCAATGCAGACAGGCTCTCTTGTTTGCCACTTCCTGTGATGCACAAAGACAAAAATGATGCATTATAAGACTACAAGAGATCTATCAGCTTACCTGACGAGGCACAACATTCTGACAGTTCAGAAAGGGTGCCTAATGCGGGGCTTCCGCTTGGTTGTTCCTCCAAATCTTCACCCACAAGTACTGTCAGAACTGCAGACATCCCACCATAGAAGTCTCAAGAATAAAGCGCTGGCTCTGAGTTATGTCTGGTGGCCAGGAATGTTCTCTGAAATCAAAACAAAATCCAAGCTCTGCCAAGCCTGCCAACGAATCCAGAGAACACCCTTGCACCACTTCATCACTGGGTGTGCCCTACCAGTCCATTGGAGAGGATACGCGTGGACTTTGCCAGACCGTTTTGAAGGTCACATTTTCATGGTCATAGTGGACATCCACTTGAAATGGCCTGAAGTTCCCCTCATTGACAGCACAACTACAAGCGAGATCATAGAGGTTCTGAGAGGCCTATTCATCAGGTACCAGAGGTGCTTGTGAGTGACAATGGACCGCAGTTCATATCAGGAGAACTGTCTGTGTTCCTGAAGTAGAACGGAGTAAAGCACAACTGCTCTGCTCCTTACCACCCAGCTACCCACGGGATTAGCTGGATGTTTTCTGCAAACTCACTGAAGTCATCCAACGAAAAAGCTACAGTGCAGTAGAGACTGCACAGCTTCTATCCAGTTTCTCAAACATAAAATGAGGTCCAGCCTTGACCTCGCATCAAACCCAGTGCATCTGAGACCGTGAGTCAGTCACACGAGTCCCAAGTGTGTCAAGGTGAGAGGCGCTCCAAAACCGTTAGTGAGATGCAGAGACTACCTGAAGGGGAAAGGTGGACTTCTGGAGTCGTATCAGCCCAAACAGGACCAGTTTCTTACACTGTAAATGTAAGAGATGCAGAGACGCCTCTTCAGCACAGCACAACACACCACTGTCACATGGACATTGTGAGAACAAAAGTGACACTGTGGTAGCCACGCAGAGTGTGGAAAACGTATCAGGCTAAATAATTAGTAATCAAAATTATAGACTGAACTGAACATTTGTTATAGGTCGAAAGAAAATAATAAAGAAACTATATAATATAAGAAAGTATTTATTTATTTTTAGATGACCAGAAAAAATGTTAAGAAAAGTCACCTTACTGTAAAATGTGTTGAACCGGTTTAATGATTGTTGACAACAATATTTAGTCGGGAAAAATGTTATGTATGCAGTACCAGTACGCCTAATGACTCTGTAACAATGCTAAGTTCCCCAAGTAAAGCAGAGTTAAAATGGAATAATGGTTTCCGGTGCAAGATAATGACTCGGCTCTCAAGTGAATGGATATTATTATGTTATAAGAAAACAAACATAACAGTTTCATTGTTGGATCATGTACTTTGATATAAAAAAAAGGGAAAAAATAAAGAATCTGTTAAAGGACAATAAAAAAAGACTATATACGAGTTTAATGAATCTAAAAAGCAAACAGTAAAGCAGAATAAGCATTTCCCATTCGATGTAAAGCCATTAAAAACTTCAAAGGAGCAGTGAGTCCACGCTTCTCTCCCTTTGTGGGAAACAAATGTATGAAAATCTGGGGGCTGAATAAAATGACTCAGCAGTCTCCACATTCCGGATAAGTCACCGTTCCATGGACTCTGTAGCCGCCTGGTGTAAAGAAATGTTCTCTCTCTCACTCTCTTTCTCGTTCTCTCTCACTATAGTGGGATTACTCATACTCAAATCATAAGACTAAAGCCACCAAGCTGATTACCATTCCCCCGCCCCCCCTGCCAAATCCTTCTCAACAATCAACCGCCCGGATCTGTCAGGATTCCCCCTCGACATCGAGCGACCTTGATGGACGGAAGCGTGAAAGTGCCCAAATCGCAATACATCGCCACACCAAACTTCTGTGACTGACAGTCTGTCTTGAAAGTCTGACTGAATGAAAACAATCATCTCTGTCCTCTGGGAGATGCAAGCTTATATCTCTGCACAATCCCGTGGTCAACGGGACTGATGGCAATGCAGCGTGAAGAAACAGAACGACCCATTTACATCCATCTAAGTGAGAACTCTCAGCTGCTGCTATAGAGCTGGAAGCCTGTGTGTGTGTGTGTGTGTGTGTGTGTGTGTGTGTGTGTCTGTCAGTGGGTGTTGGGGTTTTGTATGGATGATGGCCTTGGAGGTGGTAGGGTGAGAGGTGGGGGGGAGGGCAGTGTGGTGTTGGTGTTGGTGGTCAATATAATGGTACACTCCATTAGGGGGTGGGATGCGGAGCAGAGTCCGGCCGCTTGTCTGAGTCTGAGAGCCGATGAGTCAGGGCTATTGGCAGATGTAGCCAAATTATGTCAATTAGCTTCAGGACAGACGAGCCCACGCTGAGAATGCACCTGGACAAAAGTGTAAAACTGTGAGGCGCCGACTGCTTCATAGGCGGCTGTGATGAGGGTGTTTTGGTAGTGTCTGCTTTTGAAGGAACTTACAGCGGGGGGATCGATGCTTACAATGATGAGTTTGATGATGAATAAAGCAAAAAAAATCAATTGGTGGAGAAGAATACAAAAAGTAACACCATCATGCTTATTATCCATTGGATAAAAATATCAACCATTGTATCACAAGTGATTTGTAAGGCATATTGTCAGTGTGATGTTAAAAGCCTGTTCTTGCTATGAACTGAAAAGAAACAATTGATTTCTGACAGAGGGGCGGACGTGTGCGGCAAAGAATTAAACCAGGCATCCGCACACATTAACAGTAAACTATGACACTGGGATCAAATTAAAACCCTTGAAAGCATGAGAAACTATGGCATGTCGATGAGCGCATATAGCGAGGCAGAAGTGACTATCTAAATTAATGTTAACAAGCAGAATCCAATACAGGCGGCTGATTGCCTCATAAGCTAGCGAGAAAGCAAGAGATAGCACAACGCTGAGGGGCATGTACAAGGCTGTGGGACTTGAAGAGACTAAGAAGAAGAAGAAGATGCAAGACACAATAACACTGATTTGTTCAGGTTAGTTGTGTTTCCCTTCTTTGAGGACTAGTAGATATTTGATTTCCTCTTCAGTCAGAGGACATTGGTGTTTGAAAAAAACAACAACAGTGGCATCGTAAAGGGTCTCTCTCTTGCTCTCTCTCTTGCTCTCTCTAAAAATGGCTGCTAACGACAGGGTTGTTCAGTGCCAGGCATCTTGGTTAATGTCAAAGTCTACATATGGTGTCGGAAATGTGGGTATGTGGACTTTGTTAGACTACCAAATAACACACAATACAAATACTGAGGATAAGATCTGTTAGATATGCACCAAAAATATAATTGAAGCAATATATTGGGAAGATGTATTATGATTACGCAACAAAATTTGTTATTACAATGTGAACAGAACCTATCCTCTCATTAAATGATAGTACATTTACATATTATCCCAATAAAAAATAAAGCAAATACATAAATTGTGTCTTTCTGTCGTCAGTTGCCTCAGCTGAAACATCATGCTTAATCACACTCCGCCAGAGCAACAGAGTCGATGCTGATAATATACACTGCTCAAATAAATAAAGGGAACACTAAAATAACACATCCTAGATCTGAATGAATGAAATAATCTTATTAAAAACGTTTTTCTTTACATAGTTGAATGTGCTGACAACAAAATCACACAAAAGTTATCAATGGAAATCAAATTTATCAACCCATGGAGGTCTGGATTTGGAGTCACACTCAATTAAAGTGGAAAACCACACTACAGGCTGATCCAACTTTGATGTTATGTCCTTAAAACAAGTCAAAATGAGGCTCAGTAGTGTGTGTGGCCTCCACGTGCCTGTATGACCTCCCTACAACGCCTGGGCATGCTCCTGATGAGGTGGCGGATGGTCTCCTGAGGGATCTCCTCCCAGACCTGGACTAAAGCATCCGCCAACTCCTGGACAGTCTGTGGTGCAACGTGGCGTTGGTGGATGGAGCGAGACATGATGTCCCAGGTTTGCTCAATTGGATTCAGGTCTGGGGAACGGGCGGGCCAGTCCATAGCATCAATGCCTTCCTCTTGCAGGAACTGCTGACAGACTCCAGCCACATGAGGTCTAGCACTGTCTTGCATTAGGAGGAACCCAGGGCCAACCGCACCAGCATATGGTCTCACAAGGGGTCTGAGGATCTCATCTCGGTACCTAATGGCAGTCAGGCTACCTCTGGCGAGCACATGGAGGGCTGTGCGGCCCCCCAAAGAAATGCCACCCCACACCATGACTGACCCACCGCCAAACCGGTCATGCTGGAGGATGTTGCAGGCAGCAGAACGTTCTCCACAGCGTCTCCAGACTCTGTCACGTCTGTCACATGTGCTCAGTGTGAACCTGCTTTCATCTGTGAAGAGCACAGGGCACCAGTGGCGAATTTGCCAATCTTGGTGTTCTCTGGCAAATGCCAAACGTCCTGCACGGTGTTGGGCTGTAAGCACAACCCCCACCTGTGGACGTCGGGCCCTCATACCACCCTCATGGAGTCTGTTTCTGACCGTTTGACCAGACACATGCACATTTGTGGCCTGCTGGAGGTCATTTTGCAGGGCTCTGGCAGTGCTCCTCCTGCTCCTCCTTGCACAAAGGCGGAGGTAGCGGTCCTGCTGCTGGGTTGTTGCCCTCCTACGGCCTCCTCCACGTCTCCTGATGTACTGGCCTGTCTCCTGGTAGCGCCTCCATGCTCTGGACACTACGCTGACAGACACAGCAAACCTTCTTGCCACAGCTCGCATTGATGTGCCATCCTGGATGAGCTGCACTACCTGAGCCACTTGTGTGGGTTGTAAACTCCGTCTCATGCTACCACTAGAGTGAAAGCACCGCCAGCATTCAAAAGTGACCAAAACATCAGCCAGGAAGCATAGGAACTGAGAAGTGGTCTGTGGTAACCACCTGCAGAACCACTCCTTTATTGGGGGTGTCTTGCTAATTGCCTATAATTTCCACCTGTTGTCTATTCCATTTGCACAACAGCATGTGAAATTTATTGTCAATCAGTGTTGCTTCCTAAGTGGACAGTTTGATTTCACAGAAGTGTGATTGACTTGGAGTTACATTGTGTTGTTTAAGTGTTCCCTTTATTTTTTTGAGCAGTTTATATATGTGGTTACGGAGTCCACCTACCAGACTACTGCATGAAACTTCCCCAGGTACACCCTAAATCACAGCCTCACCTGCTCCAAAATGGTGTTGATGCGGCCCACCTCGCAGTCGATCACAAAGCGCTTCTCCTGCCTTCTATCCATCTCCTCGATGATGCGCATGAACTCGCCCGCGTCTGTGTTGGCGCTGACGGAGCGGGCCGTCACCTGCCAGTTGTTGGCCACCGCCGCCTCCATGATGGCCTGGAGGATGGAGAACCCTACAGAGATGAAAAGACACCCACGAGGTGTATGTGTGTGTGTGTGTGTGTGTGGGTGGATATGTGTTTATGTGTGTGTGTGTGTGTGTGTGTGTGTGTGTGTGTGTGTGTGTGTGTGTGTGTGTGTGTTTGGGTGGATGTGTGTTAATGTGTGTGTGTGTTTGTATGTGTGTGTGTGTGTGTGTGTGTGTGTGTGTGTGTGCATGTGTGTGCGTAAATGTGTTGAGTGAGAGAGAGAAGAGCAGAGAAGAGAGAGATAAATGATACAAAAATACATAACATTGTTCTTGTATTTCTTGTATTATTCACAGTTATCGACAAGTTATGCAAGCAATGAGTGATGTATAATTTAATCCAAGGTCAAAGGGCCTTTGTTTATCATCTGAATTGGCTTTGCTGAATTGAAAGGGTGGCTTTCAATATATGTATGTCTATTGTGTGTCAGTCTGCCTGTGTGTGTGTCTGTGTGCATGTGTGTGTGTGAGTGTGTGCCTGTGCATGGACGTGGGTGCGTATAAATCTGCCATCGTAACTTCCCGGCGACAACATCATAATTAAACGACGGGATATTGTACAAAGGGAATTATATTGCTATTATACCGAAGGAGGTAAGGATAATGCTATTGCACTTGGCAAAAATTAAATCACGGCATTTAGCTGAGCCACATGTTCACTTTGACACTGCTGCAAAGCCCATCGCAGATTCTATTTCCCCATTGAGGCTTGTGCCAGCTCTGTTAAAGAGCATCACAATGAAGGATTGCCTGAGACCAGTGGTGGAGAACAATCCCTCCGTTAGCAGGGAACTGATAGAGAGGGAGAAAGAGAGAGAGAGAGAGATGTTCTTATAATTAATTTAAACGTGAAATATTTTCATTATACAGAGCTCCTGGACACACTACGGTCAAGTGAAATACTGCAGGATGAAGAATGCAGTCCCATTTCTGGTGGACTGCCTTGCTCACAGAGCAGAAGCTGATCTGAAAGACGTCAGTCCTCCGCACTGTGGGGTTGCAAACATGAAGACTTTTAAATGATAATCGGGCACAGTGATGGCGTTTTGCTACATACAAAGAGAAGAAGAAATGGCTTACAAAATATTAGCACTTTCATTTATTTTCTTTGTTCTCAAATCAAATGTTTTGGTATTTTCTAACTCATGTTTATGTATGTTCCCCGATACATAATAAAATATCTGAAAAAATCATCGGAATCTCATTGTTTGCCTCCTAACAAACAGAACAATCAGCACATTGCGTATGGTGATTTTCTACTGGTAAAATATATTTTAGCCACCATTTGATATTTGTAAATTGAAGAGTTGAGGAGTAATGAAATGGGCCCAGCAGATGGGATTTCCTTTTGGAAGCCATTTCTCTTTAGTCAACCTTATCTCTTTGAGCCGGCTGCAGAGTGCAGGCGTAAGACGGCGCTATAGAAAAGCTAAAGCAACACCAACAATGGCGGCAATAACAAAAAAGCCCCTTCCCCACTCTTCCTCCTCCTGCCTCTTCTCCCCCTGCCTTTTAGCATTTTGTCAATTTCATTTTTCTTTCCTTTTCTTCCGGTGCTCTGAAAGCTCGAGTAGCCTTCAGCTTGATAAACAGGACTCGTGAAAGGGCCTTAAGAGGAGCGGGCACCAAAATACACTCCCTCCCTCCCTCCCTCCCTCCCTCCCTCCCTCCCTCCTTCCCAGGGGGCAGTCTTGCTGCAGTAACATTGCTGAACCTCCGTACCGCAGGACGCGTTTGGCAGGCGGTACAGGTAGCAATAGTAGTCAGGAAAACTGCAAACACATGGTGTCCTGTGTGTGCAGAGAAAACCGTGGGCTGACCCAAGGTCGCCTGGAGGCATCCGCGCGTTAGCCCCTCAAGGTTTTACATCAAGCCAGTTAACATCTCAAATCTCCTTTGAGTTAAGATATTGCTGTTGTTCTCTCTCTCTCTCTCTCTCTCTCTCTCTCTCTCTCTCTCTCTCTCTCTCTCTCTCTCTCTCTCTCTCTCTCTCTCTCTCTCTCGCTCTCTAATGACTGTTGAAACTTGCTGTAGCACAACATGCATTTAAAGGTGATACATCGAGGACAGGAATTTTCAGCGAACATATTCACAACATATAGCCGCCGGGGTCATAGATTTCCTGTATAGCCTGTTTCCTTCCTGCCTCCTAGCTGTGGACCATTATAATGAAATGCTTTAACTTGATGGTAAAGGTGGAGGACGTACTGGGCATTCATTTTCAAGAGTGACTACGGATAGTATCTATGTCTTCGAAAATATATGGAGGAGACTATATACATATATATGTAGTCATGATTGCTAAAACTCAGATCCATTATTTATACCTTGCGGAAGCATATGTTGAGATCCTTAGCAACCCCATAACAAGCTGGATCGCACGGCAGTTTTCCCGGGTTTTAAAAGCCTCTTGCATTAGGAGATGTCATGCAGACTAACTGGGTCAAAACGGTCCCTGTCTGTTTGGGGGAAAGTGCTGCGAGCGAGGCTGGTAAAGGTAGCGAACCTGCCGAACCGTTTAACCTGGTAATCATGCTAGATGTGTATAGCAAAGTCCCATGCGACACGCCACCTAGGTGGCTTCCATACTCCACCTAGGTGACTTTCCTCGGGCTCCTCCAAACAATTGGACACAGGGTGGTGATGTTGAAAGACCGGTTTATTGCAAAGGTTGAGTACGATGGCACATGGTGCCCCATACTGCCATGTAGGAGAACTCTCCCTGAGTGTGTGCGGTGATGGCTGGTTTAACCTGTGCACATTGATTGCTCAATGTGCAGCCTCACCCAGCTCCAGACTCCAATCAGTCTGACCCGGGCCATCATCCACACACACTCCCTCAATGTGCAATAAGTTGCGTCGGACAGCCATTGTAAAAAGCCAAGTGATGGGGTGCATGTGGGCTTCAGGGTTGCAAGCACCCATTTATTTTCACGCACATAGTGGCGCACCAATGCTTACACTGCCTGGGAGACCTGTGGTGTTGTACATTAACCAGAGCACATGCTTTCCTCTTTCTCCTATCGCCCATGCCAGAAAGACAAGGGGAGACTCAAGCTAGGCTAACATTAATGGGGAAATAGGAAGAAAAAGTGCCTTGTCAATCTGATTAGAATCACAGAGGGCTTTTACTTTGAAAATGCTGATTTGCACTCCACTCTATCTCCCATTGCCTCTGGCAAACCCCTCCATCTGCAAAAGGCGACAATTGGATTCATTTAAGATTTAAAGAAGATTCCATGCCTGCCTAGTTTTACATTTGTATGTAAATTAATAGATGGAATCTGTCAGGGACAAATATTCTTAATTATTAATTCTGCTGCTACTTACACTCTTACTTTGTGAAGTCAGCAGAAAAGTTTGTATTTTGTTCAAACAGCAGGACCTGGCAACAATCACAGACGGAGAGGTTCGTATATCAAAAAGCAGGAAAATAACAAAACAATGAAAACATAAAAAAATGTGGCACTGGGGTTCCGGTTATCTCCGTCCGTCGACACTGCTAGTCCCCGACGCTGCCCTGAATTTATCGCCGATGGTAACTCGAATTTGCATATCCATTTGGGGTAAATCATGATCAACGTGATGCTAGCATTGTCAACAGAATAAAGTATGGACACTAACTCCTATGTTGGGCCTGCGGCCATTTTCAACATTAACTGATCAAAGGATTCACCCTCAAAAGAAACAAGCAGGGGAACCCTCATGAAGTCCTGTGCCAGTGATTTTTATTCTTCAACATGGAGGAAAGCCATATATCGTCCTCACACTGTTCTCAGGGAGGCGTGCCGCAGTCGAGATGCATCTATAAATGTAATACAGTGAACCAAATAAATTCTAAAAGACAACAACAAGAATTCCTTATCAGCGTCTATAAATCCTGGCAAAACACAGACGGACCGGCCCACCGTGGCTGATCAGCCGGATCAGTACCCCGTCAACACACGCACGCAGCATGCAGACGAACACGCACGCACGCACGCACGCACACACACACACACACACACACACACACACACACACATACACACACACACACACACACACAGGAGTTTTAATATCTGCTACCTTATCACTTGCTTGAATCATCTCCAATGCCTCTGCCCATGTGTAAACACACACACACACACACACACACACACACACACACACACATAGACAGACATTCTACACAAATTCACACAAACACACACACTTGATTATAAACTATTTGTCACCAATGGTACACAGCAAATTTGTTCCAACTCAAATAATTAATAATTAATTAGCTATTAATTAGTTATTATTATTAATTATTCACATTTGCTAATGTACACGTCCTCAATACTTAAGTGTTGTCCTACCGGCCCCAAATTGAATAATACTTTGTTGTTAGTTACAATAGTAGCACATATCCTCTCAAGGCAGGTAAGGTTTCACTGATGGAATAGAGCATGACCAGCAACATTAGCATGCACTTGTTTTGACAGTGCAAGTGCTGTAGTAACACCACCAAAACAAGTGCCACTTTATTGCTAAATATGCACAACATCAACATTTTGCACTGCATGAAGCTCAAACAGGAAAATTAAGTGAAATATTCTGTGAATCTGTCAATATAATCAGGATTTGTTTATTGGTACAACTGCTGAGTTTCTAAATAAAAGAGGAAATATAACAATCTCAAAAATCTATTTCAACGAAAAAACAGGCAATCATTTTCCTCCAACAAGCATTGCAAGTATCTTGTAATGAGCATCTATTTCAGGAGTCGGCTACTACAATCCTTCCTGTGAAATGGCAAAATGTGTGTGATGACACCCCATGTGTTTCTCCGTGTGGGATGTCGCTGGGACTGGTGTGTGTAGCAACACAACATTCTGTGGATAAGTGCGAGTGAAATGCTAGTTCTCCTCCTCCTCCTCCTCCTCCTCCTCCTCCTCCTCCTCCTCCTCTTCTATGAAGCGGATGTTAACAGGATGAGGTTTGAGGTCTCACCCATGGTGGCTCCACGGTAATTGAATTGAGTTGCCTCTAATCTCATTGGCCAGCTCCTTTCCCTTTCCTTCCTTCCTTTCGCTCTCTCTCATTAAGGTGCAGGGTGTCACAGACTCTCTCTCTTTCTATGTTTATATGGCTCTCTCTCTCTCTCTCTCTCTCTCTCTCTCTCTCTCTCTCTCTCTCTCTCTCTCTCTCTCTCTCTCTCTCTCTCTCTCTCTGTCTCTCTCTCACACACACACACACACACACACACACACACACACACACACACAAACACAACCGGCCCAGGCTAACGAGACAGATCAGATGAACACAACATTCTGTATGTGCAGTATGTGTATAAGATAAAAGTGCAGTGATAATTACAAATAAATTAGAGGATCAGTCCCAAAAACATCTCAAATAATAATTTGAAGTAATATGATCAAATCCTTGAAAATTCATGCACATTGGTACCTGTGGTGGAGTTGGACTGCAAGGGGGATGGAGAGTGAAAGTGAGGGAGAGTGGGTGACAATGGAAACTATGGGACTCCCTCTCTGGTTGGTGATGGATTAAACATTAAAGGATGGCAGCAAAACAGAGGAGGTGGCCATGGTGCTCACTGTAAATGTGTATGTGCTTCTTCTTCTTCCCTCCTAACTTGACAATCCCTTGGTAAACTAGGGCCCCTGGCAGTGAGGTAGTGCTTGGTTGAACACTGTCCAGCAGCCTTAAGTGGGAATTGCAGAAAGCTGGACAGAAACCACAAAGATAATTGCCTTGAACTGTTTATGTGTGTGTGTGTGTGTGTGTGTGTGTGTGTGTGTGTGTGTGTGTGTGTGTGTGTGTGTGTGTGTGTGTGTGTGTGTGTATGTGTGTGTTAGTCAGAGTGATAGTGAGAGTGAGAGGGAGAGAGAGAAAGGGAGAGAGAGAGAGAAAGCGAGAGAGAGAGACTGAGTGTGGGTGGCTGAGATCGTAAAATGCCTTTTTTTACGAATTGTGGCAACGCTTCATCACAGAATCTATATTCAAATCTAAATCCCCATTTCCTTGCTCATTTATATTGCTGTATACAACAGGTGTTGTATTTAATGTGCCACATCAGCGATGGCTAGATACTGCACGTCATAAGGACCGATCAGTAAATAGATACGGTGAGTGTGAATGTTGAAATCATGCATTTTTACTATTTTAAATCTTGCCTCTGGGGGGCACCAGAACATGTATATACCTAAACGATCAAAACTCCAAACAAACGCCACTTCCCTTCTGCCGCATCCCTGAGCATGTACTAATTAGGATGTACTCCCAAGATGCCTTTACTCCATTGTAATCGGATGAAACTAAAATAAATAGCTGTTCAACGCCAGCAGTGAGTATTTACCTCTGAGCTGAGCATACTCACAGGGATCCGAGGGTCCACAATGTGTGATAGTCTAAATCAATTATCACAAACTCCTGGTTCTTGGATTGAATGGAGCACAGTATTTACATGGTCTTCTTTATCTATTTTGTTTTATTTATATTTGATTTACACACTGCTGTCACACAATAGGAAATTAACGTATGATCACCTTGGATTTATTGTACTTTATAAATGTTTATTTCACACTGATGGACCTTTATGAATTGTGATATTATATGTAGTGCATTTGAAGTACTTGTTGTACCTGCCCAGAGACAACAGATGTAAATTAGCTGCTAGCTAACTCTGGTGCAATTACTAATAATTGTGCGGTGTCCCTGTAAAAATAAACAATTAAAATATAATTAAATAAATATGGTGTATAACTTTGAAGTGTGACGTTGAATCTTGATTTTGATTCAACTCCCAGCCAGAAGGCTCCTAGGTTTGATCCTGAGACCCTCACGACTTATACCTTCAGGCATCTTTGATCAAGATGCTCAACCTTTGCCTTCTCCTTTATGGTATATATATACATACTATATATATGTATATATGTTTTCACTGCAAACTTCTGGATACAAGCGAATCCTGAATGACCAAAATCTCCAACCAACACTTTCAACAATATCAACCCAATCACCTCAAATTCATACAACCTCTGTTGAGCTGGTTGGTGGCCCACCAGTGCAACAATATTCACACCGTTTTTCAACAGCAAAAGAAAACAATATTTATGTTATGATTTATTTTCTTCCCATTGGACTTGTTGTAGCATTGCACAACGCGCGCTTCAGAGGATTTACCCTTAAGTTGAAGAAAGAGGTATTGAAGGAAAAGGAGTGGGGAAGCAGCCTAAATGTGTAGCCAAAGCTTTGAAGAAGGGTTTAACAGTAGAGTTTTAACAAAAACAGCCTCACTACCAAATTGTTGTCCTAATCACAAAGACAGCTCATGTCAATTCAAATAGAAGCAGCATGTTGGCTGTATCTTCAAACGTGTGCACATACGCGCACACGCACACATGCAAGCACGCGCACACAAGCACGCAAACACACACACACACACACACACACACACACACAGATACACAGTAGGATAGAAAGTAACGCTTTTCCACTTAGATAGGCCCACCCACATAGTTTCTCTGAGTCTCTCTCTCTCTCTCTCTCTCTCTCTCTCTCTCTCTCTCTCTCTCTCTCTCTCTCTCTCTCTCTCTCTCTCTCTCTCTCTCTCTCTCTCTCTCTCTCTCCCCCCCTCTCTCTCCTACATAGTACACAGTACAAACCCTGCCACTTATGTAAATAGACATATGTACTGGTTACACATGCTGTGGGTGTAACACACACCCACACAAACAAAAACACACACGCACACACACACGCACATATTATCTAGTACTGTATAGGCTAATCATAATTATAAGTTCTGCTTTCTGAGAATGTTAGCAGCAGTATGGTGATATATCCTTCCAATACAAAACTGTAAGGAATGTATAACGGATCGAATTACATATTTATAAATAAATATAGCTTCATTTTAAATATTTCATAAATATAACTTTGTGCATTAGAGAAAATAGAAATTCCTCCCTGAAACATCTTATTACATTAATAAACCAAAAAATTTGACATAGCTGAAAATCCTTCCAAGCGTTGATATTTGAAGACGAACAAATTAGTTAAAAGAAGACATGTATTGCAGTAGTTGCATGGCTGCTAAAACTAACAGTGAGTAGGTGCTGTAGTTGGCTGGCTTCCTGCCAGGTCTAGCTAGCAACACAGCAGGTTAACGTTTTGTATTGATAGTTTATCATAAAAGAGGATGACTTCTATATCATTCAATTTAAACACTTGCTAATCCCTGCCAGATGTTCTTTCCTGTAGTCATGAGTTAGTCAAGGTGGCAGCCATCTGCAACTTCCTGATCTATGCATCACCCCCATTTTTTTCTGATCGATATGTGATTGACAGTTAACGTGAGCGATGTGGAAACAGAGAGACGCAGCCAGGTTACATCCTGTAGTCTTCCCTTCTCTCTTTAATATCATATTTTCTGGCAGAATTTATGGTTTCTCAGTTGTGTCCTTTCTTGTCAGCGTGTCCAAGTTGATTTATTCCCCCAACGCATGCATAATTTAGTTCTTATGAAGCGGGCGTGAAGGAGAGAGGGAGAGAGACAGAGAGGGGGCGAGAGAGAAAGAGAGAGAGAGCGAGAGGTGGTGAGAGAGCGAGAGAGACAGGGGTAGAGAGAGAGGTAGACAGAGCGAGATAGATAGGTTGAGAGAAGAGAGAGGTAGAGAGAGGCGAAATGGAGCACATGAGGCTGATATAAAGTCTCAGCTAGGTGCAGCTGATGTGCCATTAAAACCGTTGCAGTGACATCGCACGGCTAAGACGAAAGCCACTGTCTGTGATGCTACGGGGAAGCTAGCGGTAAAGGAAGGCGACATAAAGACCTGCTAGGGCATATGCATGGGGCGTAAAGGAAGTCATTGTAGGTAAACAAAAAGAAGTAGCAGTTGACTGGGTCATACTGTAAGGAGGTACAGAATAATGTGTATACTGAGTGTGTAAACACTCAGTATAAGAGTTTGTGTGTGTACACATACACACACTCACACACCCTATCACACACATACACATACACCCCCCCGCCACCCCCCCCCCCCCCCTACACACACACACACACACACACACATACACTCATGAAAACACACATGCAAAAACTCCCACACACAACCGCACACTATATATAGGCAATCTAACCAACATTGCCTTTGTTAATTAGAGATCAGTATCTGTACGGGGGTACATTGTTGAGAGCGGAAGAGAGAGAGAGAGAGAGAGAGAGAGAGAGAGAGAGAGAGAGAGAGAGAGAGAGAGAGAGAGAGAGAGAGAGAGAGAGAGAGAGAGAGAGAGAGAGAGAGAGAGAGAGAGAGAGAGAGAGAGAGAGAGAGAGAGAGAGAGAGAGAGAGAGAGGAAGATAGGTACAGAAGTATATTTGTGGCTATTGGCAGTATTTCATTTGTGGCGGCTGCATGCCGCAAGATTTAAGAAAACACATAAAATGTTAAAATACATCCCCCCACCATACCTTCACCTGATTATACAGAAAAAGGTCCCTTCATTTAGCTGCTCCATCTTCAATTACGCACAATATTGTTCTCTGTACATTTGGAAAAAAACATATTATTTATTTATTTGTTGTGTTGTTTACAACAGTAAACACTGTGCCAGGACACAGCACAAACTAATTAAAGAAGATATTTGATTTGGTTGCTCATCAAAGGTATCGAGGGAAAACAGTGGAGTCATTTATTGTTTGAATGTTTCAGGAACAAAGGAATCTGTCTCTGGATAGCCAATTACCAGGATTGCTGAAGAAGAGGAGCAAGATCCAGTTTAGCTAGCTGCCTCTGTTTGATTGCTCTGTCTTAGAACACACTGTTTCCCTCTCTGTCTCGCCCTCCCTCTCTCCCTCTCTCCCTCCAACTCTCCTTCCTCCTCGTCTCGCTCTCTCTCTCTCACTCTTCCCATATATCACCCCTCTCACTCTTGCTCTCTCTCCATCTACCTCATTCTCCCTCTCTCTCTCCATCTCTCTCCCCCACCTATGTCTCTCGCCCCCGTCTCCCACTACCTTCTCTTCCCCTCTTCCTCCCTCTGTCTGTTGGTTTGGCAGCAGCTAGGGGGAGATGAGGCTAACTACGTGTGGTCATCTAATCATCCCATTCATAAGCACCTTGGCCTCTGCTAAGCACCTGGCCCTGCCAACAGTGCCAGCCCAGATTTATCCTGTGTTTAAGACCGATCACCGGCCACTTGATTGTGAATAGTATGGATTGACGCCAGGGCCCAATAGACTTAGATTGATGCATCCCTTTGACTTGGTAATTCACTAGGGACAACATAGGTGGTACCGTTGTTCTTTGGAATAGGATGCAAGGTAGAATCTATTAAGGTTGGATGGTTAAAAAATAATTTGGGAATATTTGTGTGGCACCCAAATGTAATTAACTTCGAGCAGCCCTTTTTCTCTGGTCTGATTATATTGGTTTGAATTATGTATAAGATGTGATTAAACTTAGCAGCACTTGAATGGCATTTGAATGTATGCTTGATAAGATTACATTATATTTCAACTGTGCACATAATCTCAACCTTAAATCACATATCCAGTGTCAAGACCATGGGCAGGTGTCAAGGGCAGCAGAAAGGCATTGGATTAGCGACTAATTCCTCCTTAATTACACAGCATTGGAGAGCATTAACAAATCATTAATGCACTGATGGCATTAAGATTACTCCTGATGAGTGCCGATATTGCGATATAGTTCGCCAGCAGCCACACACACGTCACAAACATCACAATTAATAACAAACAAGACACATTATGTAATGCAATGTTATGTATTTAGAGCACGCATACGCATCAGTAATTAAATGCTGGTTGAATCCAAGAACTTCTTGGTAGGTCATGGGATTTTGCCGCCTTGCTTCTTTGTAAAACCACCATGATGCAATTAGAGAAAACAGTGGTTTCCACATGCCGACGTATATAAAAATATATATGATTATATTGAATCTGGGATTCCTTAAAATAAGTGACGTGCAATGCACCAGTCATGTGATCTAAAAGAACAAAAGGCACACAATGATTCCAGCATCTTGCAGCAGAAAACCTTGAAGGATCAATAGATGCACCACATTGTGACCTTTACGCAGTTTGGGAACACAGAGAATATCGACATGAAGGAAGGAATAACAGGGACATTGCAGAACTGAGAGACATTCTTTATCGAATGGTATGACATATGTATCCACAAGTGGAATAATTGTTCCGCTGAAATCTACCGGTACTAGCAGAACGGTACATACGTGTGTCACAATACCGTTTTTAAAGTAGACATTGAGTTAATTCCTGGGAAATGATGACCACAGAAAATGGCAGTTGTTGGAGAAATCCTCAATGCAGGTCTGCCTTGCGTCTCGGCTGTTAGCATATTATATTAATTGTTCACGGTGCAGTGAATGAAAACAGGTGACACAAAGCTTAGCATTGATCCCTAATTTCACTGTCACAGCATCGTTATATTTAGACAGCGTAAAATCCAGCGTCGCCAACCAGGACACATCTAAGTGAACCACGACGGCAGGCCTCACCAACAAATGTCACTGGTATTACTCTCTCCAAATTGCCATTCAGCAAATGTCAATAGAAGCTACAATTGCCTTCATGAAGGATAGTTATTCTTCGTTCTTCATTTTACTTTGACAATAATATGTTTTTCTATTTGTAGCTGGACTTCAGTTCCATTTAATTGGCTGAATTGAGGATTGACACGATTGGCTGTCTCTCTGTACAGGGAGCAACGGGGAGCCAGTTTGAAAGATGGGTGGAAAGAAGCGTTAGGCAAGATATCCTTGTTGCTACTAGAAACAAACGCACTGTAGCAAGACATGAGGGAAGAACAGGAAAATATAACCCAGAATGTACTGAAATGTCACTGAATTATGATTATACTTTGACTTATAAACAATACTACATTATCTATTATTAATATTATAGGAAGTTAATGCTAAAATTACATTACATTTGGTTCAACAAATGGCTTGGACAATAGTTGGCATCTCGCAATGTTTTTAACAGCATCTTTAGTGCCACTACCGCTCCCATGTCACATGACCACACTACGATGACTGTTGTGTGTCACTGTAACGGTAAACAAAACACACCATTCTAGTCTGTATGGGTGGATTATGGGTGCCAAAAAAGTAAGAATAGTAAGGGAATAAAGTAGGAGAAGAGGGGACAGTCTAGGGAGAAAGACAGGACAGAGGGACCTATAAATCACATGGAGGTAAGATTGCTGAATCAGGGTTGATTGGGCCTGGGAGAGACAATAAAGCCTGTAATCATCCGTCGGCTCCACAGGCCCGGCAATTATCTGCCCATACCTGACCGCCAAAACAGAAAGGGCAAGATCCATCTCACTTCAGCCCCGACTTCTAAAGATGGGACTCTTCTGCTGA